>CM063502.1:127268896-127273896 GCA_032207245.1 Pardosa pseudoannulata | reverse complement strand
AAATTTCTTATTTACTATCAAATGATAATTTTAGCTTTTGAAAATTTTACTAAATATCCCATTTTCAAAAGAATATTGGTTACATAAAAAAAATTTATTATGAAAGAAATAGAAATTATGTTTAAAAATTTTGATGTTAAGTACTTTATATGTCTTCCCTATTTTGATAAATTTATTAAATATTATTTTTGAACTGTTATTACTTTGTTATTAATACTGTATAAGAATGTTAAAGAATAATGTTAACAATGGCTATTTTTCACTATTAAAGCATTCAATTTCAAAAAACTTGAATTAAAAGTTTCAAATTTCTGGAGTTTTAGATTTAATATCAAATGGTATTTTTAAACTTTATCAAATGATATTTTTAAATTCAAAATTTTAGCTTTTACAAATGTTACTGAATATTCCATTTCAAAAAAATATTAATTACATACAAACAAATTTGATATGTAAGAAATGGAAGTTATGTTTAAAACAATTTAATGTTAACTACTTACTATTTTATGTCTTCCATATTTTATCAATTTATTAAATATTTTTATAGCTGTTATTGCTTTGTGATTAATGCTGTATATTCAGAAATGAAAAATTATTTTGTGTAAAACAATAAAGAAAAATTAAAACTGTCTTGAAGATTCATTTTTACTTCTAGTATAATTAATAAAAGCATGTTTATAGGAAATGTCTATATTTTTTAGAAAGGAATCTCAAACTGATTGATTTTATAAAGTTTGTAATAAATCTATATATAATAATTGTTTCTTCCCAAAATTTGTCAGAATATATTATTTTTTCAACAAAGCGGTAGAATTTTTTCTTCAAAAAACTTTTAACCTTGAAAGACTTTCTGTTGTCCCAGCTCTACGTAAAGCATTGGTTACATATTTATACTGGATTACAGGGAAGGATTAGCTCCTTTAACGGGATGGTGGACGTTGCAATGCTTTTATGGAAATTTATAACTTTTGTTTGAGTTTGATACTTTGCACATACACTTTGAAGTATAAGAAAGTAAACACCTTTTTTAATCAGATAACTTTTAATTTAAATTTTTGATATATTTTGTTAATTTTCAATTTTTTTTAAGTATTAATGGTATTTTAAGTATTTTTTGCCTAGTTATTACATAAAAAGTCTTTTATATGTTTGACAATTATTTTTTCTATTGATCAAAAACTTGTCTTATAGAAAATATTTTCATGTTTATACGTTGAATTTTAAAGAACATGTCCAAATTTAAAATTTGAACTTTTCTAAATTTAAATTGAGTTTTAATAATTCAAATGAATTCAAACTTTAAAACGGATAAACATACAATTTTATTTTTAATTCTATCTTGGATTTTTGCATCGTTATTATTTAAAAAATCTTTTAAATTCTTGAGTATTATTTTGTTAATTGGTCGAAAAGTTAGTCTATAGAAATTTGTTCCGCTTGTACACTAATATTTATTGATGTATTCATACTTTTCGACATTCAAATTAAGGTTTAATGAACAAATAGAACACAAAATTTGAAATTGTTACACGGATAAAATGCATCTTACTGTCTACTTTATCAAACATCAGATTTCCTTAATAATATTAATCTAAATGAATTCAAACTTTGAAACGGATAAACATACAATTTTATTTTTAATTCTACCTTCTATTTTTGAATCGTTATTATTTAAAAACATCTTTTAAATACTTAAGTATTATTTTGTTGATTGGTCGAAAAGTTATTCTATAGAATTTTTTTTCCACTTTTATACTAATATTTATTGATATATTCATACTTTTCGACATTTAAATTAAGGTTTAAGGAACACAATGAACACAAAATTTGAAATTGTTACACAGATAAAATGCATCTTACTCTCTACTTTATCAAATGTTAAATATTTTTAATAATAATAATCTAAATGAATTCAAACTTTGAAACGGATAAACATATAATTTTATTTTTAATTCTACCTTCTATTTTTGCATCGTCATTATTTAAAAACCTCTTTTAAATTTTTGAGTTTTATTTTCTTGATTGGTCTAAAAGTTAGTCTATAGAATTATTTTCCGCTTATACACTAATATTTATTGACTAATTCATATTTTTCAACGTTTAAATTAAGGTTTAATGAACAAAATAAACACAAAATTTGGAATTGTTACACAGATAAAATGCATGTTACTTTATCAAATACTTACTATCTACTTTATCAAATGTTAGATTTTTTTTAATAATAATAATCTAAATAAATTCAATCTTTTAAACGGATAAACATACAATTTTTTTTAACCTTCTACCTTCTATTTTTGCATCGTTATTGTTTAAAAACATCTTTTAAGTTCTTGGGTATTCTTTTCTTGATTGGTCTAAAAGTTAGGCTATAGAATTTTTTTCCGCTTATACACTAATATTTATTGACTAATTCATATTTTTCGACATTTAAATTAAGGTTTAATGAACAAAATGAACACAAAATTTAGAATTGTTACACAGATAAAATGCATCCTACTGTCAATTTGAACAAACTTTAGATTTCCTTAATAAAATTTCTTCCGTATTAACTTTAAGAATTCATTAAATGTCGAAAGATTTTATTTTTATTTTGTAAATTCTAAAAACATACCTAAGATATCATGTATAATAACCTCTTTATTGAACAGTAAAGATATAAGAAATCGAACAACTGTTTGACTTTACAAAAAAATTCCTAAAAGAGCTTGTCTCATTGAGATGCATTTCTGAATAGAAGTGAGAGTTTCACCCCATGTTTTTATCTGTTTGCGTTCTTCCAAGAGTAAAAAGAGCTAGTAAGGTGACTTCCTTTTGTTAAGGAAGTTTCTCAGCAGAAAAATCAAGTGAAAAATTTCGAATTGCATTTACCTAAAATTATAGGGTTTAAATTACATGTTAACTGCTTCGTTAAAACGTAATTGTATTATCAATAAATTAAAAATGTATTGTAACTGAGATAGTATTAATTAACTCATTTTACTATAAATATTTGTTTTATCACTGATTAACTTCGTTCCAAACTCAAAACTTTCTATTCCTTTCCACACGAAGAAAATTTCGCATTACAACTGGCCAGTATTTTACCTCTTTTTTTTCTTCAAGTAAGTATATAGATTTCTAATATTATCAAAACGAGAGATAAAGATTCAGACACAATTTCAAAAATATGTTTCGACTGTCCAACATCTCAGTCAATGTTTAGATATTGATACATCACTACAAGCGTCACCAGAAAATTATATAAAAAAAATCTTTCAGAACTGGTCTTTGCTACATTGGTCCCACAAAATGTTTCCTTGTATTTCCTTTGAAATGGCATGTGGATTATATTAAACAATAAGACTTGAAGCTCTGTTGAATTGCTCAACATGAATGATGCTGAAATCACTTGTTTTAAATTTGCTTATATTTGTTTATCTTTCGACATCTCGGAAGCGTTATATATAACCACAGATTTTCTTTCGTTAATTCATGATATTGCAAGATTTTTCCGAGTGTTGTAAGATCTCGAAATAGTTTAATTTTTATCTGCTCAGGCATTGTTTCACTTCTTTCGTTATTTCCGTTTGCACATTTTTTGTCGATCAAGTCTGCTATTTTCCATACATAATGCGTTTTTTCATTCCACGTTTTTTGGCTTGTGGCCAATATAATTCGCTTGTATTGCTAAATCAGTTTTTTTTCTTGCAGGTACATAAGTTTTACACTCCCTCACATACAAAAAATAGCTCATATTTCTTTTAAAGATTTTTAAGGCTATTAGAAAAGCGTATGCAATGATTCCAATTCATGAAGATTTTTAAAAAATCGTAAGTGATTAGTTCTCATTAAAGACTTAAGAGTAATTTGGAAATGAAAAATATGCTTTCTTTTCATTACTACAGATACTCATTTGTCAATAAATTAGAAAATACCCATTTGCACACCTGCTATCAATATAAAGTAACAATGTACTTAATACCTCGATTGTTTTCAATATTCAAATTTAACTATTTTTTATCGTACTAATGTTATTAAAAAATTAGTATATATGGCACTAATACCTACAAAAAAAAACCATTTTGAAATATGATAAATTTTTTTATTCAAATTGAATTTGCATGTTAGAATTCATGAAACTCTCTGTTACGTTCAAATCATTTCACACTTGTTGACTTCCTTTTTTTTATTTTAGATTTAGTATTTATTCACAATGATAACTAGGTTCAAAAATATTTTACCAGATGCAATCTTTTTAAAAATGTTATTCAAAGTTATCACACCTTAAAATATGTTCTTCCTCAGCATTTCCCATTCTGGATCTTGGCAAAATAAGGAAGAGTATTAAATTAACCTATTTTTAAACAAAAATAGTAATAGAGAATATCCAGAAATTTGAAAGAAATATTTTTCAAAATATTGAACTAGAAACATTTTGTACACATTTGTTTTTCACACTTGTTAAGTGTCTTCCTTTTTTATCTTGGATTTAGTATTTATGCACAAATGATAACTAGGTACAGATATTTATTTACGCCATGTGCAATTTATTTAAAGCTATTATTTACAGTCATCACACTTTAAAATCTGTTCTTTCTCAGAAATCTGGAACTCAGCAAAATCTTGAAAGCATTAAATTTACCTCTTTTTAAAACTAAACTTTAATAGAGAATATCCAGAAAATAGGAAGAAATTATTTTTTTAAATATTGAAACAGAAACATTTTGTATTTTTAGAAAAATAAATATGAAAATAGAAAAAAATGCCTCTAAGTTTTAAATAAAATAACATGTTAAGGAAATAAAAAAAATCAATAATATATTGAGATTTTACGTGATGATGGAAGTGTACGCATAGTTTGATTTCCTCATTATAGAAGGTTCTATGCATCTCTAAATTACGAATATCTAATGAATAGGATACAAATCTATAGGTTATCTAATATGAATTAAAGACAGTGATAGTGCAAGCCTATGGAGTGTCCATGAAAGATCAGGGTTACTTGTTTTCCTTATACAGAG
>CM063502.1:127248896-127263896 GCA_032207245.1 Pardosa pseudoannulata | reverse complement strand
TCTTGTAATTGGTTAAAGAAGGAATATGTGAAATAGCTTTAAGTTTTCTGTGACACGTTATATATTTGCATGCATTTTTGTGTTGTATTTGTTTTGTTGTTAACTCTGTAATTTCAGTAATGAAATTGAAATTCAATGGTAATTGTATAAAGAAAAACTAAACCTGTGCTGAAGATGTGTTATTTAAACTGTGATAAGTAAAAATAAAACTATTTGTACAAAGCTGTAAAATTAATAAAATAAATACGTGAATTGTTTTTATCGAATAAAAAGAGTTAAGATATTTTGTATGCAATTTTTAATTCTTGTCTTATGTTACTCAAAAATATATTTACTTAACATACTCCTTATCCGTTATTCTATATAGTATGTTTCATCGTTAGACTTTTTATTAAAATTATATCATAATGGAACACATTTAGGGAATATTGAGCAAAAATGATCTGTCCTACGTTTCTAAATAATTGTTTGCTTGAGCTTGAATGATACGAACAATTAATTTTAGAAATTACTAAATTTTATGGAGTATACAGTATGACAGATATAACTTCTTAAATGTCATAAATATTTTGAAACAGACACAAATTCCATTCAAATCTTACGTATACGATTAAAATTAATCTACTGTAATTGCAGTTTTAAAAGCTGTAGTACCATTTAGTTTAAATTAATTTCTTTATTTTCGGATCTTTTCAAAATTGTAAAGAAATACAACATAGAGTGTAGTCATGCGTTTAATCCATATGCCATGGGTTTTCATCTTGATTTCTATAAAATAATGTTTTATTTCAGTTACTAACACTTTGTGCTGGTTGTTTTATAAATAGCTCTTCTCGTTAGAGAAGTTATCAACACAGCAATTAATATTTTGATAGAATTTAAAACAACGTAGAATTTATGTGGAAAATCGTTTACGACGTATATGGCAACAAAACAGAATTATTTGAAAGATAAATATATAATACCAATTACATTTGAAAATAAGATATATAGAGCTAGACTTTAATTGTTTGTGTAAAAGGAAATGTAAAAACATCCCAGATGATGACATTAGTGATACGAGTTATTATTTTATGTAGATAAATAAAACAAACTTATACGCATTTTAAATTCCTATGCGTTGCTTTCTTTTAATTATTATTACACGTACCAACACACACACACACACACACATATATATATATATATATATATATATATATATATATATATATATATATATATATATATATATATATATATATGTATATATATATATATATATATATATATATATATATATATATATATATATATATATATATATATATATATATATATATATATATATATATATATATATATATATATATATATATATATATATATATATATATATATATATATATATATATATATATATATATATATATATATATATATATATATATATATATATATATATATATATATATATATATATATATATATATATATATATATATATATATATATGTATATAATAAAACTAACACTAACTTATATATGTTTGGAGAAAGGTATAGAATTTAATTGGTCTATCGTATCCAAGGTTTCTGTGAAGCTGAACAGTTTGCATACCGCTGTTCTAGAGCAAGAAAATTAGGAAAGTTTTATTTGAAACATCTCATTTTGCACTAAGTAATATCAAAGGATGTATACATAAAAACTTTTGAATTTTTACTCCTGAGTTTGATATAAGAGATTCATGTTTAAAAGAAAATGCAGATGAACTATCTAAAAATTAATCTAAAGTTTGAGTTTACTTGCTTCGCTTTTCTTATTTTCATTACACTACCTACATTTGTATTATGTCACTAATATCAAACTTAGAACATAATTTAGGTACAGTTATAGGGTTCAATCAGAAAATTATATATTTATAGACAAAGGATTATATGATTATAGCCAAAGACACTGTGATTTCTAAAAGTATTTAAATGCCCTATCTTTTCTAAGAAAATTAGCAAAATCTTATCCGAAACACTTTATTTTAAAATATGTAATATTGAATGATATGAATACATGTGAATATTTTCTGTACTTAAATTAATGTTTGAAAGATAGCTCATGTGGCACATCTAGAATGTAAGCTAAAGTTTAATAAACCCTAAAAAACTATATACATCTTTAACAATTGCAAAAATTCTGCTTGTATATTGCTGTATTCAGATTTATTAATATAATTATAAAGTAACATTTAAAGTATCGATATCTAAACAAAGATTTCAAAAGATGAGAAAATTGAAAGATATATTTCTCTCCAATGGGAAGTTTTATTTTAAACATTTAGCCTTTCAATCTATAAAATGACAGTCTCCAGTGTATGCTTTATTTGTAACTCATAATTCCAAATACGTATTTGCATACCTTAAGTATCATTGAAAACTAATCTTAAACAAGAAAACTTTTGCAGTTTAAATTGGATGAAATATCAAAATATCAAACAATTTTCCTCGGAGAATGTAGGATTTTCACCGATAATCCTCATTAAATGTCTTTACCGATTAGTCTTCAGCTAAATTTTCCCTCTAAACCATCATTTAGCTTTAAATAGTTATCCTCTGTAACATACCTCGTATGATATGTAGCTTGAATTGCACATTACTTTCGTTGTGTATAAAACTGTATATTTAATAAACATAGTAATTAAATTTTTTTTAATGTTTTTTTTTGGTTTTTTTACAAACACTCTACATAAAACATTTTTATAACATAAAAAGATTTTAACACAATCACAGATTTATACATAGAAAATGGAGGAAAATATTTTCAGTATAAAAATTATTTGTGATTATACTATATTATTACCTATCATATAAAATGACATATGTTATGGTGAATGGAATTGGGAAACAGAATATATATATATATATATATATATATATATATATATATATATATATATATATATATATATATATATACATAATTTTAAGATAAAGAAAAATAAATTTATTTTACCATTTTTTTCCCTCGGTGAAAATATTTAGTTATTCCCGACTTAATCATTACAAACTTTTTAATAACCCAGAATGTGTAAAAGAAAACCATTAAGAAGGCATAAAATATTTAAATAATTCCCACGTTAAGTTTTATAGAAAGTTTTGAAATCTTAATCATTAAAATATCCTTCTAGGAAAAACCGGTAGAATAATTTAAAGTGAATTAATAAAATAAATTACTCATTTATTAAACAAAAATTGGAGTAGCTTACTTTTGGACATATATTAAAACTTAATGATCTAAGAATATTAGTATTTTACTTTTTAAAAATTATAGGAATTTTTTTGTAACTGAACATAATGCTTTCTCTAAATCAAAAAGAAATCCAAAGTAATATTAAAGGTGAGTAAACTATAAAATCTTTAATATATCACTCTAGATGTTTGAGTGTAAGAATCAGCAATCTATTTTTTCCAATCACGACACGTTTATATATAGATGAATTCACTGGAAGAAGACAAATGGAGAATATGTACTTGAAAAAAAGGAACATAGTTAGTGCTTGGAAGTAATCTACAGTTAAATACCCCTATACACCGAAATTTATTTCTCTTATCTATCTAAGTATCTATCTATCTATCTATCTATCTATATATATATATATATATATATATATATATATATATGTATATATATATATATATATATATATATATATATATATATATATGTGTGTGTGTGTGTGTGTGTGTCTGTACCAGTTGATTATAATTAAACTTCCCTGTAAACGACATAGTACAACGCAAACGGGTCAACGGAAGGCAACTAAGTTTTTTATATAGGCGTTAAAAGAAATGCTGTCACGTAATTTGGAAAACAAAATAGTTGCAAACTCCACCAGAGAGCATTATTTTGGGATAAACATGAGACTTGGAGCAATCAATAAACAAAACGGAAGATAGAAACAGTATTAACATTTATTGACTACTGTCTGATCACCTTGTTATCGAATGATATTAAGTAAACATAAGGAAGAAACGAAAGCAGTTGAGTTTGCAGAAACAAAAATAGATTAGGATGAAATTGCACAAGCGGAGCAGTTGTTAATCGTGTCCAGGACGATGTAGGGGAAAGTCCTCCACGTGATCACCCTCATTCACCTGCAACATTTCAAGTCGATGGACAGTTTGTTCAACATCAGATAATAAATGATCAGTTGTAAACCTTCGCACATAAAGTATTATGTAGTTCTTTAAGCCATTCAATATCGCAACACCTCCACGGTACACCAGAATTTTTAAATAGCCCCATAACAATAATTCGGACGGAGTTAAATCCGATGAACGGGGTGGAAATGGATTAGGAAAAGAGCGACTAATAACACGTTCCTCTGTGAAGTGTTTGAGCAATAGCGTCTTCAAGGACCCATGGGTATGTGAGGACGCACCATCTTGCATGAAAATGGTCGATGTAAGGACTACTTTTGCAGTAGTTGTGGCACAACAAACATATGTAGCATGTCATGGTACCTACGACTCGTAACGGAACAGGTCCACGTTCACCGATTTGCTCAAAGAAGAATGACTCAAAGATAAATCTCGCCTTGAATCTACACCAAGCAATGATCTTTGAAGACTTAAAGAAATTTCAGTATGGATCCACGGATTTTCCTTAGCCCAAATACGGCAATTCTGTAAGTTGATTGTCCTGATAAGGTACCTTGTCGCTCCACAGAATATTTGAAGGCCATGACCGATCAGAAGTCATTCTACTGAGAAAACTGACTGCGAATGAGAGACGTTGCAGCTTGTCTGTATCAAGCAGCTCCAGGGTATGGCGGTTCTTCTGTGGAAAATAGTGCATTATATTTATGAGTACTTATCGGACGGTGTTGTAAGAATAGCCTGTTGTCGAGATATTGCACGCATGCTCCTGCACCCAAACTGTGATGTCTGTGACTTTGCATCAACAGCTGTTTAATAATCATTTTATATCACGGTAAAAGCCCGGCATAAAATCAAATATGTAATCTCAAATACGTGGGCTTTTTTATCTTAAAATGTTTCATTAAAATTCTTATTTTATTTATTTGTAGTTGGATTATAAGGAAATGTAATGACATTATTTAATAAAAAAATCAAATTAGTTTCGAAATCTTCAATATATTTTACATACTATAGACTAGGAAAGTACGTTATAGATAAACGTATGCATATTGAATATGTTTTGAGGTACACTTACTGATTATATTTATTATAGGACATTACTTGTATGTAGTAATTAGAAACTTATATGTAGAAAAGTAGATCATGGAGGGATAAACTGAAACTGTACTGAATTTGATACACTCTTGTGAGAAAATATTAAATATTTGGGTAGGTTTGAAGACAGTTATTAATTTATCTCATCAGGAGAGCTAAATACATCGGAGCATACTAATAAAAGCCAATTATGTATGTCTACGAATATCCCTGCTATCATACAAGTTCGATCTCACAAACTGGTGTATTACCTTTTCTTCGAATTAAAATCGAATTATTTTAGATTACTTAAATCAGTATATTTTACATTCTACAGATTAACAAGGTGCGATATGTATCAACGTATGCATATTGCATAAGTGTTGTGGCACGCGTATTGATGACTTTGATTATAGAACATGCCTTGTTCGTAGTACTTAAAAAACTTAAGTGTATAATAGTAAATTATAAGGACAGAAATCGAAACTGCATTCAATGTGATGCATTCTTAATTGTACCTTAACTTAACAAAACAAAATTCCGTACTTCCATGAACATCAATCTCTAAAGGCAGGTTAAATTTCACTAACTAAGATACCTTAAATAATACTATCTATTCTGCCAAAAAAAATTAAAGTAGTATCTTTTCCAACGAAGTTACACCATAAAGTTTTTCTTATAAAATGAAAACTTTTTATTACTATTTAAATTAATAGAATTCTTATTTAGAATAATGAAGAATTTATTAAATATATTTTACAAATGATTTGTAATGCATCTAACAATTATTAGAAAACAGAGTTTAATTTTGATAATTCATTAATTTATAGAATGGATAATATATAAATTTAGATATATATTTAGACATACAGAGTCAATATAAAGTTATAAGAAAAATTTCTCCAATTTTGAAGGAATAAGAAAAAAAATATTCTTTGTTATAATAAAATAACACACCCATTTATCTAATCTAAGTTTCAGAGGAAAAGCTGTAATGCCTTTAAAAGTTATTTTATTGTTGCTTAAGGTCACACTTAAATTCAAATATAATACTTTCTGTACTTCCATATACTTCAGATTAAATATAATTATTAACCCTTAATTTGACAAGATGTTTTTTCAAATATTTTTTAATTTTAATTTCTGTTATTTTCACATGTCTGTATAGACATTAGGATCTCTGTAAAATAAACAAAACAAATATATCATTTTCCATTTTTGAGATAATTAATATCCGCTGTGGCGAACACTGACAATTATGTTATATACGGTCTTAGCCAAATTAAGGGTTAAAATTTCCCTAATATAAAGAAGATAATCTTACAAAACATCTCTCATGTGTATCAGGTATTCGGGGTGTTTTTAATATTCAACAAGAAGTTTAACAAGAACATACTAGAATGTTATATTTGAATGTTAATTCTGACAAATTTTATACCTGTCCAAATTCAATTTTAAGTAATAAGTGCCGATCTACTTGACCTACAATATTTCCAATCTAAATAAACTACAACCGTTAACACAAAAGTGTCGACCGTAGCTGGGAAAATAAGTTAAAATAACAAGCAATGAATTCAAATTAAATCTGGCACCTTATAAATTTTTAATTTGAGAAATTTATTTGCGTAATTTAATAAAACGCAACATTAAGTCTAAATAAATAAATATCCTTAAATAAAATACTGATTATTTTAAATCTCATAAATACTGCATGCATACATTAAAATATATATAAAAAGTGTAAAATTTTATGCACTAATTTATGAAAATCAATCACTAAGGAGTCATATTTATTAAATTAAAAAAAATAATTTAAAAGATAAATACAACTCTAATTGAAATATTTTTTATATTTGAAGTTAGGTTCCTTATTTTTTTAATCATTGTATTAAGTTCAAGAATACATTTTATGCAATGTATCAATTATTATAAAGCAAAAATGTTATTTCAAGCCTAAATTATCCCAACCAAAAATTGTTATGAGCCTATTATCCCTCCCCCACAAAATAATATATTACTACTGTATATGACTAGACACTCTATGTTTCTTCTCTCTTGTAAATTTTAATATTTGTTATATTAAAACTTTGCAAGTAATTCTAATACAAAGTGTTATTTCAAAATTTCTTTCAAATTTTTTAATTCACAAGATTCTGAGTACACTTTTAATAGTAGGTATCCAATGTTGACCAGGAAGTAAGCACTATACATACTAAAATATTTAGAAAGAACAGTGAAGAATCAATGATTATGTTAAGAAGCTTTACAGCGAAATAAATTTTATAAGAAGCAAATTCAGTTTACATTTTCAGTTTCATCCCTTGTTGTCTTTACTTAAAATATTTATTTGAAACAATATTTAAAGTATCTAATATGACGTAGCTGGTAGGTAAGAAATAGCAAATAAAAGTTTAAATTAAGTGTTTTATAACATACGTAGTGTATTATTTTAAAATACCATATTTTAAATTCAAATGGGCTAAAATTTGATTTCAGAAAACGAAATCATTTCTGGAAAACTCCTAATAAAATAAAGACTATTTTGGCAATGAATATTTGTAAAACAACTAATAAATTTTTTAATACAAAATACAAAAAAGTGAAAGATATCTTCCAGTAGAACAACAAATGAATACAGTATATTTAAGTTAAAAAAAGGGATAAATTAGTATAAATATATGGAAATTTAATAACTTGGAGTCAATGGGAAAGTAAAAACTATGAAAAATCGATCCAATGTGATTCCTCTTACTAAAAGTTATATGAAAAGCATTTATTGTGGTAACTGTATTTAAAAATTTCCAGTGATAGAATCCCATAAGTATTCGGAAGATTTTATCATGTATCATTCGGATTACTCTGGTCATCAATAATAGATATTTCATCACTCACTTATCCATAGTGATACTGGAAAAATCATCCTAAGAAATATTAAAATCCCGTCATATATAATTTTCTAATTAACAACAATAAGTAATCATTATTGTAGAATTTGTGTTTAAACTGGAAAAAATCATCCTAAGAAATATTAAAATCCCGTCATACATAATTTTCTAATTAACAACAATATAAGTAATCATTATTGCAGAATTTGTGTTTAAACTACACTGTATACCCAAGAAAATGTAAGGCAAGTGAGTACAGGTACAGTTCGTCAAGAACTTTATATGAAAACTCGAAAACATAGAAAGTAATAGAAAATAATAAAGTACTGTGGGTGAAGGAAAGGTTCTGTAACTGGTTCTCCAAGTGAGTGACCAAAGGTAGAGAAAGTAAGGACAGCTTGATTTTACAGGATAACTTTAGAAATAGATCGTCACCATGGGTCCATCTGTCTTTGAACGTAGTGCTTGTAGCTAAAGAAAGTGGTGAGAAGTACCCTGCATTACCCCTCCTGATGCTGTCCGTCCCTAGCTTAACACAAAGGATGATATTGCCCTTTATACTGGTGTGATATCAACAAATATCTTTTACTGGGGTGATATAAAAATTGGGAAATACAGAAAGTATATGCAGAAAAGTCACTGAGAATTACTCTAGGACTTATTGGTTAATCGAGGCTAATATACTTTTATAATGGAGGTACTAAAAACTATACTAACTTCTAAAACAAAACTAATAATAGTTGAATAGCTAGGCAAAATACTAATATAAACTATAAAAATATAAATTACGAAATATATCATAACAATCCAATCATAAATAAAAAAAATGTGCAGATCACTAAAACCCGTTCCAAAAACAATTTACACTAGGTAGTAAACTATGCATTGTACAAATACAAAATCACAGTGCAAAGCAACAGAAATTTTATTCACAAATTAATGGTGACTTGTACATTTCGAAGATGTGGTCTCTTAACACCAGTAGAGTTGACAAAAGAGCATTAATAAACAAACGGTAAGAATAAAATTACATAGGTTAGCAAAATGCTTGAAGAACATTTGATGGATGACTGACAATAAGAACGATTCAACTAATATATCTCAGGTACTTCTAATTTTCCACAAGCCAAGAGAGCACCAACAACAAGCCGATTTTGTCTCTTATTTCGTATAAATATACTTTTATTTATCAGTATAACTCAAACATTCTTAGAGCCCGGCTGTGGTTTTATTTTAATGGAGAGCAGAATTTAAATGCCATGTTAACATATAGTCATCGTCTACCCCTACTTCACCACAGACGTAAGGGTCTGGGAAATCATTGGTATTAAAAGTACTTAGCTAAGCTAAGAACGGGCTGTGGTCAGTTAACTAATCGTTCAGATAAAGGAAGTAGAGCAAGCGGTTGGACGAAACTTATCTCGTGTATTTCTGCCATTTTCGGTTTAAACGTTTAGACAAGAACATATCCCATTTCTTAAGAGTCAAATCATTGAAACGATTCTTTATGTAATCTGCAGACACTGGAAAACTAATTTCTGATAGTTTGTTGGCAGACAGTTTCATTAATGAATTCGCCAGTTCGCTGCTTTTTATATATACATAGGCTCTTATCCATTAACGAGTGACTCTGCCTAAAATTTTGAAATCGAAAGAAAGTGGTTTGAAAAGTCAGAGCTGGTGGCTCTTGCTAGTGGAATTTAAATATAGATTTGAGACTTGCTTCAATGTCGCCAAGGAGCATGATGTCTGCCTCTGACAGCTTTGCTTTGCACTTCCTGTATGGCTACAAGTTCTACTTGAAAGATCGTGCTAGTCCTATTTATAGAAATTGACTAATAATGAGGTACTTTAGAGTGTATGAAAATCGCAAAGAGTATTTTGAGCTATAAGTAAATATACTGATCCAACAGTTTAAGATTTTAAGGATTTTCTTTATTTAATATCGGAAAATCTCGATCTACTAGGTGTAGAAGCAAAGCTGGTAATTAAACCAAGCAACTGTATGTTAGTTGATGCAAAGTTACTCTAGTAACTATATATATATATATATATATATATATATATATATATGTGTGTGTGTGTGTGTGTGTGTGTGTGTGTATTAACCCTTAATTTGGCTAAGTCTGGTCGCTACACCAGACATGTATATTTATAACTACTATATAACATAATTGTCAGTGTTCGCCACAGCGGACATTCTCTCAAAAATGGAAAATGATATATTTTTTGTTTATTTTACAGAGATCCTAATGTCTATGCAGACATGGGAAAATAACATAAATAAAAAAATATTTGAAAAAAACATTTTGTCAAATTAAGGGTTCAGAGAGAAAGAGATTGCATAGTCATTTACTTTCTGTGTTCCCAATCAGTGTAATGTACATATTAAATATACATATTTTTATTTTTTACATAGAAAAATAAGCTAAAATTTTCCTAAATTTAGTGATTGTTAAAAGCACTATAATCTAAAAACCAACCACATTCCCCTGTCATTAATTTTAAACAGATACTTCCATTCTCTTGTTATACCACTCTGGCATTTTTTAACTTTTAAAAACTATTTTGACCGTTTTATAGAACATAATTCAAGACAAGTATATTTGAGTATGTTATTTGACAATTCGCTATATATTACCTTTAAACTGCCTCAAGAACCAGCAGCTTTTTAGCAACTGTATGTTCCAATATTATAAAGTGCAATATAGTGTCTAATATTAGATTCTTCTGTGTCTTTTATAAATTAGCATTATTAATATGGCAAAAATTCAATAATTTATGAATCTGCCAACAATATTAGTAGAAATGATATATGACCACAAATTATAGTAGCCAGATTTAATTTTGTATATTTCATAACATAATTAAAATGTGTCTAAAGTACTCTGTCAAGTTTCATACCAAGCGTAAGAGAAACAGTCACATAAATAATGATTTGGAGCTCTTCAAGTGAGAAGATGTATTTCTGTTGTAAGTAGTAAGTGTAGGTACTCAGTAGCTGGAAATCACATAATCTGAAATGGGCGTGTCCGCGTGCAACGTCAAGAGTGAAGTGGAAGTGCTTCCCTCCTTCTGCTCGTTTGAAACAGACTATGAAGTTGATAATTAAGTTGTTTTCTTCCTTTTGGTAATTTTGAAAAAGGCAATTGAGTAGACAGTTGAGTTGTTCCCTCCTTCTACTAAATATGAAATGTTGTGGTGACAGTAAGTTGTTTCGAACTTTTTATTTGGAAAAATATCTATGGATCGCCCTTGTTTTATTGTGGCAGTCACATTTTTTTCTAAAGATATTCATTTCATATACATTTTTTTGAAATTGTATTATAGTCACTTTATTATTCTTTTGTAATTAAATTTTTTAATACAATTTTATATACAATTTTATGAAACAGTTATATATTTATATAAATTCATAAATAAATCCATACATGTAATGATTTTTTATCGTAGCTATAGTTTATAACATTTTTTCCAGATCTGTACTAAAATTGCACTATCTCCTGTTTCTTGACTATTTTCTTGTAATACTGTTAACCTCTTCGCGAACGCGAGATCACCAAATTAAAAAGTTTAGGTTAATTTTTGTTTATGTAAATTATTATATAAAACTTATTGAACCATTTTCCTTTTCCTCCTTACCATTGGTGACAACCCTGATTGGCTAACAATCTGTTCTTTCCAAATTGAATCTGCTTACTAAGATTTATTTTAAGAGTAACTTAATTTTTTTTGTTTGCATTTTAAAATGCTATGGCACTATAAACTGTATGAGTGCTGTTCCGTCTTTCTTTGTTTTTATTTTGTATATTTATAGCCGATCTGATCCTTCCATTTATACATTGATTTGGCGGATTTTATATATATATATATATCGTTATATATGTGTGTACGTTTATACACACTCACACAAGGAAGAAGGAAGGTACCACATTTGATTTTCAGCAACTGATATGAAGAAAGAAATTATTTCTCTTTTAAAACTAATATATTAACCCTGTTTTATACAAAAAATAATAACACATAAAAATAATTAAATACTTCAGTACAACAGAGAAGTTATATATGTGTGTACGTATATACACACTCACACAAGGAAGAAGGAAAGTACCACATTTGATTTTCAGCAACTGATATGAAGAAAGAAATTATTTCTCTTTTAAAACTAATATATTAACCCTGTTTTCTACAAAAAATAATAACACAATAAAAATAATTAAATACTTCACTACAACAGAGAAGTTATATATGTGTGTACGTATATACACACTCACACAAGAAAGAAGGAAAGTACCACATTTGATTTTCAGCAACTGATATGAAGAAAGAAATTATTTCTCTTTTAAAACTAATATATTAACCCTGTTTTCTACGAAAAATAATAACACAATGAAAATAATTAAATACTTCAGTACAACAGAGAAGTTATATATGTGTGTACGTATATACACACTCACACAAGGAAGAAGGAAAGTACCACATTTGATTTTCAGCAACTGATATGAAGAAAGAAATTATTTCTCTTTTAAAACTAATATATTAACCCTGTTTTCTACAAAAAATAATAACACAATAAAAATAATTAAATACTTCACTACAACAGAGAAGTTATATATGTGTGTACGTATATACACACAAACAGAAGGAAAGTACCACATTTGTTTATTTTCAGCAACTGATATAAGAAAGAAAATTCTCTTTTAAAACTAATATTAATTAACTGTTTTTGTATAACAATAAAAATAATTAAATTTGTCACAACAAGAAATGATATATTCTATATTCTAGTGCACACAAACAAATAACACATTTGTAAGTAGAAGTTAAAAAGAAATTTATTTTTTAGCCGCTCTCCTATATTTTAACCTGTTTTAACAAACTAAAACATTATAGTTTCATACAACTCAATATATACTAGCCTATATAAATAGAAAATGCAACTGCAGTCAAAATTCCATTTCAATAAATATTTTATATATCCTTTTTATATTGTAATAATTTGGCTGAAATAGATAAAGGGTTTTAATATTAAGGAGTACTGCAAAAAATAATTTAAATTTAATTTGTTACAAATGAATTAAACTATTTTTTATAAATTCTAAAATTACATCATTTATGTTATTTTTCCAGAAATATTTAAGGACTTTAAAAAGACATTCTTGTTCTATTACACTTCTCAAATAGGCCTTTGTAATCCAACCTTTGTAAAGTTAAACATTTCGTGTATGGATTTAGGTGGTAAGAGACTGAAGCCTTCCAGCCCTTTCTTCTACGTGCAAGTCTACATTTTTATAGAAAACAGCTTTATTTTGTTCTCTAAAATATTAACTTCATATGACAACAAAATTACATAAAATGTTTTAGAATCCCCGTTATAAATTGCATTTTATTTCTCTCGTATCTGCATTGTGGATGTGTGTAAGTATTTCGAATACCCTTGAAGTGGTTGCTCATGGTTTACATTTTATAAAATTTTCAAAATTTGAAAGTAGAGGTCAAAATCAATAATTGTATGATATAGTAATCAGGAATTTATGAAACTTAAATATTCTTAAAATACCTATTAAAGCTCTTTTATTGGTGTATAATTTAATAAAATCAAGTAACTTGATCGATAATTATAAATATTTCAACAATTTTATTGAGTAAAATAGCGGTTTGATTTATTATCTGCAAACGCGAAATTTTTAATATTCTCTGTATTTACTCATCACGTAGATATGTTTTTACTTCTAAAGTCTATTTTTCTTCAATAATGCTACAGTGTAACATAGGGCTTCAAAATTTATTTTTAAAAAGATTTTAGATTTAAAAAATTATTAATTTTGCATTTTCATATTAGAAGATTTACTTATTTGTTGGTTGAACTTTCAGTTATTATGATTTTTAGGACATAGCTATAAATAATTTTATCGGAATTCGAAACTTTTAAAAAAATTTTCAATTCTCTAAAGATTGATATTAATTTGAAGAATATACAACAAGTAGATAAAAATTTATAAACTTCCAAAAAGTTTTCTTATGTTCTCTAATATGGTAATGAGCTGTAATATATTTTTACTTTAAAGCCTATAATTTAAAACTGCCCCTAAAATATTTAATTACTCTTAAATTTGCATTTTATTTTGCTTTTTTATGCTTTTACATTTTATTTGCTTTTTGCTTTATTATGTTTTTTTACTTATGATTTTATTTTCATTTTAGTGTTTCCTAGTAAAAGATTCCTTTTTTTAAAATCATATTTATTTCAATCAATTTTTTTTCCGCATTTTAATTTTATTATCCTAAGTCGCTATTATTTCTTAAATATGTTATGTGTTTTAAACTGTTTACCCATAAAAATATCTTAATACCAATAATTTAATCCATTATCATATGTACTTAATTTTTATTTCTATATCGTTATCCCTATTTCTTTTAGTAATTTTATTTAACCCTTTTATATATTATCTCATTTGTGAAGTCATCTAAATATTATTAAAACGTGTTTGTGAAAAAAATATATCCCCCTATTCAAAAAATTCTGTTTAATTTATTTCTCATAGTCACATATTTCTAGGATTATGGTTAACGGACAGATAAATTATAAACTAACCCAAATCTTAATGAGTTTTTTTTTGTGCAAATGACTCCAGTAGACAAAAGAAATACATAGAGTTAGATACTGTTACGTTACAACCATATTATATCTAGACAGCCAGAAAGACTCAAGAAATGGTAGATTACAGGGGGATAAATCTAAATATGTTCTAGTATTAAAGTATACATCACTATTTTTATGCATTTTCGAAAGTCATATAACGGGTAAGGCAATCTATAAACTATAAAACTTAGAACACGTTAGATTTCGATAAGGCATGTAAAGAAAATGTATCTGGAAGATTCGCATGTGTTTTTAAAAGAATTAACTT
>CM063502.1:127228896-127243896 GCA_032207245.1 Pardosa pseudoannulata | reverse complement strand
TTAGGCTTCAAAAGTTTCGGTTTGCCTTTCCCCTTTCACTGTTCACTCGGCGGTGCTTGAACTATGAGTCAGCCCATAAATAACACCCAAGAAGCTGCGGATGGCTCCTCTATAGGGAGAATCGCCTTACGTTTGCCGTGCTTTTGGCGCAGGAATGTACCACTGTGGATCAAGCAGTGTGATAGCGCTTTCGTTTTGAGTCAGATTACGCAGGATGAAATGAAATACGTTGCGCTCGTTTCAACTTTGGATGCAGAAACACTCTCACATGTATCCGATATTATTCTTTCTCCACCTGCTACAGATAAATATAAAATACTCTCCGAACGCTTAATTAACGAATTTACTGATTCAGAACATCAAAAAATTAAGAAGTTACTCACTGAGTTGCAACTGGGGGATGACAAACCGAGTCATTTATTACGCAAGATGAAGGAACTGCCTGGTGGTCAGTTGCAAGATGAATTCCTCAAAAATTTATGGTTGCAACGCTTACCATCGCAAATTCAAACGGTATTGTCAGTTTCATCGGAAAAGTTAGACCAATTGGCAGAGATAGCTGACAAAGTCGCTGACGTGGCGTTACCAACTATGGTGTACGGTGCTACAGCAGCCCCTATCGCTCCTGCACCCAATGAAATCTCGGAATTAACAAAACAAATTGCGGCGTTACAAGTCCAAGTTGCTCACTTGTCGCGTTCACGTAATAAAAGTTATTTTCCTCGAAGATCATCTTCTCGATCGACCAGCAGACATCGACGCCCGAATAACATATGTTGCTATCATAGATGCTTTAGGGATAACGCACGCAACTGTGTTCAACTTTGTGAATATAGACGACCGCAATCTCACGATGCACCACATTTCTCAAATAATCAGAAAAACTAAAACCCTGACTACAGTCGCGACTTGTGGTCATGAAAATCAATTCTCAAAAAAAAAATGTCGCTTATTTGTATATGACAAAAAAAACCAATCAGCGTTATTTAATTGATTCTGGCGCTGATATTAGCATTATTCCTAAGCCAAATTTACATCTTAAACATACCAAATTTGAACTTTTTTGCGGCTAACGATTCAAAACTTATGGAAATCTAAACTTATGGACAAAAACTTCTTACCCTTGATTTAAATTTACGACGAACTTTTTCGTGGAATTTCGTAATCGCAAGTATAAACACAGCCATTATTGGTTCCGATTTTCTCAATCATTTTGGATTAATAATTGATATCAAACGCAAACTTCTGATAGATCCGGTGACACAATTGTCAACGAAAGGTGATCGTTTTACAGGACAGGGCTTAGAAATAAAAACATTGGACCACACAATTAATTCGGAATATAGTGCTATTTTAATAGAATTTCCTAATCTAACTAGGCCACGGCCATTCAATGAAAGAGTTAAACACAACACATTTCATCACATAGAAACCACAAGTCCTCCTGTACATGCCCGCGTCCGTAACTTAAATCCGAAACAATCTACGGCTGCTAAAGAAGAGTTTCAATACATGCTCAATCAAGGCATTATTGTACCTTCAAAATCAAATTGAAGTTCTCCTCTTCATATGGTTGCGAAAAAAGACACAAATTCCTGGCGCCCTTGTGTTGACTATCGTGCTCTGAATAGACAAACAAAACCAGATCGTTATTCTAATCCTCATTTAACTAGCTTTAATGATAACTTACAAGGAAAGACTATTTTTACAAAACTAGATATACAAAAAACCTATCATCACATCCCCATTCACCCAGATGATAAACACAAAACGGCAATAATTACAAATTTTGGACTCGAATTTGTTTTTATGCCTTTCGGCTTATGTAACTCTGCTCAAACTTGGATGCGTTTTATACACAAGGTTTTACGAGGTTTACCATATTGTTTCGTGTATCTAGATGATATTCTTATTGCCTCACCAGACGCTGAGTCTCATAAAACACACGTTAGAGAGGTCCTCAAATGGCTTGATGATTATGGATTAACCATCAACGCTAGTAAATGCATGTTTGGTTGCGAAGAAATTCCTTTTGTAGGTTATCTAGTGAATAAAGATTGTATTTTACCACTACCCGAAAAAGTAGATATTATTACTAATTATAAACAGCCAGTCACGGTTCGTGATCTCAGACACTTTTTGGGTATTTTAAACTTTTATCGAAAATTTCTCCCTCATCCTGCTTAAGTCCAAGCTCCTTTGCATGTTTCTTAAAAATTCTAAGAAAAATGATAAGCGTGAAATACAGTGGACTGCAGATTCCATTAAAGCATTTGAAGAGTGTAAAAAGCAGCTAGCTACTGTCACCCTTTTATCTCATCCTTCCCATGATACGTATCTAGCCTTGATGGTCGATGCAAGTGATTTCGGTTTGGGTGCATCTTTAAATGAGGTCACCCAAACTGGATTCAAACCTTTGGGATTTTTCTCAAAAAAATTAACCCCGGCCCAAACCAAATATAGTGCTTTTGACCAAGAATTACTCGCCGCATACTCCGCAATTAAGTATTTTAGATATAGGGTTGAAGGACGTACTCTTATTCTGTATACGGATCATAAACCCTTAACTTTCGCTTTTCACCAAAAGTTAGATAAAGCTGGCCGTCGCCAGTTACGCCATTTAGACTTAATCTCACAATTCACTACAGATATCAGGTATCTTCCTGGCGTGGATAATGTGCCAGCTGATGCGTTTTCCAGCATAGCTACAATAGTTACTCCCAATGCCATTAATTATGAGGAATTGGCACAAGCTCAACATGTTGATGATGAGTTGCAAACACTTACAACTCACTCATCGAGGGTGATTTGGTGATGAATTTTTCATCACCAAATCACCCTCTTGAACTAAAAAAATTACGAATGCCTGGCTCATCAACTGAACTATTTTGTGACATTTCGACCAGTACGGTACGACCATATGTCCCAGAACCTCTTCGGCGGCAAGTATTTCTTGCCATACACAATCTTTCACAACCTGATGTACGAGCAACCACAAAGGCTATTGCTCAAAAATTTGTGTGGAGTTCCATTCGTAAAGACTGCACAAAATGGACTAGCACCTGTGTTCCTTGCCAAAGAGTTAAGGTTCAAAGATATACTTTCAGTGATCTTGGGTTTTTCAAAGTTCCTGATGCTCGCTTTCAGCATGTCCATCTGGATACCGTTAGGCCACTTCCTCCTTCACGTGGATTTTCCTATTGCCTTACAGCCATCGATCGTTGATATGACTGCTGAAACAATTGCTAACACTTTTATACGCGAGTGGATACCAAGATTTGGAGTTCCTGGACTGATAACTACTAACCAGGGACGCCAATTCGATTTTCACCTTTTTCAGGGATTGACAGCATGCCTCGGCATACAAAGTACCCGAACTACACCGTATCATCCGTCTTCTAATGGCATCATTGATCGGACACATCGTTCACTCAAAGCCACGCTGATGGCACATGCCACACCTAGTTGGACCCAAGCACTACCGTTTGTTCTCCTTGGTTTGCGTTCAGTAATCAAGGAGGATATAGATGCAACTGCATCTGAGCTAGTTTACGGAACAACTCTTCGTTTGCCCAGCGATTTTTTCACTGTTTCAGAGGTGAACAATGTATCTGAATATGTACAAAAATTGAGAGATACAATGCACAACATAAAGCCTGTTCCTACATCCTCTCATGGAAGAAGAACTGTTTTCTGCACCCTCAACTGCAAAAATCAACTCACGTGTTTTTGAGGCATGGTGCAACCAGAAAGCCCTTGCAAGCACCATACGACGGACCCTTTGCAGTCGTTAAATGGACTGGCAAGGTGGTCACAATTCGCCGGAACAATAAAGATTTTTGTGTATCAATCATTAGAGTCAAACCAGCTTTCCTCGAAGCAAACTTCGACAACGGAGCCACACAACAACCTTGTGCTATTAACTCAAAACAAGATGTTACAACTGAACCTCCAGTGAAAACTACTCGTTCTGGTCGGCGAGTGCATTTTCCAAACAGATACGTGCCTGACTGATGAGCGGCTACTCCGTCCCCAGTCAAGCACTGGGAAGGGGGTACTGTGGCGGCTACTTAACCGAACATTAAAATTTCTATAAGTTTAGCAAAAGCCGTGTGGCAACTCAACAGACTCGCTGTACACTGTTCTATGTCGCCGTGATTGAGGTAACTGTGTTAAAAATGTCTTTCTCATAAATAAATGTATGTGTGAATAAGTTCAGCCTCTACTAAATTACAACCACGATAATATTATGTTATTTGTAAGGCATCTGAAAATGGTTTTTTTTTGTTTGTTTCACGATTTCTGTTCTAGATTATTACATGAAAGAATGAGTTGTTTCTTTGCCAAAAATGAATATTCATTATGTAATAATCATCACTTAATATTTTTGATATATCATAACGGCGATAAAATATTTTTTGTAAAGGTATCGTCTAGTTTATAATTTTAAGGACGCTATTTTTCGGCATGACTTGATAAATTTTATACCTTGTCGAGAAACTCTGCCAGAGAAAACAATTGGGCTTCTTCAAGTGTAATATAAAACAATATATTTACTGGTTCTATACATATACATAGATAAAGATATATAATCTATATATGTGTGTTATACCACGAAATCAGCTTCAATATTTGACGGCAAATGTTCTCGACGGTCAGTGGCCATCCAAAATAATCTGAAAATTTTCGGTAACTAGCCCAAATTTGGTTAGCTGGGCTACCCTCAGCAAAATGATATAGTCGATGGGTCGATTACTTCATACCTTTATTTTATTGATAATAAAATATTTAGAAATAGAAAAACAGATAATAGAGCAGTTCTGTTACTAACGTTTACCAGGTAATTCGATTGTTGATTGAGAGATAGAAAACTGACTCCCTCAATCGAGATCGACTCTTACATTCACAACAGTTTAAACAATTCAACACTCCTAGGATTTGTTAGCCAGCCAATTTCTTATTTAAAGTTGAAATATTTGGCGAAAGAGTCGGAAATGAGCAACCAAATCCCTTGAGACAGAATATTAACAAAGGAGTTAAAACTGCAAGTGAAGATTTTACTGATTGGTACTCGGAAGAGATCCTCCCTTGAATTGAGGTTTTATTCTTCATAGACAAATAGGATTAATCTTAGGGAAAATAATTGAGATGGGTTTCTGCATTTTGTTTTGTATTACACACATACACACACACACACACATATATATATATATATATATATATATATATATATATATATATATATATATATATATATATATATATATATATATATATATATATATATATATATATATATATATATATATATATATATACACCAAACAACCATTACATTATGGCCACCCTAATTATATCATGTAGGATCACTTTTAGCTCTCAAAATCGCCAACACCCGGCATTGCATTGACTTATAAGTAGTCTGAGATAACTGGTACCAAGGGCTCACCAACTGGTCCTGCAATTCCCGCACATTTCTAGAGGGTGAATTTTGAGGCCAAGACATGACTTAAGAGTCACTGGAATGTTCCTCGAACCATTCCCTGACAATTCAACCCTTATGAAATGGTGCATTATCCTGTTTTAAAACACCATCCCCCGCCAGAAATATTGCCGTCTTGTATGGGTGAACCTAATCTGCAACTATGTTCTCGTAGCACACAGACATCAGGAATTCCTTTATGAGAAATATGGGTACTAATGTGCTCCATGAAAACATTGCCAATACCATAAGATCCCCGTCACCGGCTTGTATCCGTCCAACTGTGCATACGGGAAACAGTGTTTCCTTTGGAAATCTTCGTATTCGCACACACCCATCGATTTGATGGACCAAGAAACGTTATTCGTCAGACCATTCAATTTTCTTCCATTCTTTTAATGTCCAATTCCGATATTTCTTGGCCAAGACTTCGGAATATTCAGACGGAGCTAGCATTGACGTGACGTCAGTGCTGGGACATGCTTCGGCCTCCGGCTGCGTAGGCCTATACGCAGCAACATATACAGTGGGTTGAAAAACACTATCTGGGGCCCTACTGTTGTAGCTAGTGGTGATATTCGCTTTTGTAGCTCTTTAGCCATGGCGAACAATGGAGGGTGGTCATAATGTAATCGCTTTTCGGTGTATATATAGATAGAAAGATAAAGAGAGATAATACATAAATTGTATAAAACTTTACTTGCCATATTTCTAATTTTTTTTAGAATTACCATTGAGGTAATCAATATTACAGTAAATAACGACAACAAGAATGAAACAGATATTAATAAAGGCTATGAAAAATCCCTGGAATGTATTTTTAGAAAGCTAGTTGTATCATTAGAATTTGTGACATTGATGACTACAGTGTGATATCATAGCTTTTATAGGATAGTCTCTGAACACCACCTCCTAATTGACGTCTTTGCGGCATTTGATTCTATCAGAGCTTTGAGTTTCATATGCACTTCTTATAAGAACTCTTATTTATCAAATATCTTGACCAGTATAAACTATTTTTGTTTTTTGATGTCCTCTATTTGATGAATATTTTATTGTATATATTCATGCATTACTTGTATATCCTTTGTGTATTCCTAATGATAAATAATTTATTTTTCATTGTGCACTTTATTACGAGAAAGAAATTAATTGTATTTGTTTGTATACAGTTGATATTTAACGGAACATTGATCAGTAATTTGTATCAACTTATATTGCTTTTGCTCTTTGTTTTTATTCTATTATTAGTTAGCATCTTTCAATAATGTAGTAATAAATTCGTCAAATTTTAATTTTTTCTGAAAAAAATTGTATATTCAGTAATGGAACTGAATAAAGGCAGTGGTAACTGAATAAAGAAAAATTAAAACAGTGTTAAATGTTTATTTTTTTAACTTCAACCGCAAAGAATAAGAACATGCTTCTTGAAACATTTTCTCAGATATAACATAAATATAAACTGTAGTCTGTACTAACATTATGAAGAGATTTTTTTTGTTTGTTTGTTGAGTTCATTTCTGGAACCATACTGAACTAAACTGATTTTAGAAATTATTTTTCTAAGGTAAAGATACACTATTATTGAATAATATAGACTAGAATTTATCTCGATAAGTAAAGTTTCTAGTTCAAAATCTCAATATTATCAAATCAATTCGGAAGTAAAAGTGCTGCTTGGCTGCTCTTTTACAAAATTATTACACAAAAAATCACAAAATTATTAATCATTAATAGATATACAAAAGTTCCAATAACGGAGTCCACGGTATCCAATCTCACTCCTGGCATGGGTGTCCATAGCAGTTCGTAATCGGCTGTAAGCTGTGGGTCCCGTATTCATCAGCCCTCGTGTTGCAAATATAGTAGACAGTAGCGCTCCAAACCATACCAATCCAATCTACAAAAGGTCAATGGCTTATCTTGGTTAATTCGATAACCAATGATATACTCAGATTTATTTTGTATTTAAGCTATAATAGTGTTATCTACCTTAAAAATAAATAATATATTATAAGGGTACCTTTAGGAGTACTGATTAGGTATCATCTGAATACAAAATTCTTTACAGTATTTTTTTTATTTATTTTTTTTGTAATATATTAAAAAGTTGCACAAAATTTTTTTCAAAAAGCGCAATATACTGAAATTTGGGCCAAACCATTTGATTAAATGGAAATTTAGTTGGCATGTCAAGGACTTCGTAATTATCACTAGATTTTGGATCGCATTGACATTTTTCTGCGATTTGATACTGGCCTTCGTTGTACTTTTAATTTTATTTCACGGAAAACTTAATGGGAATTGAATATTGCATAGAATATACCAAAATAGTACGTTTCCGTTAGTCGGGTATAAGGACAAATCACCAACTATTGTTAATATATCATATTTATACGTCATAATTAATTAGTTTAAAAAAAAATTGTTTTTAAAAGACCACGTTCCGTCACCAATTTTGTATGCTCAAATCAGAGGGTGTGCTTAAAGAGGCTAATATAGCATTAAGCTAATTTAAAATTTAGTTCATTAACGAAAACAACAAAATGGTTTCTAATCTTTTTATTAGGTGAGAAAGAATTTTTCCTCAGATGATTAAAAATTTTATAGGAATTGATATTGATGATAGGTAAATACAAAATCATACTCATTTACAGGATTATCTCACTACCATTAAGTTATCAGAACGTCATAACAGAAAATATAGTTATTTATTTAAAATAATTGCAGAGAAAAATGCCTATATAATATTAATACATTTATCTGTTAAATTAATGAATTTTATAATAGGATGTCTCCTAAACATGAAAATAAAATATTTAGTAAAGAAACAATGAAATAACATTTTCCCAAAATATTTTTTTCCTTTCAAACACGTTTACTTTTGAAGAATTAAAGGCACTTTTATGAAATATTCTCATTGCATAAATAGATTAAAGGACAATGTTTGCTTAAACTTATATGAACATAAATTGAAGCATTTCGGTACCTAAGGAAAATTTCTGTACTTCTGAATTGCATGAAAGTATGATGTTTTCTTATAAAATATATATGGTTTATTTATTAAAAATACTTAGGTACTTCTAACATTACATTTCTCGTTGTTCTCGGCTCTAGACTCATCTCTTACTTTTAAGATTGCAAACACACACTAGTAACCCCAAATTGTGGAAACCTTTTAGTATATATTGGTGTTTTATATTGGATAGTTTATAACACTAAGTTTTTTACTTATTACCATAATGTTATGAATAAGTTGAAAAAGATAATTAAATAATAATAAAATAGCTTTTATTATGAATATTCTATCTAATTTTTATTTTATACATAGAACTATCAGTATTTCAAGTATCAGTAGAACTATTAATACTACTATTAAAAGTACTGTAACTATCTTATCAGTAGTAGTATCTCAAATTTTATATCTTGTTAGTAAATTACCCCATTAAAGGATAACTACTCTATTAAAGAGTATAATAAATACTTCATAAAATTATGCAAAATTTCGTAACATATAACGCATGTTTCAGTTGTTATAAAATCTTAATATTTCCTATAAATTTAATGCAATAAAAATTATATTAAAAATAATGCAAGAGAATTTTGAAAATATTTATAATTTGTATTCCTCTCTACACGATTAATTTAGGTCATACATATTGTGTCATTATATCACATATTTCCCGGCATAAACAAGGCATGAATCAGGAATTATGACAGGGTGGACATATTGTAGAATACGGCACAGGTTTTACAAATGGTACTGAAGTCAATCATAGCAAGTCAAAACATTAAAATAAATTAAAATTTACTAGTGAATGGGAAATAGTTCTGCCGTGCATTCTAACAAGGTATTCATGATATTTTATCGTAATGAAACTCTAAAATTATGAAAGTTTCAACAATACGTATTTCGGTTAAATTACAGTTTTGTAATCCATTGCAAGAAAACCTTATTTTAAATAAAGATAAAGCCGACATACTAAACTTAATCATATTTTAATTTCCCTGAGTTTGAAAGTGGCTGGAATTCACTAAATTATCTATTTCCCACTATCAATTGATTACTGATACTCTTGCACCACTTCTCAAATGTTAACGAGAGTAGTGAAGTATATGGTAGATTTTGTCGAGCTTGCTCTCTTGCAGAAAAATAGCAGATCGTAGAACTCAAAACCAATAAACATGTAAAGATTACGGTTAAATAATTAAAAGGTAATATACAATATATGTACACATTTCGAGAAAGAAGATCTCTCTGAATGGGTGTCCAAGATGTATATAAATTTTGAATACTTAAAGAGTCATACAAATTATTGTCTCTAAACTAAATATAGATTAGAATATTTGGTTTAGAACCACTTCCGGTGATGGTGAATTCCCCAAATAAAATTCATATAAGCAAGCTATAGAATTTGAACCAAGCACTCACCATTAAGATTTCTTGTGACCAGGATTTTTGCTTTTTATAGAATATAAATTTATAAACAGCACACGAAATATTACCGAGATATGGGGAGGGGACTTAAGAAACTATTACTGAATCTACGAAATTTTCTACCTTTTGCAACGATAAAAGAGTTTGTAAGATATCATTAACTAGTATACCGAGTTTTAAAGCACACTTAAAACTAATTCAAGTAAACACTTTATGTTTGAATAATTCAATGGCATTGTTTAGAATGAAAATATATGCATGGCATGCTTCCTTGTTAACCGATAATATAAATTCATCGTCATGGTGGAAATAGCTAAAAATGCCTTCTTACATTATCAGAGTTTTAAAAATATATGTGATAGTATATTAGGCTATATCTTAAACATCATTTACGAATAAGCTATGAACTTGCGTCAAAGTTAAAATAAATGTGTAGGTAAGTGTTTTTGACTAAATACATGTCTATGTATTCTTGATAACATCCTGTTCGAATTATATATAAATGAAATATTATATATTTCCTTTATAAGCTTGTGTAGTTTTAATTTACACCATTTTATTTTACAGTATAATTTAACAACAGTAAAAAATATCAAGTTCTTGTATATAATTTGAATATGTTATCAAATTATATTCCTTAGCCAAAATAAAAAAATAAATTTTCTCAGTTGTTAATCTGTTAATTAAATCCGCATTTATTTTAAGTCTTCATAAAAATTGTGAAGCCAGTATTAGTTCTGGATTTCATTTTAGTATTTGACATGGAAGTTCATACCGTTAATAATCGGCTCTAGGCAGTGGTTTCCGGTCTAAGTATTAACCATCAAAGAGCAGTAGATGATCGATGGCCTATCAACTAACCAACCAAGTAGAATGATTTGCTTCAGAAGACATGAAAATGTTCAACATAAAATCGAGCCTCTACACTATACTTATACACTATAGTGCTTAAAGTGAAATATTGCTTGGTGACGATGATAAGTACATCCATTTATATTTTTATAGAGAAATGCTCTTAAAAGCGTAAATTGAAAAAAATTCTAGGGATTAATTTTATGTCCAAAACGCATAAATATTTGTATTTAATTTAAACGAAATTTGATTATATTATTTTTAATACAAATTAATCTTACTTTATACAAAATAACTTATAATTATTTATAAAGAATTTTTAAAAAGTGTATTTTACTTTTAGTGTACGTAATAGTACGCAATTTGGTAATTAACTTAAATTACTAGACTGACATACACATTATTCTTTTACAAATATGTTTAACAAAGTTTTTACTTGTATTCTATAAGCTAGAAACAACAAAGTCCCTATCTACCCTATAAAATGCTCCTTATTCTACATTTAATTAAAATGCAAGCACTTTATTGCAATTTTACCAACCTTTTATATTAAAGCAAGCAAATTATTAATTAATGTGAACCATAACATTACTCTTCTAAAGTAAAATGTGCAAAAATTCAGAACAACTATAATTATACTTTGTCGAAAAGTTTCCAGACAGTTTCCAGACTTTCGTGTTTCCGAGAATTTGTACTGTGGATATCTATAAGAGCAAAAGAAAATGATGCTCTGCCATATCTGTAACCACCTTTAACGTTATTGTCTAGAAGTATGTATTTATCCAGTTCTACAAGAAAGTTTTAACATTATGTGCTTTGTTTCATATTTGGGAATATAATCGAGATTACTATCAGTATCTAGTATTTTTTACTGCTCTAAATGTATTATACAGAAAATAACCTAAAAATAAATTAAAAATTGAGAAACATTAAAAATTGAAAATAAACAATACTTAATTAATTTTTTTATGTTTTTTATTATAAAAATAGGTTTTAAAATAAATTATGTTAAAATGACATTCTTTTCACAAAATTTACATTTATGTAATATATTCTGTAAAACAGTTTTCAAAAATGCAATACATCATATATTAAATGTTATAGAGATTCTAATATAATAATGAGTATTAAGTAACTTATAAAGTTTTAAAGAATTAGGTATTTTTTTTAAATTGAATTTTTTAAAATTGGTACTTGGTTAGGAAATAAAATTTAGAAATAATTTTTCACAAGGGAACTGACTAATGAGATGAGTGTTAACAATAAATTTAACAAATAATTTCATTTCATTTATAATATTTAAAAACTTGAAATATTCGAGTTTACTATAACTGTAATATATCGATAGTTATAAACAAAAGTACTATTGATAGCGAAAAAAAATAAAATTAGAGACCTTGATCCAAAGGTTATTTGAGGTATGAAAAGATGAATGTTTGTATCTTGGTCTTACGATTTGAATGGTATCTGTGATTTTTTTCATAAATTTGTATGTTTGAGCGTATAACAAATAAAGAATCTATCCGTATCAGTATAGTTGATAAACTACAACTAATGAAACTGCATCTCAAAGTATTTTTATTTTCTGTATTTTTAGCAGTATACACAAAAACGATCTACAATTGCTTCAATCCTATATCAGTGACATTAACTTATCCTGTAGGTCAGTTTGAATAACTAATGTTCTATCCACGGTATTTTGACCGGTTTTTCATTACTTCGATCTGAAAAATAACAACTTTCATGTTAAGCTGTTTTTAGTTATTATTTTGGAGATAAAACAAGTGCATAAGCAAGCAGTTGAAATTGTATTAGTCATGTTTTCCTTTCATAAATATCATACCTTGTAACAAATAGTGCGTAAAACTTTATATACAACATTTTAAATTCGTATTCCAATATAATTTGCTTATATTTAAATAATCTTATAGATGAATAATTTTTTAATTATTCTGATTTGCTATTATATTAGGAACAAGAATCTATGTTTTACGTCTAGAATATTCCAAAAGGATTGAATAAATCTAAGGTATATCATGTCAATATATCTTGGTATATGTCAATGTATTGATGTATCTTGGTTCTAATTAGACTTGAAATGTTAAATGCTGAAACTATAAAAGTAGTTAATAATAAAAATTGTAATTAAATTACCTACACTGGCTAAGTATCTTAAAAATCAAAATAATGTATTCTTTTTCTCTTCGAGATGCGAGAAAAAAAGCAATAAAATAGGACCAAGCTACACCAGCTCTCTCTACATATCATCATTTTTCAAACCTCTATTTAAAAGTTCATGTACAATTTGTTCTAACTTTTATGTAAAGTCCTCAGCGAGTATATGGCTCCAAAACCTCTTCACATCTTCTGCTAAATCTTGAAATCAACATTTTAAATGTAAACACTAATTTTGCATAATATTACTACTTTAAATATCGTAAACTTATTAAATTGATATTAACATTTTAATATATAATAATAATAGGAAAATGTATAAATGCAAATTGATAGTTTCTAACTTTTTTTAAATCGAAAATTTATTCACAATTAAAATGAACAAAATAAAATGTTTCGCTAAAGTGTATATAAATATTTACAGGTCTTGGAATGTCAAATTTAAACATAAATATTTTAATATACGACAGTAACAAGTTATTTGAATATGTACGTTATATTAAAGCAATGTTTGTATTATCTATAAATTTGAGACTTAAAATTTCAGGATTAATATTTTGTCGTATTCAAAGGGTAGAACTTTGAATAAAACTTCCATATTTGAAATATGATCGAAATCCTGTTCAGATAATGAATATCGTATGATGTTTCAACTATACATAATCATAAATTATTAACGTTTTAAAAGCCGAAATAAGACAGAAGTTCAAAAGTTTGTGCTTTTTTTCATTAAAATTTCGTTTTCATATAATTGTAAAACAAAATAAGAAATTTTTGGAAAAAAAATAGTGACTTTTTGCTTGCTCCTGTATGGGAATTCTAGTGCGTTTCGCTAGATTGAAGAAACAAATGCTTATAATTTTGATCAATGAAACAAGCCAATGTTTTCTTTTGGGAACGCGCATTTTACTCTACATTTCCTCTACATTCTAATTTTTATCGTTATAATAAAACTTCATTACATCAGTATATGTTATTGAAATAATCCGGATCGTATTTTCTATATTCTGGCAGCTTTATAGTTCGTATATTTTATAATATTCTCGTATTCAGTGGGTAAAACTTTGAATAAAACTTATATATTTGAAATATGATCGAAATCCTCTTCAGATAATGATTATCGTATGATGTTTCAAATATACATAATCATAAATTATTAACGTTTTATAAGCCAAAATAAGACTGAATTTCAAAAGCTTGTATTTTTTCATTAAAACTTCGTTTACAAATAATTGTAAAACACAAAAAGATATTTTTGAAAAAAATAATAGCGATTATTTGCTTGCTCCTCTATGGGAATTCTGGTGCGTTACGGTAGATTGAAGAAACAAATGCGTATAATTTTGATCAATGAAACAGACCAATTTTTTTCCTCTGGCAACGCTCACTTTTTCTATACATTTCCTCTACATTCTAATTTTTATCATTAAATTAAAACTTAATAACATCAGTATATGTTACTTAAATAAATTGGATCGTATTGTCTATATTTTGGGAGTTTTTTAGTAACGGTGTGGGGAAATGCTTCAAAAAACTTGCTTTATTTATAGATAACTGTATTCATCAGAATTTATATCAAGAGCGCAATTATCACAAAAAAATTCAAACATCTTTGTAATTAAAACTTTTTACCACGGAGTTTTCGTGAAAGCTTTTTTATAATAGAATTTTAAGTGGTATATTCTGGAATGAAACATTGGAGAGTAAAAGGTTAACACATACAGAGAAGACCTTTATGTATAATCAACTTTATTTATTATCCGCGTTTATGTATCTAATAAAAACTTATTTTCCAGAATTCTACCTGAGAATAATGAGTTATGATCAGTATCATTATCAAATATCATGAGATTATGAAATAACATAAGTTTAAAATGAAATTTATGTTAAATTTTACCTTTTTCACTGAGAATTAAAATTTCTTAAATTAATTTGGAAAAGCCTCTTTCAATGTGCAAACAAAACATAAAGTGTATTAAAATTCACCAGCCCAATTTCTTTCTTTGTTATATCAAACTTCTTAACTTCACAGCTGGCAAGTAACCACAAGTAC
>CM063502.1:127221396-127226396 GCA_032207245.1 Pardosa pseudoannulata | reverse complement strand
AAATATATAAGTATTTCATTGATAAACTAAATTTTTCACTTATATTAATACTTTTTATTGTTATCAATAGTATTTTGAAAAACTATTATAATCAAACAGAAAAAAATTAACAAATATAGGTTTTCTTTCTGTATTTTCTTCAACAAATTTGAGGTATTTAATATTCCATGTTGTGCCTTTCACTACTACCGAAAATCAAATCAAATTATAAGCCACATACGAGGGATAAATTTAGAAAAGGGGTTACTTCATATAAAAGTTTAATGTAGACAAGTATCTCATTACTTTATAAACTGAAAAATTTATTTTAGGTTTAGGGTAATATGTTAGTATATATTCAAGAAATACTAAATTTTGAAGTACTCTGCAAATGAAATATTGTTTACTTATAATTTATTTATATTAAAAGCTACATAAATTCATAACAAAATTAAAACTATTGTAACTAGAACATGCTCAAATTTCAAAAAAAAGTTTGATGACATTATGGTTTTAGAATTTTTTTACTTTAATATAGCTCTCAAAAATAAAGTTTAATAACACTTTAAAAAGAAATCTGAAAAATATGTAATATTAGTAAATATTTTAAAAGGATTTATGAGAAATGCCTTCGAGTTATTTATCAAATAGGAAAATTTTAGATTTAAGTATTGCACATTATTTAAATTTTAGAAAATGCATCGTAGTCTATTTATATTATGGATAAAATACTAAATTTTGAAGTACTCTGCAAATGAAATATTGTTTACTTATAATTAATTTATATTATAAACGACATAAATTCATAACCGAATTAAAAGTATTGTAACTAGAACATTCTCAAATTTCAAAAAAATGTTTGATGACAGTATGTTTTAGAAATTTTTTATTTTATCATTTCTTTCAAAAAACAATGCTTAATAACATTTTAAAAAGAAATTTGATAAAAATGTAATATTTGTAAATATTTTAAAAGCACTTGTGAGAAATTCCTTCAAGTTATTTATCAAACAGAAAAATTTTATATTTAAGTATTGCACATTATTTAAATTGTGGAAAATGTATCGTAGTCTATTTATGTTTTGGTTATTACCAATTAAAGCAAAAAGTGTGACAAAATTATTTATTGAACTGAAATGTTTAACTAAGATTACATATAATACTAATCTGTTAAATTTCACAATTGTTTTATTTTTTATCATAAAAATACCGATCTATATTCAACAGTTCGGACGTGCCATATACTAAAAGTACCTAAAATTAGAAAAATAAATTAGAAAGGAATGAATGAAAAAAGGGTGAATAAAAATATAATTTAAACACAAAAATTTGTAAAATATTTCAAATATAAACTTTCATTTTCCATTACTAAAGCAAATATTAGAAACCCTGAAATACTTTCAAAAATAATTCCTCTTGGAAATGATCATACTATTGCAGTAATTCAGACAGTACTTAAATATAACTTTCTATGATTTTAAAATCCTAAAATATATTGAAACCGGTAGAATTATATATACAGATTATACTATTTAGAAATGTTTTAATTTTGTATTTCAGATTTTTTTCTTTTTCTGATACTGATTTAAATAAAGTTTCTTTGACACTAAAACTCGTCTTTTTAACAATTTTTTTTTTTAATTTTTATATGCTTTAAAAGTTATTTTTCATTTTTATATATTTTATTTGATTGTCCAAGAATATTATTGCTTGAATATGTACTTATTTGCTTCACCAATTAACTAGAATTTGCTTTTCAAATTCATAGATACTTCTGGTCTAGCATTCATGTTTATGAAGTATTTACTCTCTTTGGCAGTTTGCCATTCAACTTTTCTTAAAATTAAGTGTAACATTCACGAAGTTAGTTTAAATGATTTCTTTGAGGATAATTCCAATTCTTTAGCTGCCTTGAAGTTTCTAATTGTGTGGGTGCGGTAAAATTGTCACACGTTTTTCACTTTCTTTTCTAAAACTTTACTAATTGGATCAAACGTGTACCCATTTTGATGCTTCTTAGCGAATTTTTATTACCACCATCTAATCCTGAGTTATATATTATAGTATTTAAACTGTGAAATTGCTTTCTTTTTCTTCTAATTCTTCACCTTTTTTATTAGTTATATTTCCATTTTTTTACATCTCGAACTCTTTTTTGTAATTGCTAGCAAATTAAAAAGAATTGATTTAAACCGTTTTTATTGGCTTCATTAAAAGTAGGTTATTCTAAATAATATACTAGAACCTCTAATAATTGTAAAATTTCTTAGTGTCTCATTTATTTCAGTCATAGTTGTTCTCTTATCCTCATTTAGCAAACTAATCATTAAAAGTTTTCAACGAAATCCCAGGTTTTTATGCTTAATACTTACCCTCTCTTTCACACATAAGATTCAACGCTTAGCTATTGGAAGAGAACTTACGTCATCAAAAAGCAAATATAATTAGGTCAACTTATATATAAAGAGTCTGTAAAATACTTCTACGTTATATGTTTTGCTAAACTCATTTTGAAAATATTTTACTTGTACATATAATCACGTTCATTCAACTTTGTTAATAGTGTTATAAAAATACAATCTGTATGCGTACTAAGTTTATCTTTTTCTTTGATGTATATGTCAGAATAATTACATAAATCCTGCCCACTTTAAAGTATAGTATTTATTTACATTTTCTCTGCGTCAGATCAATTTATACATAAATTAATAAATTATCTGTTTCACAATTTCTCATCACTTAATTATCTTGTTTTCATTCAATAAAGCCCAGAGAAAGAATTGTTATAACATTAGTAACTACAATATTAGGATACTGATTACTATAAAATGAACTAGCAAAAAATAGTATCTTTTTAGTACAAAATAATTACAGTTTAATAATAAAATGTTATTATTTTGAAATGAAAATAAAATCGATTCTATACACTATACTAACTTTTTACGTTATACTATTGTTAAAAATGGGATATCGAGAAGAATTATTAAATGTAAAGGGCCAATTTAGAGCAAAATTATTCTGAAAAAGGAAAATATTTAATTGAAAATCTGAAATATGTTTATATATGATTGTATGCACTTATAAATGCTTATGCATGTGTAATACAATTTATAAACCAAAATGTATTATCATACATACAAATATATATAGCTTGGATGGTATATATCAAATAAAAATAATCACTAGAAGTTCATTGAAAAGAATCACTGAAATTAAACCACATGCAGGAATATGTTGTAATCACATTAACAGACTAATTGATAAAAAATCATCACTATTACTGTTTGTATTGCTTTTCTTTTCAATAAAAGAAGTTTTACATTTTGTTTTTTATAATTCTTTTAAATTTGAATATATATATATATATATATATATATATATATATATATATATATACGGTAAGGAAAATGTTAATCACTACTAAGAATTAACGTAAGTTACTCGGATAAAATTCATTGTGGATATAGAAGAATCTTTATGTACATGATGTTTTGAGCTACAGCTAGAAATTTTATTTCTTTGGTTTGAGAAATGTATAGATTGAAATATCCCATAATATGGTCAAAACAGAGGTTAGTACTATGATTAACGACCATTGGTAGATCAACAAAAGGTGGAAGAGTCTTAAAACTTTGGAAGTTTACTAATCAGAAAAGTCTTTAGAATATCAAGAATTGGCATTTATTGGTTTTTTTATTGGTTTTATATTGGTTTTTTTATAATATTTAAAAATATAGTTTATAAAACATTTCATAAAAATTGAAATATATATATTTGAGTTGGTTTTATTCATTCTTTATTTCCCCATGCAGGAAATAGATATAGAATTTCATTCACTACACTTCGGATTTACATTTCTTAAAAAAACCACTTACATAAGTGTGATTTATAATTTGAATCTATTACAAGCGGATGAGTCATGGATTTTACAGAAATACCTTTTTTCTCATTTCTTCTCGTGCAAATATCATATTATCCTTCATTTATTTTCAATATTCTTTTATTGTGTGCCTACGATTATTTTTTTATTTTGTCCAAAAAATCCGAGATTGCAATTAAAAGCGGAAAAGATATTTTTTAAAGATATTTTTATCCATTTAATATGTTTCGAAATAAAAGCTAGAAAAGATAAGATTCTACTTTTAAATACTGCAATTTTCTTTTTAATTTACTTTTATATTTTGGAAATGTGATGCTATTTTAACAAGAGAAATGTACGTACGAATGATTAGTGACAGAAAATGTTTCCAAATCATCTAAAGGTTTTAAAAAGTATTTGAAAATACTTTGCATTTATCATTAGCGTGTTGCTTAAAATATTTTACTTTGTAAAAATAACTTTAAAATAAGACTTTTTAGCGCTTCGTTAAGGAACTTTTTTTATGTGAAATGTTATCCCTACAATTAGTTATTGATCTTATATGTAATCCACGTAAGATATGTTTAAGTCTTTTTAGTTCATTCTTTTGCATTTCAGTGATTATTTTTTCACTTTGTATGTAAAGTTATTTTTATATGTAAAAAACACACACAGTATTCATAATACCCATAAACAAAGGCATGCACCATGATAAATGTGTACATAATTCTTCTAATCATACAAAAACATACATATATCCAAAATTTTCCCTTATTCCTTTCAATTTCTCAATACCTAAATTAGCAACCATAAAATATCCGATAATGGAGTTTTCTCCGACTTAAATTCTTTTTACCCATCTTTCAAAACTAACTGTAGAGGAAAGAGGATTTCTGTGGGGATGTCAAGCAAAATATAAAAAGGTTGGTATCTGAAAAAGTGTTGCGAAGTAAAAGGTTGTTCGCAACATTTTATGGTGTACGACCCCCTCAGACCAGTTTGAATGTCAGAAGGTACTGTTTTAGTGCAGCCTTGTTTTGTCACCTTTTAACCTTCCCCCTCTTCTGTGGTCAACAAGCATTGTAGGGTTCCTTTAGGGTTACTCTAAGGAATGTCTCTACTGCTACAGGACACTGCTGTCGGGTCCACAATTGGCACTGTA
>CM063502.1:127208896-127216396 GCA_032207245.1 Pardosa pseudoannulata | reverse complement strand
TATATATATATCAGGTCTGAAAAATGGGTAGTTTGAAATTACGTGAGTTAATTTTAAAAGGGTGAGTTGATTTTAAAAAGGGAACTCTTTTATAATAATAAAATAAATGAAAAGGTCCCACGAAACATTCTACAAAAGTGTTTCGTAATTTTTTTATAAAAAATTATAAAAGTAAAACAAATTAAAAATTTGCTTTAATAAAAAAAGTATTTGAATAAACAGTTATCAAAATTAAACATTTTTATACCTAGCAAGTAAATTAAAAAGTTACGCAACATTAAGGGAAGCTAACAGATTTTCAATTAATAAAATAAAAGAAGTTATTATTTTAAACAAAAAATATTATTAAATTAATAAGAAGTATTAATATCTTAAATGAATACTAATATTGTATACAACCGAAAATATTTAAGTTTATACAATCAACAAAGTTATCAAAATGTCTCATCTGCATCATATAAATTCTGAGAAATTACTCTTTACGTAACTTCTAATTTTCTCCCTTTTAATATAAAGCAAAACAATGGAGACTAAAGTATCACAATGAAACGTTTAACGCAAATTTATAACTTTCATATTACTTTTCAAGAACAAAATTTGTACATAAATAAATACGAGGAAAGATATTTGTTTTAAATACATAATTTATACAAAAACATGAAATAGTATTTGCAAAATGAAATTGTTTTAAAAGGAGAAATCCATATTAAATAAAAATTTCTTATTTATCTATATCTTTCTTTATTTATCTATACTCGCATTAAATTTTCTCGAGACTAACAAAATTTTATTCTGATTAATAAATATTAATAATAGAATATTCTAAAATAATAGAATGTTCTAAATAATAGAATATCTCTTCTATATAAAGCTAGAATATTTGTAACATTTCAGCAATGTATGGAAAAGAATCATTTTGAATATGCTAATAATTTGCATTTTAAAATATTTAAATCATATAGTTTAAAATTCTTTATAATGTATCTCTTTGTGTTTATGATGTTTTACAATTTTAAAATATTTAAATTACTCAAGCTTAAAACTAAAGCGTATCTTTTAGTGTGGTAGTTCACATGTAAGTATAATCAATAACTATTATCAAATAACTAGGAATGGGTTCCATTTATCATTTGAATCAGCATAATATCATCATGCAGATAAGATTGAAGAAATGAAAACAGTTCTTAGAATATAGAGGAGATAGGGGCTAGTTATTACACTAAATAATCAGGTAAATTGAATAAAAAGTTAACCATCAGTAGAAACACACTTATACCTGTCAAGATAATGACATTAATTCATAAATTTTATCCAACATTTTGTGAAGAAGTCTACAGTCATTAACAATGAGATGGCTACCAGTAACGTAATAATGTGACATTTAAGAATTTTTACTATATTACTTTATTTGTGAAAGTAACCCGTGAAAATATCTTAAATCTGTCGCATCCTGTGAAAGCCTGGTGTTCAGATAAGTGATCAAATACAACTGTCTGATATTAATTAGGCATTTTAATATGTAGGGTCCATAAGGGGAAAATTATTCTAGTTATGAACTGTCTAATTGATATAATCCTGTGTATGTATAATTCTGTAGATTTTTATTTTTATAAAGGTATGTCGAAGTATAAATGGTTCACCACAATAAAGCAGCATAAAATTTATTTTACATTTAATAATTGTGAAGAAATTTTTATGATTATAAAGACAATTCATAGTAAACATAAATTCTGAATATTTAATAAAGACACTTTTTTTGCAATAAAACATTCCTACTAGTTGTAATAGACCGGCAACAACCAACGGATACTTGGAATGAGTAAATTATTCTGAAAAATACTCACAACACTAAGCTAACAACAGGAAGATATCCTTCTACATCTGAATCTAGTTACTTTGCATTGAAACAAATGCTTTTACATTGTAAAAAATTGTTTCATCGTAAACTTCACACAGCTACATATATAAGCCCTCAAGAAGTAAGATCATATATTAAAACTGGTGAAGACAAAGTTAATTATTTTTCAAGATAAAACTTAAAAATGACAAGCAAAAAAGAGACATTTCTCACAATAAAAAAAAGCAGGGAAACCAAAGAAACCCAAACCAAGTAAATAGTCTTAGAAAGATTCTTAGTGTTAAGATGAAAAAGACGTAGTATAAAATACTGAACACATTATTCAAATGATGAACACATTATTCAAAACCTAAACAGCCAACAACCTAGCTTCAACACCGATATTATTTCAAATGTTCTGACGAGTATTATGTATGTATATATATATATATATATATATATATATATATATATATATATATATATATATATATATATATATATATATATATATATATATATATATATATATATATATATATATATATATATATATATATATATATAATATATATATATATTATATATATATATATATATTATATATATAATATATATATATATATATATGTATATATATATATATATATATATATATATATATATATATATATATATATATATATATATATATATATATATATATATATATATATATATATATATATATATATATATATATATATATATATATATATATATATACACATATATATATGTGTGTGTGTGTGTGTGAAAATTTGTGATACATATAATTAGTATTATAGTTCCTCAAAATGGCTTATATTAAATGAACATTTGAAACCTAAATACTGCACAAGTTGTTCAATAAAAATTGTATGCTAACAAGGTAAATAAATATAAATATATTACTTTTGTAGTTGAAATTTAATTCATTAAAAGGAAGAAAACCCAATAACAAATCTCCAACGCTCAAAACCTGGGCGGATTGTTACAATTCAAATAATTCTTAACAATTCTTACATAATTCTTAATGATTTAAATTATATATAGAAATGAACACTTTTAAAAATATATGGTAAATACTCATTAATTAAAGAATAATTAGTAGTTTTTGTAACGTAGTGTCTTCTAATAATTTCTTTTGAAATAAGTTTTGAATATTTTTGTACGAACTAGACTAGATCTTCCTTTATATCCCAAAAATAAATTTAATTTTTTAAAATTTTCCTAAAGTGTGTTTTTTTTTTTTAGGTACATCTTAAAATGCTATAGTAATTAAAAATTTTCTATTTATTAATATTTTGTTGCTATACAATAAAACCTATAATATATTTATGTAGTAACATAGAATATAGACGAAGTTATGTCGTCAAAAGGATTTTTACTTATAAAATTCAATCTTAAAAGTATGTACTTATATTTAAATCAAGAAGTGAGACTTTTCTTTTTATTACTGATGCCTTAATTTCTGCTACCATACAGAATTTGTAAAATATATGAAGAATATATTTTTAGAAAATTGTACCTAGTACCTTATATATGAAGCATTTTAAAACCAATTAAAATGCTATAAACCATTAAATGATTGTTTTCATTCTTGAATTTCACCTTAAGTATAGAATATATTCCTATTTACAAGTATATAAATGTTCAGGTTTTATCGCTTTTCTGAAATGAAATACATGTTTGTAAACATTTCTCTAAAGTGTTTACATTTTCGTTGTCACGATGTGATATATGCCCTTAAGATATTGCGGAGAAAAGGAGGAGGAGAGAGATAGAAAGCTAGAAAATGAATGAAGAAAGAAGTGGAGGGTAATAGCCCTCCAAAGCTTGCAAGAGAAGTGTTGAAATGGAAATCTAGGAGACGAAACTTTCTGATGATGAATTTCAACAGGGATGAAGGGGAATAACCCTTCTAGAAAAGTTCACAAATGATTCAGAAACTGTTTAACCTACGAGCTACTTGATTCTACAAACAGAATTTTTGAATTAATATGTCACATTTTTTTTCATGCATGTAATTAAACACAGTACTTAGTACGGTTAGAAAGTGTCATAAAATTTTATTTTTACCTTTTAAATTTATATTTTAAAAGTACATTCGATGAAATAATAAAAGATGTTCAGATTTTCAGATAAATTTAAAGTTTTTCAAAATGTTTGTAGTTACTAATACAATATAAAGCATTTTGTACTGCAAAGTACATGTTGCAATCAAATATATTGGGATTTATTGTGATCATCTTTCCATTTTTTTCTTTTATAAATTTTAAACTATATGTGTTTCACATTAGCTCTTGATTGTTTCCTGAGAATACTTCTTATGTTTTTATTTTTTCCTACAAAATATAAATTACGAATTGTGGTGAATATAAATACCCTAAATGTTTGTTTTAAGTAAATTATATATATATATATATATATATATATATATATATATATATATATATATATATATATATATATATGTGTGTGTGTGTGTGTGTGTGTGTGTGTGTGTATACTCCTAAAAAATTAGGGGAGCAAGCAAAAAAGTTAGGAAAACCATGTGATACAGCTATGTATTGGCATAAAATGAATAGTGCTGCAAGCGTGTCAATGCGAAATCAAAGAAAGAAGGCTTAAAAATCGTAATTAAGCTTTAATTCTTTGAAAATATGGAAAAAACCATGAAAAGATAATTTAGGGCAAAAATTTGGTTATATGCAAACGTTTATTATTTGGTTAACGTTTATTAATATTTGGTTATTGAGACATTATGCAAATTTTTAACATGGCTTGTGATCTCCACGAACAGCTAAAACTTCTCCTCACCTATTTTCCATGAATACTATCATTTTATCGATAAGACTCAAGAAGTGCAGTCTGCAAGTCTCAGGGAGTAAAAAAAGGCCTTGGTCTAGTAGCAATACATAGTCTCTGAGGATGTCCCAAACATGCTCGATTGGATTAAGGTCAGGAGATCACGCTGGTCATTCTATAGGCTGTATTGTTTCAACTACAAGCATGTTTTACACAAGACGAGCTGTATGCGATCTGGCATTATCATGCTGGTAAAGAAAGGAATCTCCAAAGGCTGCAGCGTAAGGTACGGTTTGAGATCTCAGTATATCGTTTGCATAAATTCGGGTCGTCAAAGTAACATTCCGAATGATATCCAGGTCCTTACGCCCCCCCCTATCCTGATTCCACCCAATACCATACAATCAGCTCATCTGTATGGACCTTTCACGAACGAATTTGGGGTTATTTTGAGTGTCCCTTTCCCTCCATACCAACACACTTAGGGTGTCACACTCCAGACTGAATCGGAACTCGTCTGTAAACAGCACTTGCCCCAATCATGTTGCTCCTAATCTCGATGTTCAATAGCCCATCTTTACGGACCGCAAGGTGGCGTGAGGTGAAATGAATACGGACCACTGGCCTACGTGCATAGAGACCTCCCTGATGAAACCTATTACATGCTGTTTGGCTAGACACCCTTCGTCCTGTTGCCAAGAACAACTGTCTTTGAAGCTGAGTAGTCTGTTCTGTTTCGACGAACTGTGAACAGTATATACGGGTCATGAGTTGCTATAGTCATATGTGCTATAATGGACCTTCGCTGGTCGCTGTCTAACATTCCCTGTTAAATGCAATACAATCCACAGCCTTGCAACGGCACTTCTAGCAACTTCAACAGCTTCCGCGACACTACTTTGTGTTTGTCGCATTCAAATCTGCCAATAAAACGGCATGTCATGAATTCCAATAAATAACGTTGTTGAGAAAATTTCAAGTCACATTTTCTCTAAATAAATAAATAAATAAAAAATAAATAACTGAGCAATTAAATTACACAGTTAAGACAGTGAAATAGACGTTTCTGCAACATCCCGATTTCTGTCCTTATACTCTTTTTTCTCGCGTTTGAGGTCATGAACTTTCATTTGTATCTGAAGTTTTCTTCTTCTGTTTCCTGCTGGTATTTAAATTATCGATGATTTATTTTATGCTATTTATCTGTGTAAGTATTTGCGTAATTTCGTTAAAACAATGTGCTCCCTAATTGATTTGAGCAGTGTGTACACAAATATATAAGAAACCTTTACCATATAGGAAAGAAAATAACCTTATATTTATAAAATTTTCACCCTATTTTCATTCTCCTTAGAATCAGTATATAGCTAGTAATAATACCGAAAAGTTCCTTTAATAATAACAAGTGTTCGTTTGAGGAAGTTAAAATAAAGTAGTTAAATTTCTAAATTTTCAAAATAACACTTTTACATTTTAAATTAAAAAATTATTTAACAGTAAAAATAATTAAAATTATAAATAAAACTGCATAGCCGAAAAAGAACTTTTTAAAGCTTTAAATTGCAATAGTAAATGTTTCAAAAAATTATTTAATAAATAGTTCAGTTAAATTAAAAATGTCTTCCATAGTCTTTTTACGACATCTGTTAAAGAAATAAAGTAACAGGTGTTGCTTTTTCTCCTTATAGTGTGATATAATACTGTTATACTCTTCGATTAGCTTCACATCACTTTTTCCAATTTATTTGACAGCTGTGAGATTTCTCAATATTGTAACACCATAATGATAATTACGAAAAAAATTCAAATTTAAATGATCATGAGTTATGGAATCTCCCGATACTAAAAACTGAAATTGCTTTTCGTCGCTGGTACGAAATCCCTCCTTTTCATATAAAATACTTCTCCGAGCGGTATTTGTAAATCCTTTATGATCTGTCACTCGTAAAAACATACCCGTTGTGACTCTAAGCATTTTTATACGACGAATGAAGAAAGAGGACTGGTGTGTTCTGTTTTATACAAAAGTTTTTTTTATTTAGATTTAACAGAAAAGGCTATTGAGGCATAACCATATCCGGAAGAAAACTATCTCGTAAAATATCGTATGCCTTGCCTTAGTCCTTTCTCTCTAAAGTCTGTCTACACACACGCATATATATATATATATATAATATATATATACACACATATAGATATATATTTATATACATATATATATATATATATATATATATATATATATATATATATACATATATACATATAATATATATATATATATATATATATATATAAATATATATATATATATATATAATATATATATATATATATATATATATATATATATATATATATATATATATTTATATATATATATATATATATATATATATATATATATATATATATATATATATATATATATATATATATATATATATATATATATATATATATATATATATATATATATATATACATATATATATATATATATATATATATATATATATATATATATATATATATATATATATATATATATATATATATATATATATATATATATTATATATATATATATATATATATATATATATATATAATATATATATATATATATATATATATATATATATATATATATATATATATATATATATAAATATATATATATATATATATATATATATACATATATATATATATATACATGTATATATATGTTTATATAAATTATATATATATATATATATATATATATATATAATATATATATATATATATATATATATATATATATATATATATATATATATATATATATA
>CM063502.1:127178896-127203896 GCA_032207245.1 Pardosa pseudoannulata | reverse complement strand
AACAAAGAAGACTTAAGTGTGTCAGAAAATGAAAATGGTCAGTTAATGATCTCGACTGCTTTTCAACAGATGATTTGAATTTCAATCTATTTGGACCTGGCAGAAAACAAGTGTGTTGAACAGTGAAAAGATGAGGGTTTTATCAAAAAATGCTCTTTTTAAATAGTGAGACACTCTTTTTATAGTTTTGAATATAGGGGGGATATTTTTTCAAGTATTTTGGGTAATTTTAATGGTTATGACATTATTTAATTCGAAAAAGTAAAAGAAGATGCTTACTCTAATAATTTAGAAGTACCTTAATTTTTTTCCAAAGAATATTTTAAGCCAATATTGTGCCTTGTAATATGGCACATTTCTTGAGTTTAATTTCACTTTCATTTTTAAATTTATGTAACAATGTGCATGATCACCTATAAGCCTTAAAATAATCAGTAACGTCCTAATAAACGACATCGTTTCATAATACATATGCAATATTATAAATTTTTGACTATATTGCAATTCAGGGGATTTTTTTTCTTTTTTTCCAAAGTTTTACCCTCTGATTATACTTAGAAATTAACACAAAGCTAATAAAAATAGTTCCGTTTTACTTTAAATGTATACTTTCATAACATAATTTTGCATCCCCTTAAAAATGCTAAAATCATCTGTTCATACACTTAAAAATAATGTTTTACTTGTCTTACTGTAACCTGTTCACTATTTTAGCACAGTTTATATATTTCTTGTTTATTCAAATTTTACATAAATTATAAGAAAATATTAACATAAATATAAAATTAATATAAACATAAAGACTACACAGTTCCGAAAATTAAATAGACATTTTTAAAAATTTGAAAATATATATTTCCATCAACAGTAAAATATACTGTATGCTATTATGTATTAATAATTCAATTTCATCAGTAATGCTATCGATTTTAACAACCTTAACAATAATCACTATAAATTTAGTGAAAAACTAAATCACATTTGTAAATTGATATACATCTATTGTAAATTGATTAACATTTGATAAACTGAAATAGACTAAACTTTAACATTAACCAGAAAAATCCATTTTTTGTATATTCTATAAAGTAAACACCAATTTTACAAGTTTAGAAAACAACAGCTTTCACTTAGTAATAAATACACTATCAATATTATACAAAAGTGATTAAACCATAACCTTACATCTTATATTATCAAACTATATAAACTTTTTATTACCATGCCATTAGATTTAAGCATAAGGGGATAGTAAAATGTTTGAACAGTGAACATCTGTGTGAAATAGAAATTTCTAATTTCTATCTAATTTAGCTATGAAATATAACTGAATAAGATAACCAAATAGCTTTTTATAATATCTATCATCTTATAATTAGTATCATTGCTTCATGTACGATCCTTTTTTTATTAATGATTTTATTAAATTTAATAATCAATATTTTTATTCTATGAATATTTGAAACTCTCTAGGTGCATTACTTATTGCTCCAGTCCTTTGAAATTTATCAGCTACTAACCTGATAGTGATTAAAATGAAAGCTAGATAAATATAATATGTTTTTAAACACCTAACCTGTCCCTTATGTACTTAAAAGGTATTTTATGGCCAAAGCTGAATATTTTTAATGATATCAATTCTTTAAACTTCATATCTTCTCTAATTTTTTTTCATAACAACTATGATATATTTAAACAAATCTTATAATAAAAATAGCATATTATGTGTAATATAGCTGTATAAGGAACATTTTAAATAACGTTAATATTAAAATAAGTGATAATTAATAGACCAAATTTATAATTTGCATTTAATCTACGAATTTTAACTCAGTTTATATAGATTTTTTATGAGATGTATTACATTTTCCAGCTTATTGAATAAAAATAATATAAATTAGGTTTAGAAATCTCTTAAAATTATAAAATAGATGTAATTTAATGCGAAACAATTACTATTTTATAAAATTTGTAAACTTTCTACAGGAAAGGAGAAGAGAAAAAAATCTAGACGAAAATGTTTCACGCATATTTAAGTGTCTTTTACTCTTTCTTAAATAACACGAGGTTGTATCTATTTCATAATATCCAACTAGGTTTTAAATTCCTTGTTTCGCAAAGAAGACACATTATATGAAATATTGTAAATTTGAGTTCAACCAATAGGGAGTGAAATCGAATCTTATCCTTAAAACTCCCCTCTGCTTATTTCATAATTATACCAAGCAGTGAGCCGGAAGCAAAAGCAGGAGTTCAACACATAATTTTAACTCTGTCAAATCAATATTATTAACGCGGAGCTATGTTTTCTGAGACGCGGCTGCTAATTATGATTAATGCAAGAATTTAAAATAGTGACAAATTATTACTTTTTAAAATGGCCGCGCGTTAAATTTTCGGGCGTGAACTTTCAGAGTATAATCATTATATTTAAAACATTTCGTGAAAAATGCATTTTTAGAACTTACATTAAGAGCCAATATTAATAGAGTGAAATAAAAGTATGGTCCAATGTCATACTGAAAATTTAGCTAGCTAGGAAATGTCAAACATACTGCGCTACATTTGAAAACTTCATATTTTATCAATGTTACTATTTTTAAATCTATATGAAGAGGAAAAAATTAAATATAGACTAAACTTTTTAATAGAGAAAAATAGATCTATAAATCTCGAAGAATTATAATTAGAAATTTATACAATATACGATTATATTCACCAGATTTACATATATTTTAATGTGTAAAATTTAATAGTAACACCTAAGCAAATGTTAACAAAAAAGCCATTTTACTAAAAAACCCTAACTAAGCTGAAATGATATATTGGTATATCGAATGAATCACGTGGGTAGTTATGTAAGTATATTTTGATAGCATAGTTATTAGCTTAGTATTATAGTATTAGTTTATTTAATTTGCAAATAAATATAAAATGAATAAAAAATATTATATTATCTTATGTATTGATTTATTATTTGATTTCATTTATTATAAATATGGTTTAAATTTAGTTTACTATGCTGATCATAATGTTTAATACATGTATAATTTTCTTCTTTTTTATTTAAAAATATATAGTTGTACCTATTTATTAATATCCAGCCTATTTATTAATATTAATAATTATTATAATTATTTATTACTATCATTATTTATTTCTATTATTTATTATTATTAGTTATTACTATTATATGTATTTATATTATTAATATATTTATTAACACCCAATATTAATATTTATTGTTTTAAATATCATGGTTTTAAAAAAGGACATAATTTACGAAAATTTCTACAGATGTGTTTAGCCGATAAGGAGAGAAGTCAAAAGTTATCCTTAAAACTTCCCTCTGCCCATTTCATAACTACACAAAAACAGGGAGCCGGATAAAAATGTAAGGAGTTCAAAAATGAGCAAATAATTTTGACTCTGTCATATCAATAATGTTAACTCGGAGAAATATTTTTGAGCAGCGACTGATAATTAAGATTAATATAACAATTTAAGATAATGACAAATTTTCCTTTTGAAAATGGATCGGCATTAAATTTTCTGGTGTGAACTTTCAGAGGATAGTTATTATACACGAAATATTTTGTGAAAATATATCTTTATATTTTAAATTAAGAGGTGAAATTGTCAGACTGCAATAAAATTATGGCCCATTGTCATTTAAAAATATAGTTAACTACGCAAATGTCAAACGTAAAGCGTTTCATGCTTTATTTTAAATTTTCTTCATGTACCAATGCCTCTATTTTTAATTTTAAATAAAGAATAGAAAGTTAAGAAAAAATAAAAAGTTTAATTTAAAAGCAGAGTGTGGTAATAAATGTTGCATGACTTTAAACAAATTAATGAAACTGAACCTCCCTCTCCCCCTGAAAATCTAACAGTGTTTCGCTTTTTAAGAATTTAAGATTTATAACAGTACACCAGTTATCTTTTTCTTAAGTACCACACGCTGTCATTAGTTCCCTTTCAACTGTGTTTCCATGACTATTACTACTCTGTCATTAGTATTCTGCTCATAAACTTGCCTGGTAATTTCTATTAGCTGCGGATTCTGACTATTCAGCTTTATTCTTGCTATTACATAATAGCCATAGTTTTACTCGTTCATTGTTCTGACTGCATTAATATTAATTATACCGTGTGATTTATGTTACTGGACACTTATATTTAACATTACACGTTTTACATCGTATTAAAACTTTTGATTAATTAATAGATATTTTAATCTACTCTTTATTTCTAGCTATCTATAAATTAAGCTTATATCCACGCTTTGCTGTTATTAGTTTTACAAAAGAAAAATATCATACAATAAACCCATTATATCTGAGACAGCGACAGGCGATAGCCGCAAAAATGTTTATTAAAATCTAAATTTGTCGCAAGTGATAATTTGTAGCAACTATAGTAATTTAATCAACTTCAAATAAAATTAAAAAAAAAAAAAAAGTTGACCTGAGAGTATTTCCGCATTATGTTTGTCAATAATTTTACAAAATGTTAAAATCTACAAGAATTCTTTTAAAGTCTAAAATTAGCATTTGGAAACAAGATCCATCCCCCCTACTGTATTCAGTGGATTCACAGAATTCCGTTTGTTAATCTGAAGTTCTGTCTTGTATGTAGTACACACTGGAAGAATCTTTTCAGCTGTAGTATTAAACGTGTGTAATGCATACAAGAAAAATGATATTCGATGACAATCACCGCTCTTACCAAATGATATAGGAGGAATTTAACATTGTATTATTCATGAAATTATTTATTAAGCTATACATAATATTATTTATGAAAGAATGCATATGAAAATATTAGTTTGTCTTTAGAACCCCAAATTGTTTATCAGAATACCAAAAAATCAAAATCATAATCTGCAAAAGAGCCCCTTAAAAATACTTAACTATGGTATAAACCGTCTTATTCCAAAAATCATAACTGGTGGAGAAATGTACATACTTTTTTTTGACGTTCCAACACATCAAGAAAGTAAAATATGGGTCATTGGAGATGATCCCAAAACAAGAAAGGTGAATTTTCAATCAAAACAATAATGTATGCCGTTTGCTTCTAAAATAAAGGATTTCTCATAGCTTTTAAGTACAAACAGAAGATAGTTACAGCTAACTGGTACACTCACAAATGTATTAAAGGAATTTTGAACGAAGTTAATATAAGGGGACCTATGTTTTCCCCAGAAAATGTATCTTTATATACAGCAAGATAGATAGTCGAGTTTTTTCCGCAAAAACACATCAAATGGACTTGTTGTATTGATATTCCTATGTGTGACATTTGGTTGATTTTTAATCTAAACAATTGTAACTGTTTTTCTTACAAATATTAGAATGATCAATTTATAAAAAGATATTTTGTATCAATTCCAAGTAATATACAATTTGAGGCTTTTAATCTTTAAAACATTCACATACGAAAGTGCATTAATGTTAACAGAATTACTCTAAGCACTACTAAAATTTTATTTACTAAAGTTTAACTTGTACTATTTAGTAGTATCTTAAAATATTTACAGTGACCTTCGTATTCATGAAATTATAAAACAAAATATCTGAAATAAGTTTACTAGTTATAAATGATTAAGCATTACTGCCTGAATTTGCGTTAGAATGCAAAAACATCTTCTCCAATGTAGTTTAAGCCTTAATATCATCGTATTGTAGATTTTCAACATACAAAATTTTAAAGACAGTAAGACTGTTTTGTTGATGGTTGTTATAGTGCAATGATGCGATAAAACTGTTTGGAAATTCTTAGAATCATTATCGAAGGTATTTACAAAGTTTATTTTATATTTCAAAGTTTCATTTATCAAATCTTAATTATTATAGAAAAAAGTACTACGGTTTTGTTAAAAGAAATGCATCATAATTTTAATTTGCAGATTCCTTTTAGAGGTTCTAAGTATATATCTTTGTTATGAAAGGTGTCAAAGTACGGGCTATACGGAAGATAACGTCTCAGCAGCATTTCTTCCACTTCTTGTGGCGAACTTTCTGAGTTGTATGTGGTCTCTAGCTGACCTGAAGATGCCGTTATTTTCTCTTTGTAAACCTTTAACAGCTGAAAGAGATTTTCTGCAGAGGTTACATGTTTCGAGTATAGAAATTGAAGAACTGAACATATGTCTTCGAGAGATTTTTTTAAGCAAGTCGCTATTTGTGTTAATCTTGCACTAGTAGTGTTGAGGACTGGTGAATATGCCCAATTAGCAATCGCCTGTATTAGAATTACTATTAATTACTCTGTAACTCCAGTATTATCGGATTTGTAGCCTTACATTTTGATACACCTATATTCCTTATATATATATATATATATATATATATATATATATATATATATATATATATATATATATATATATATATATATATATATATATATATATATATATATATATATATATATATATATACAAGGTTAGCAAGAAATAAGTTCTCCAATTCTGAGGACATTAGGACATGTTCTATTGGTGGAAATGAGATACAATTGGATTTACAGATAATTCAAATAATGCGCTAGACATTTAAACCATAAAAATTTTTAGTACGAAAATCAGCCTATAGGTGAAGTAGTAACACATATGATATTTATTGAATTCCATTAATTCAAACAATAGTTTCTTGGCTGTAATTCATGCCTCAGTTGCACTAAAAGAGCTACTGGTAAAGCTATTATACTAAAACCAGCAGAACTCTGTTGCAGCTCTAAAATATTTTCATTGTATAAAAAGGGTACAAAGAGGTCCTCTGTCTGCACACACCTTAAGTAAGAAGATCGTTCGCCAGATGTCACCCCTTGAGACAATTGGTTGTGGGGTATCCTGAAGGACAATATCTACCGCCAAATGCTAGCATCTGTGTCAGATTCGAAGAAAAAAATGTTCATGCTCCATGTTCTTGATCTTCCTGCAGACTCATCCCGACAGCTATGGAAAATATGGTTTTATGATTACAGGACATTGTTGAACATGAAAGGAGACATATTTTCACATTCCACTTTTTAATATTATTTAGAATTTATAAAGCATATTAAGTGGGTTATATATATCACAGCGTCAACTATAGGTGCATTTTGGTACTAAATTGTATTATGTGATAAATGTCAAGAGCATCATTTGAATTATCTGTAGCTCCAATTGTATCTCACTTAGATAAATAAAACGTAATCTAGAGTCCTGTTACGTGGGGAACACACATATATGTATATATATATATATATATATATATATATATATATATATATATATATATATATATATATATATATATATATATATATATATATATATATATATATATATATATATATATATATATATATATATATATATATATATATATATATATATATATATATATATATATATATATATATATATATATATATATATATATATATATATATATATATATATATATATATATATATATATATATATATATATATATATATATATATATATATATATATATATATATATATATATATATATATATATATACATATATATATACATATATATACATATATATATATATAATATATATATATACATATATATATATATATATATATATATATATATATATATATATATATATATATATATATATATATATATATATATATATATATATATATATATATATACATATATATATATATATATATATATATATATATATATATATATATATATATATATATATATATATATATATATAAATATATATATATATATATATATATATATATATATACCTATATATATATATATATATTTGTTTATATATGGAAGCATATGAAAATCACTATATAACTTAAATTATTAACTGATGTGCTTAAACGAGGTAAATATTCTTATTGTTAATCATGCTTTAAAATTAATGTAATTTCACCACATTTGTTCTTGAAATTTTAGCATTAGCTAGAGTTTGTTTTTCTAGAATCCTAATATTATTAATTTTTATCTGCACAACTAATTTTTACTTTAGTCCTTTGGCCGTATATTATTAAACTCTAAAGTGATAAAAATACATTATTTTAATTTTTAAAAATCATAAGTTTTTTATTAAGTTTTGCGGGCTTATGACTGTTTTCCAATTAAAACCCTCAGATATTCAGGAAAAAAATAATGAAACATACTTTTTGAAATTATTAGTTCATCGAATATGGAAAATAAAGCTTTCGCAGATACTTTTTTCGTTTTTATGTACTATAGATTTTCGAATTTTACTAAAGAATAATCTTTCAAATTATAATGGGTATTATACATTTCGGTAACGAGAATCGACATATAATTTTAGAGAATATAGCCTGCACTTTTATTTGAAATCTGTATTTGATTTTATCAAAAAGAAATATTATATTTTAAGAAGAATTTTAAAACTATGCAATTACTGTTTTGTAGTAAAAATCTTCTGATTTAGAAAAAATAATGCAAAGAAATCTATCACTTCGTCAGATTTGGAAAAACAAAGAAATATGTTTAAATATAAAATATGCTGCGTAAATAATAACTGATTTTTCAGCAAAATTATATGTTTTTCAAACAAAATATTTTAAAAATCAAATTATATAGAGTAAAGAGTATTGATATTAAATATCGGTACCGAAAACAAATGTATCTTTTAAATATCAATTTAAAAGATATTTGTAGATTTTTATCTTCTTAAGGATTTAAAAAAAATGAAAGTATTTTAATGATGTAGTTTCAGCATTTGACAACCTTAATATATGATGTTTTAGTACTATTTGGATTTTAAAATTAATTTATGCTATTCTACTTTTATACAATTTTCAAATTAAATTTCTTTCTAAGTATCATGTTGTCATGGAATAAAAACAGAAAACTGTATACAACATTTAGAAAGTTGAAAATTACTAGCGTTAAACATTCATAGTAATTATAGTGTAAGCTATATTCATTCCTTTAACTAAAAGGAAAACAGGGATACAACGATTGTTCCTTTCGTTTGGACTAATTTATAATTATGTAAACTCACATGAGAAACAAGGTTAAACTCGCAGTACAGCTTACAACTTAGAGTAAAATAAACAGTTGTTCTAAAGTGTAATCTGGAGGCGTTGAATTCTAAGAGTTACTGTACGTCTTAAATACTTACGAAATAATCATTTACAAATATTCCACCAGCGTTTCTCATTTTTCCTTTAACTTTAGTTCTCCTTATATATTCTCGTACATCCGTTAAGGCAGATAATATAACTTTTATTACATGTAAATGACATGCTTCACCTTTTTTAAACTGCTTTGAGTTATAAAAGTTTGATTAAAATAATTAGCATAATTAATTTAATTATACTTTTAGAATAAAATAAGACTATTATGAATAAAAGATGTTTTTTGCACAAAAAAGTATGTAAATCTTGGTTAAAATAACCCCCTTAAAGGTGAACTGTACTGATAAGTTAGAAAAATACTGTGAATAAAGAAAAAATATTACATTTAAAAAGGTCTTCTCCTAGAGTGCTTTTTTTTCCTCCAGAGTTTTTCTCCTGATATTTACTTTTATGTACCAAAGAACCGCCATCAACTGAATGTCATTCATACAGACTTTTTCCCTCAATGCCTGAGTATAGAGGGAGATTTAACCTTGCCCTGGGACAAGCCATCACTGTGATTTAAGGTTTTGTCTCCTTCTTTGTCAAATTAAGTATTGCCTCTGGCGAGTAGGGCGTGGGTCAAAATTACGATTGTTTTCGTTCAGACCTATTTTCTAGACGACTGTTTGGTCTCTATAGTAAATAAACTGACACTTGAATTCATTACGAAAATAAAATAATGTGAAATTTATGTAACTCACTGGGTTGGTTTTAACCTAATAGTTTCATTAACTGTTATTTGGTTCAACTGAAGTGAAACAACTCCAATTGATGCTTCTTCAAACAGTCTCCGACAACTCTGCTATTCAGGCACACACACACACACACACACACACATATATATAAATATAAATATATATATATATATATATATATATATATATATATATATATATATATATATATATATATATACATATATATATATATATATATATATATATATATATATATATATATATATATATATATATATATATATATATATATATATATATATATATATATATATATATATATATATATATATATATATATATATATATATATATATATATATATATATATATATATATATATATATATATATATATATATATATATATATATATATATATACATATAAATATACATATATATATATACATATACATATATATATATATATACATATATATATATACATATATATATACATATATATATATATATATATACATATATATATATACATATATATATATATATATATATATACATATATATATATATACATATATATATATACATATATATATAAATATATATATATATATACATATATATATATATATATACATATACATATATACATATATATATATATATATATATATATATACATATATATACATATATATATATATATATATATATATATATATATATATATATATATATATATATATATATATATATATATATATATATATATATATATATATATATATATATATATATATATATATGTGTGTGTGTGTGTGTGTGTGTGTGTGTGTGTGTGTGTGTGTGTGTGTGTGTGTAAAATATAGTTCATGTAGTCACAATAATTATGTAGTCCCTATTCTTTTTACTTGCCCGGGCTATTGAGCAGGGAGAAAGCTAAACAGGTAGCAGTAATAACGAACAATGCCTGGCCACATTGAAGAGAATGGCACAAGTTTAATTAAAAGTTTATTTTAGAGCTGCTAAAATGGACATCTTTGCTACTCAACGACAGAGAAAAGAAAGACACAAAAATCACTCGGCTCGAACAAAGGTTCACCCAAGAGCGAAGACAGAAAGAATTTTCCCACTTACTAAGCAAATTTAAGTATAAGATCAGGAAAAACGCGGCGTCGTTTCCCGGCGGCAGCTGGGAAACGTCTCAAATAGACAAAAAAATTACATCTATAGGATAGAAAGCTTTGGTAAATATATTGAAAGAATTTTAAGTCGAGAACGCTCCTTTGATTAAGCCATTTAGAGGCTGAGAAAAAGATTTTAAGGAATTAGAATGGGAGAGAGGAGGTTTTTAAGGAAATATTAGTTAAATAATTTTGATATATTACATATATATATATACAAAAGCGAAGCATACATAAGTGTCCATGCGTATTCAATATATTTGGAAAAGTATTTTTTACCATTCTCTATGAAATAAAATGTATCATATACTGATATTTTTAAGGTATCACTTTTACAATATACGTTTTTATTTATTTATAATTAAACTGCCAAATGTAGACATTTAATTTATTCCCTACATTAAATTATTTAATATCCATTAATATGACCATTAAATATCTCTATATTGTTCATGATTAAAGTGTTGAACATTGAACTTAACAACTAGATATAGCTTTGTTTCTGAAAATACCTTAAAGGTTAAAAATAAGTAAACGTTAAATGTTAATGTTAACCAAGGAAAACTCATTCTTATTAAAAAATTTTAGCGTACTCTTGGAGATTGGTTAGATATTTTGAGAGATTGTATTAGTGGATAGATTACATTTTTATGAAAATGGGGAACTGTAAAGGAATTAGAAGATGTGAACAAGTTTGGTTCGTTAAAACAGTGTTTCTAATCCTTTGTTCCATGGAGTGATGGTTATCTTTAAGAATTTCGTAAGTGTTAAATTATTTCTAAAGTTAGAGGTATATTTTTGTATTTAGTCGCAAATTGGAAGTATATGAGAGCATTAGAATAGCTTAGTAGTTTCCACTAAGAATATAGTGTTAATATTTAATGAAATAAAATTAAAAAAAGGATTTTCATTTACAACAGCCAATTCTAATAAAAAACTGACACAAGTCTACCTTAACTTATTATTAGTATTACACTGAATACAATTGCTGCCAGAGCTAATTTAAATGTGTTCTGTACCTGAGATAAGGCTTGGAACTACTATGTTTGAGTATGTTCGAAGCTAACGGGTTAGAAAAGCTGGTGTTTAGCTTCACAGCTCATTTTTCTTTCAAAGTCTTGCATCAGATTCAGTAATATTAGATTAATAATGTAGTGTCATATAAACATATAATTTTGAAATCACAGTAGTATTTTCTCTGATATTAGTATGATAAAAAAAATTATAATTTATGAAACCAAGCTCTTGAAACGATGGTTTGCAAAATACATTAAAATGATAAAAAATCAGACATTTTATGTCTTTTTCTCACATAATATTTTCATTGAAATTCACAAAGAACCTATGGAATGAGAGGAATATAATTATTTATATCGAATCATCTATTATCTGATTTATTTTCTCTAGTAACACATTTTCTGTTCCCCAATCTATTGGATCATACATTTGAACGTTAGAAATGAATACTCACCGCAACTAAGATAGTGATCATCAGGTTGTCTTTAAAACCAATATGACCGGTGTCACTTTCAGAGATAGATCTATTTTGATCTTATCTCGTCGAGTTAAAAGTTCTCCCTCCTCTTTTGGTAATGGAAAAATGATGACCCCAATGGAAAAATCGATTTTGACTGAGCTGCTAAAGATAAGAAAAAGAGGGTAATTTTCATTTTTAAAAACTTGTTTTCTTTGTTATTTCAAATGTTGTAGTTAAAAGTTACCCCCTCCCAAATTCCCTTACACAACCCATGCATTAGTTGGAGTTTACCTTTCGCTTTAGTGGAATTAAGTGTGTTTGCTCGGGAAAAATATTGAATATTTTTAAGCTTCTTAGAATTTTAAATAAGAAAGTTTAGTGGAAAAAATTAATAGTGTGCAGGCAAGAAAATCAATGGAAAGATATATGTTCTATTGAGTGTGACTGAAGGGCTGTACCCTTTTTAAAGAATATTTTACCGCACGTATTCCACGCTTTTTTATGCTTGTTTGTTTCAGTGGAACATTTTTAAATTCGCCTTTTAATTTTACTGCGCTTTTAACATGAATAATATTTTTACAAGCTTAAAATATAATGCATATGTAGGGAGTGAAAAAGTTCTGAAAAAAAGTTAGCAAATGACATCGTGTGTTTAGGTACTTTTTTTCAAGATTCTTTTGACCGATTTTTAAAGAGGCACATTTAAATTTGAAAAATCTATTAATAAACAGGAGACTATTTTAATTACTATAATTTAAATATGAAAGCAAGCTATTTTCATACTGTATATCTGAATTAAATATTTATATCTTAAATATTTATAAAAACGATATATATATATATATATGTGTGTGTGTGTGTGTGTGTTGTGTATAAAGTATCAAATAAAATTTATATTAGCACAAAATGTATACACACACACACACACACATATATATATATATATATATATATATATATATATATATATATATATATATATATATGAATTAAAATACATATAATGCATATAATCGCATAATAGTATAGTGATTCCATATGGTAGGTAGCAGGATCACTTTTTGAATAAATTACAAACCTGATAAAACTGCGTAATTTTTGAGCGCAATAGACTTAAATAGTAATATGCCTGCTTTTACTCCAGAGGTATAGTAGCCCATTACATTGTATATCTCATATCACTGTGTGGTCCGATGGAGAGAAATGAGAATACTCATTAGAATATCATCCTGAGATTCTTCAAAATTGAGAGGACATATTTTCATAAACAAGGAATATTGACCCTCATTCTAAACTAACGTTATTAAAATTAATAAGTTATGGAATGGTTGGAAGATTCAAAATGTAGCTTTTGTTACACAGTAATATTTGAACCCACCAATGAAACCTAAATCTATTAATTGAACTTGTAGTGAAAATTGACACCATACTAGACGTTATGAAATGAGCATTGAATATTTATCCTGTTGAGATTCATAAAAATTGTGAAGGCGTATTTATTCTGCGGTTATTTAAAGAAACAATATTGACCTTCAATCTAATATAAGCAAAATCACTGCGTTATGGAAAGGTTGGAAGCTTCATACTGCACATTTTGATACATTATGATACTGGTACCATCTAATGAAACCGGAACATATTGATTAAACCTGTAGTGAAAATTGACTCCACACCAGACGGTATGAAATGGCAAATGCCACAAATCAAAGTACTAGTTGCATTATATAAACATTCTTTTGTGACTAATAGGAGTAAATGTTCATCCCCCCCACAGGAGATTAAATATTACATAAACTATGATTGTAAAATAATATTTTTCTCCACAAATATAGTTTACTATTGTATTCAGCTTTTAGAAAGCATATTTACGACATTAGACAATAAGCATCTGAATCCCGAACCATTAAATCTCCATAACGCTAGATCCATAAAACCACAAAGGAATTTACACTTTTATCTTTATCTGGAAATAGTCTTTATAGTACATAATATTGAAAACAGTAAAAATATAATTCTTTTATAGCTTCAATTTAACTGTTCTATTAAAATTGAGAGGTCGATTACATTCTTTAAATGATCATAGCCTCCATAATTAAAATTGAACGATCTTATTCCACTTAGTAATTATTGTCATTACTCAAGTTAAAACCTCTGCGATCTAGAACGATTTAGGTTAGATATGCGATATTTAGCTTAAATTGATTAATAATACCTAATTGTATTTCCTCTTAAAATGCAATAAAAGAAATAGAAAACAAATCCAAATAGATTGCATAGTATTTTGCCCAGCCATATGATATTCAAAAACAAATTACCTCAATTTTCATTGATATTTGTTATAAAGCTTAAGGGTATGTCTCTTAGATCTGTAATTCTAAATTGACTCTGCTATTTCCTTTTTGCTATACAATAAATGAAATTAAACAAAAACCATCTAATTTACATAGTAATACAAACACCATGCGATACTTCGTTGCAAAATATCATGATTTTTATTTACATTTATTATAGTGCTTAAGGATGTATATTTTCCAACCATCATTTTAAATTCTACAATATAGACGAATGTATAATAAAAAATCTTAAGAATATATTTACAATTAATACATAACATACAGTTAATAAATACATTTATCTTATTTTATGTCGCTAGCCTACAGTTTTAAATTAAAAAAAACCCTTTTAAGTGATAATTCAGCTATTTGAAAATCCAGGTTATTATTCATAACAACATGCCATTAAACATAAAATTAAATTTTTAAATACTGATTATCACAGTTATACTGCAATATATTAAAACTATTTTATGTAAGTTCGCTAAGAAGGATTTCAAACCTTGCAATTTATATTTTCATGCTTTAAGTTTTCTCTAAAATGACCTTTTAAATTTATTCCTTTGAGTAAGAAAGGTAGAAGACATTAAGTTTTTGTACTAGAATGGAATATTTATGGATATTTGGGTGAAAACATTGAGGTCACTGTTCTACTGTTCGAGTAATAATTCGACTCTGACATCCAGGTTAAAATTATCTTGATGCTACACACATCTATTCTTTGTGTAATATATAAATCTACAAATTCTAATTTCAAATGATAGCATCTTAACTGTTTGAATAATATCTATTAATTATCTAAACTGGTGAAATGTGTAATAAACCATACATTAATAATTAGGTGAAAAATTTGTGATAAAATTTAAATTTGAAAAAGTGAAGAAAGGAAAGAAGAGAGTTATTCCTGTTTCTCTAGGGTTGTCTAAGTAGTAAAAGAAAAAAAATCTCATTTGTAAGGTAAATCATCCATACGATATTTTGGAATGCATTTTTCTCTTAAAATACTGTAAGTAGTTTATATTAATTAATAGATAAATTACAATACTGTTTATAAACGAGTTAAGTGTAAAGTAGTGTAACAAAGTAATGCAATAATTTTTTGTTGATATTAATAAAATTATGAGGCATAAAATTTTGTAGGTAAATTATAAAATTCTTGTTTAGTTAAAAGTGAAAAAGATTTTTTCTTTTATTATGCGAGAGTTAATTGGATTTCACTGTCTGATAAGAGTACAAAATGGATATATGATATAGACTTAAATTTGATACTCTGAAAGAATAGACTTATTCCTGCTTTCGGACATCAAGTTATTCCTTTACTTAAATCTTTCATCATGTTACTTCCGTTAAATTGCACTGCTTGACAATATAGAGACACACTCTTTTTAAAGCATTTAATAAGAAGAAAACATATGTAAAATTTGAAAAGAGTTAATTAAATTTTAAGTAGGAGTAATGTGCCTATACATGTATAGATATACAGGGTGTCTCAAAACGACCGCATAAATTCTGCAAAGCTAGATTCCTCGTTGGGAGTACATAGAAACTGCCCCAAAAGCATTCTTGTACGATCCATAGTTTACGAGAAAAATACGAAAAACAAAGTATGACGTCACAAGAAAAAAACAGTTTATTGGACATATCAACAACAGTATTTGCATATCTTTCTATATCATAATGTTTAAAACGTTCGCAGTTCATATGGAATGACGTTAAGCCGCAGTTGAACTGGTATTTAAACGGCTGCATCGTGCCGCTACCGGTAGCCTTCGCATAGTGGCCATATATTCCGTTCATGACTACTGCGGCTTGTACCTGATATACGGCTGATATAATGGAAATGCCTTACGAACTGTTAGCGAGTATGCCCGGGCATATACTTCTGTTGATATAGTCAATGAAGTGTTTTTTTCTTGCACCCGAAGTGACGTCATACTATGTTTATCGTATTTTTCTCATGGACAATGGATCGTACAGAAACGCTTCTTTGGGCAGTTTTTAAGTACTTCCAACGAGGAATCTAGCTGTGCAGAGTTTATGGACATTACATTTTGGGACACCCTGCATATGTAATCCAGCAAAATAACACTGCTCGACACAATAATTATGTAGCCCCTATTGTTCTTAATTGCCAGGGGTATTAGGAAAAGAAAAGCCTAAACAAATAGCAGTAATAAATAACATTGCGTCATGCCACATTGAATAGAAACACAATTTTGAGAACAAATTAAATCTTTATTGAGGAGCTGCTAAAAGAACATCTTTGCCAGTCAACGGCAGACAAGAGAATGATACGAAAATCACTTTGATGGAACAGAGGTGTGCCCAAGAGAGAGATAGATAAATATTTCCCATGAGACAAGAAACTTAGTCAGCAAATTTAACTGTTTGGTCAGGAGAAGAACTGATTCAATTGTCGGCCATAGCTGTAAAATGTTGAATGGACAGAAAATTTATTTCTTGTGATTATTGTTATTGTGCTGATTATTGTTATTGTGCTGATTATTGTTATTGTTATTGCTTGTGATTGTTGTTAGAGAGCTTTGGAAAATGTGTTGGAAGACTTTAAGTTGAGGACACTCCTTTGATTAAGATATTTAGTGTCTGGGAAAATAGATTTTAAAAAATTGGACTGGGAGAGAGGAGGTTTTTAAAGAGAGATTAAACTGAAATAATTTTGATATATTACACACACACACACATATATATATATATAAATAAATAAATAAATATATATATATATATATATGTGTGTGTGTGTGTGTGTGTGTGCGTGTGTCTATAAAATTATGTAAGCATATGTATGTGTGTGCACATACCATAACACCACATTCTGTACAGGAATGTAAATTATGTAAAGTAATGAAATAATTTTTTGTTCTTTTAAATTAATTTTAGAGGCATATGATTTTGTAGGAAAATTATAAATTTCTCATTAGTGATTTAGAAAAGTAGAAATAGCATCTGAAAAACTAGAGCTATGAAAAATTAGTTTATAGCATTTTTTAAATGCCTTTGTTTGACGAGATCTTAGATTATCATAAAAGGTGACCCCGTTTGACTAGAAATGTTCGAATGATAATGCAACAGACTGAATCATTTCTTTTCAAATGTTGCACAAGAGGTATTTAAATCTAATTCTTTAAATTTTCTTCTTTAGGTAAGGGTACAAACAGAATTCATATGACCGTTTAGAAACTATTTCACTTCTTCGATGGAATAGAAATCGAATGATTTAGAGGGATGAAATGCAGGCTGAGACACATTTTCATTTTACATAAAATGCCTTCTGCTTAGTATTGATGAAGATCCTCATATCGGGTTTACTTCACCAGAATTCGATTTAGAGAATATTTCACGGAAGATTCTATTTGCAAAATATTGCAGTTTTACTATGCTTCGGGTTTTTATGATCGATTTTTTGGTTTGCGCAAATTCAGCAGGATTTAAATAGGATAGAAGAATGGTTTTGATATAGAAGACAAGATAAGATTTAAAATGAATCGAACAAACATTAAACTAATATTTATGTCTTTCTTAGATCTTATCCACATAAAGTAAAATCAGTTTATGATACATAATCGGTAAATAGATTTGCCTTTAAACACATTGAAAGCTTTTGTATGTGCCAAATAACTTGCTTTAGATACTGTTATTTAAAATATTCGCTCATGGAAAATTAGGATATTAATGTGGTAAATAAAAAAAAACTAATTTCGAATGTTTTATCGATTACAATAAACTTTTTGGTTGCAGACTTAAAAGCTTAGAATAGCTATCCATATTAAATATTCCAAATGAATGTGATAACTAATACATACGTATCGGAATCACGTGACTATAATTGTGCAAATCACAATCGTACATCAAATTATAATTGTACAATTACACTGACTGTCCACATTTTTCAATACATAATTTATTTGTAAGTAATGTATTAGAAAATAAAGTTGCTTACAAAAACCAGGGAATTTAAAATTCAATATCTGAACTCATTAATTGTTATTCTTAATTTAAACAAAAATAACGTTGCTATATAAAATTGCGTAAGATTTAAGAGGGGACTCAAAACTACATTCAAATGTCACTAGAGGTAGAGTTAAATAGACCGGTGTTTAATGCTGAAAACCTACAGAAGATTACGAACATCGAAAATAAAATAAGGTTTCGAAACTACGGAGTACGATTCCGGCAAAATACGTTTTTACATTTGCCACCATCCAACTATTAAAATAATTATTTCATGAATATTATAACTAAAATTATACTCTTTAAAAACTATTCCACTAAATTTAAACTAGAGAATTATCTTAAGTTTTAAAATGTGTCTATCATTTACGTAAAAACATTACTTGATATTAAATTTGGCTTATGTTAAATATAGTTTAAATAATAATTTTACTTCAATTTGTAGAAATTTTTAGGCATTTTGTTCTTTTTTAGCTCCATTACATACTAAGCAACTAGACAAAAACTGAACTATTAAGAATAACCAGTTTCACAGTGAATATATATATATATATATGTATATATATATATATATATATATATATATATATATATATATATATATATATATATATATATATATATATATATATATATATATATATATATATATATATATATATATATATATATATATATATATATATGAAAGAATTAGAAAAATATCCTTAAATCGAATCATTTTAAAGTTACCCATTAGGTGTATGGAATTTCATTTATATTTCAAAACAAGGATGTCCATTAAAAATTTTTAATGAAACAACATTTAACTATAAAACGTTTAAATAACTGATATATATATATATATATATATATATATATATATATATATATATGTGTGTGTGTGTGTGTGTATGTATATATGTATATATATATATATATATATATATATATGTATATATATATATATATATATATGTAGATATATATGCATATATATATACATATATATATATGTGTGTGTGTGTATATGTATATATGTTATATATATATATGATATATATATATATATATATATATATATATATATATATATATATATATATATATATATATATATATATATATATATATATATATATATGTATATATATATATATATATATATATATATATATATGTATATATGTATATATATATATATATATATATATATATATATATATATATATATATATATATATATATATATGTATATATATATGTATATATGTATATATATATATATATATATATATATATATATATATATATATATATATATATATATATATATATATATATATATATATATATATATATATATATATATATATATATATATATATATATATATATATATATATATATATATATATATATATATGTACTTAACTTGGAATTTTCAGATGAAAACTATTTTTTAAGTTAGGTTTTGTTCTTTTGGAAATCCTTTACCTCCTTAATTAAACCTATAAATCAGATTCAACGGCTATAAACGTTTTTGTTAACTGCTTAGCTTGAGTAACTGGACTACTGATGGCCAGCGCCAAATGATAAAGGAAACAAGGGTACTATTTATAGCCGCTTTCTCATGCCGTACTTCCAAACATGGCGTCAGAGAGACTCAAAAAGATTAAGTAACTGCAGAATAAAAAAATGTCGATAATATTTGAAGCTAATTTTGTTTTCGGCACATTTTTTTTCGTAGACGTTGGTTAGTTAAAAGTACAAAAGTCTTTTTTATTCTTTTACTACTGGAGAGCTCATTATTTTTCGCTGTCTGGCAAGGAGAAAAATGGATATCTGCTGTAAACTTTAAAGTTGACACTGTGAAAAGATTAAACTTATTTTTGCTTTTGAACATTGGAGCATGTAGTAGCTTTACTTGAATCTTTCGACATGCTACTTCCGATAAATTGCAGTGCATAACGCTCTTCTTTTTAAAATATTTTTTAGAAGAATGCATATATGAAATTTCCAAATAAATAATTAATAAGATTTTAATTTGTCGCATATATACATTTAACTCATATATGGTTGTTTGTATAAATTTTTATAAGCCTGTACATGTATATATACATACCGTAAATCGACATTATGTATATTATTCCTTTTTCTAATAATGATATGAGTATATGCTAACAGAACATAGGCCCATACATCAACCGTTCGAACCTTATGTTCGCTCGACATCAATTTTATTAAATGAGAAAGTATGTAAAATCTAATGAAGTTATACTGTTAAGAGCAGTTATAAATTAAAATTATTCAAAACATGCTATAGTTGTTGTTATAAATGTCTGTTTGGCAAGCCAAGAGCGTGAGGTGGAGGCTACAAGAATTAAGGCGAAAGTTTGAATCTTTTGTTTGATGAGCACTGTTAGGGGGGAAGAACGTCTTCTAAAGAAGTCCAAAGATTGTCCTCGGAATTTTGAAGCAGGAATCAGACAGAAGAATCCAGTCTTGCCTGGTCCCCTACAGATATATCGTTTGAACTTGGAGGACATAGAGTCAACAACTCTATTTTACATGCTCCAGCTGCTACTAACACATTCGCACCAGGAAACGAGAATTCTCGTTTCAAAGAAGCAAATGTTGTCTTTAAAAAACGATAATTCTTGTTTTACAAGAAGTGTGTGCTTTTGTGATTAATTCTTAGATAACATGATTGTACAATCGTCATGGCACATTTATAATGGGATATTGCTAATATAAGTATTTGCTTCAGTCGATTAGTTACATAGCAGTAATTAACATTCCTTGACTAATTCGCTTTTTGTTTCTTACCACCTTGGATAAATTTGATGAATCTGGAAAGGAAGTTTATGATAATTTACCAGACTAATATTATATTGTACCAATGAAAAATAATGCAGACCAATTTTATATAGAACATAAAGTGATAGTATGCCTGATATGTATGTACATTCTGTGAAGTAAGGTTACATAAATAAAGGTGTTTCATCGATTATCATACTAAAAAAATAATACTAATATTTCTTATATACATCTTCTGAAAACTTCAATAAAGTATATTAATTACAAATATAATTATCGTACTTTTAATACATATATACAGAACTATCTTAATATGACTAAAACATTCGGATTTATTTGAAAGTTTTAGGAAAAATAGTCCAATGAATTACTGTCCCCATGAAAGTATTACGCTATTTCCGTTTTATAGTTCTACGGTGAAATAACACTATTTTATGTGAATGAAAATTTCATTTTTATTAATTTGGTGTTCATTTTAAAGTTAAATACATTTATATACTGTTCATGTGTGCTTTTTGTACATACCCATGTGAAATAATGTTGTCTTGTCAATAAAATGATTTATATATCACGGTTGTATTGATTCGTATGCTGCAGTAGGCAGATAAAGGGATATTGAGAAGTGGTCTAGACAATGTCGCAATTTGGGTAGCAGATGGCAGTTAATCATCCCTTAGATCTGTTGAAAATGAATGATAATTATATATTTTATTAGAACCTCAATCAGAGTAGATTTAACCTGAATACATGTTTCTGTATTTAATGCTTTTATTAGTTGGAGAAAAGACTTTTTGCATATATTGTTAAGGCATTTAATAGAAGGTAAAATATAACTTATACAGCATTTTTATACCAAGAAAGTATACATTTAGTTTTAAAGCGAATACAAATCAATGTAGAGTATTAATATTAAAGGTATAATGAAATTATTAATTAAAACATGCATTCAACAGTACTACATTCGTAAACTTTGGTGATTAATACTCACACTAGAAATGTACTGTTTTACCATTATGAATAAAATGCTATTAAAATCATTTTACAATATATCTTTGTGTTATGTTCTAAAACTTTAGGTCTTTTACCTGTTTAAATATATAGTTATATACAGGCATAACAATATATAGCTGTCGGATAACATTCCTTTTTTAATTCTAAAATTGAAAGTAAAAATATTTTTAATTCCATTAATTTTATTATGTTAAATTTACTTATAATTTCTAATGTGATTATTAGTCTTTATATATCTTTGATGATTATGGTTAATAGATGTCTATGAAGTATCTGAGCCAATATCTTCAATTGCGTAAGTTATATTAATCTCCTTCTTTTAAGATTTTCAGCCTCCTAGCATTTTATTAGTCATGTTGTAATTTGTTTATGAGCAACATTTATAGTGTAGTTTATTTAGAGTGTGTGAATCTATTTTTCACATTTCCCTGATAGATTCACTATTTATTTTCTATCAAGAATTTTATGTTACTACAGTAAAAGTTAAAAAAATTTACTATGAGTTGCAAATTATTAGGAAGAAAATTACAGACTTATATAGTGACACTAGTTTTAGAGTATATATTCAAGTTCTTCTTAAGCTTAATGAGGAAATATTTTATAAAGTTTTACTAAGCATTATTTAAAAACTGGAATATCAACATTTGATAGAATAGCTTTTAATAAAAATAAAGATTCTAATATATACACCATTAACTGTAGATTTACGGACCGAGCCAATTTGACTCATTAAGAATTTGTTCTCTCTCTATATATAAAACTTTAATATCACTTTTCAAAAACATACGTTGGTTTTTAGTTAAGTAATAAAATATATGTAAACTTTCATCCCTCTTCCCCACAGACCCCTTCATTTCGCATTATCAAATGTGGTATAAATATTTTCCCGGTTGAGAACCAATTTGACTCATAGAATGTATATGAAAATAAATAAATATAGTAATAAATATAGTATAAAGTAAATATAGTGAAGAAGTCGAGAACATTTCCATTCCAATGACAGTAATTCATGCTACTGAAGCACAGAAGAATTGCCAAGTTCAACAATCATGCTAAAGAAACAGATGTAGAAACCATTGTGCTAAATGTAATAGAAAAGTTTGCGGAAAATGTGTTTCAAAAACTGATTTTATGTGTAAAAAAAGTTTTCCATGATTTTTTTTACAATAGACATTTCATTAAAATTAATTTGGAACTATTTTCTTTGCAAAAAACTTGAATTTTCTTGTATGAGTCCAATTGGCTCACTCCAGTAAAAATAGGTATATGATCAACATCCGTAAATCTAGCGTTAATATAGGTGCAATGTGTTTAGCTTTAGTTCTTTCCTCTTTAGAAGTGCACTTATACACGTTAAGTACACAGTATTATATACAGTTAAACAGCATTATGAAAAAATATTATATCTATTATTTACAGATATAATATTACTCTATTTGAGTACACAAAATATAATTAGTAATTTAAGTAATAATAGGGATATATTTAACAATTTCAAAAATTCAAAGATTCTTATGTTCTAATTACAATGATACAAAATTCCTAAAATAGTAAAATAATATTTGTGTCTGAATTTCTATTTAAAATTTATTTCAGAAACCGATCCAGCTAAAAGAAGAATAAAAAAAATGCATTGAGTGGCGTTTCCTTGTTTTTAATCTTAAAGTTCCAGGATGGAAGATTTATTTTTACATTTTGCTATCTGCGCATCTTGCATTTTTTCCAGGTTAGAAATTGCGTTAAAACTTTCTTTGTCTTGTAGATAAGAAAAAGGAAGCTGTTGTTAACAGGAAATTTTTTTATTGCTTCTGCAGTGAAAAACAAATTTTCATTTAATTTTAAACATATACGAAAAACGCCAGAAATAAACGGAAAACGGAACTTAAAATTAATCACTTTTAAAGCCAAAGATTTTATTAAAATAGGTTCATGAGATAATCACTGGATCTTGTATAAGAAAAGAAATTTTAAAAAGTGTATTTTTATCCCTATATTTTATATATAGCGTTTTAAACGGATTATTATACCGTAAATATGATGCATGTAGTTCTGTTTTGCACAGAAAAAGGATGTTTACTGAATGCTTAATACTATAAGATATCTAAGTGTCGTGTAGTCCTCGTTATATGTTTAAGTATCAACCTGTGATCAAATGTATAGTGGGATTTATTTTAAATTGCGTTGTGTTAAATATTTTTTTTTACTACAATTTAACCACAGGTTCTGAGAAACTACAGACATAAATATGAAGAATAAACTAACCGCAGCTGAGACTAACTTAATATAAAAAAGTAAATTTATTATAAAATATTTATACATCTATTTACAAAACCAGTAATAAGTAATGAGTAATAAGTAAATAAGTA
>CM063502.1:127163896-127173896 GCA_032207245.1 Pardosa pseudoannulata | reverse complement strand
TTCTTCGGTTTATTGAAAAACATGATAAAAATTCTAGACATGCTATACCTTATTTATTTTATATTAATTAGAATAAAATATAAATAACTTCATTCTATATCCTAAATATTTTGTATCTTAAAAGATATTTAAAAAGATTCGGTATTTAACACTATAGCCAAAGAATAATAAGCCTCATTACTGGTCAAAATGTTCCAAACAGTTCCGATTATTAATTACCAACTTGGAACACATTTCCTCCAGAATAAAGAAGCTTGATTCTACCAATTTGGCTATCACACATCGATATACTGTCAGGTTTAATGTATTTAAACTAGCACACAATGTCAAAGTTAATAATTCTCTAAAGTTTTGTAAAAAAAAATGCAATATTTATATTTAGAAGAAGCACAGCCAATCTTTTTAAACAGCCGTTTCCGGAAAAACAGGCTTGTAAAGGCAGACTTCGAGAAGAGAAGAATATTGACTTTCCATATTATTCTTAGCACATTGAGATGTTCAGTTGCGATTAATTTTACGATTTATGAAATAAAATTTACAAATATAAAAAAATATAATCTATAATCTTTTATCGAATTAAAGTTTATATATATATATATATATATATATATATATATATATATATATATATATATATATATATATATATATAATATATATATATGTATATATATATATATATATATATATATATATATATATATATATATATATATATATATATATATATATATATATATATATATATATATATATATATATATATATATATATATATATATATATATATATATATATATATATATATATATATATATATATATATATATATATATATATATATATATATATATATATATATATATATATATATATATATATATATATATATATATATATATATATATATATATATATATATATATATATATATATATATATATATATATATATATATATATATATATATATATATATATATATATATATATATATATATATATATATATATATATATATATATATATATATATATATATATATATATATATATATATATATATATATATATATATATATATATATATATATATATATATATATATATATATATATATATATATATATATATATATATATATATATATATATATATATATATATATATATATATATACTTCTGTTCGTGTGTTTGTAATAAAAGTCCTCCTAAACGGTTGGACTGTTTTTTACGAAATTTTCTGTATGTAATTAAGTTGATTCGAGAATGGATTTAGATTCACAATTTCATCCGATAGAAAATTATTTTTTATTAAAAATACATAATTGAGAACTTACTCAGATTATTATAATGTCTCTGGATTTGTAGTGCTATGGTCTACATTTTTGCAACACGAGGGCTAATGAGACCGGGACCTACGGCTTAAAGTCTATTCCGAACGGCAACGAACATCCATACCACTGTGTCATTCGAACCCGCTAACATCGGTACCGAAGGCCAGCATCCTAACCATTCGTCCAGAGCCCGACTATAATATCACTTCAAACCATACGCTGTCAACGTATTGGTGACTCTGTTTTCAGTGAAATGGGTATGAGAAGTCCCAGGATCGAATCCCCGTACAAGCGATGTGTAAATTTTAATTTAATCGAATTACGTTCGTGATGACTGTAAGCGTGGAGGCATGAATTATTTTTAAAATAATTTTTTTCCTTTCTTTTACATTAAAACTGTCCAAATTCGAAAAAAATAAGGTATAATAATTTATTTCTGTGGAATTAATTCTCAACATGATAAAAACTGTCTTATTGAAAAGTGCTTCTAGAACATAGAGTCTTATATAGATACTATATTTTATGTGTCACTGAAAGATTCCTTTACTTTATGATTTTTTCTGCTTTTATTAGGGATTATGATTGTATAAGTTTATATAATTATTAATTTTTATCAAAATCTATTTTATGAAATAAAGTTTAAAAACATCATTATCTCTGTCTTAACGCGTATTTAATATGTCATAAAGCAGTTTCAGCTGTATTAATTTTCTATGGTATAGATATGTATCTAAACAGTGTATAATGATTTATGAAAGAAGTTAATTATAAAAATCTTTATATATACAACGTCCTAACTCAAAAGTTTATAATAAAAGCAAGACATGTTAAATTTGAAATAAAAATATGTTTAAATATTTAAAGTATCTATACAAATTTTACACACAAATTGGACAAAACTTTCAATAAAGGGTAATTTGATTTAGTATATAAATCAATAATGCCAGGCAAAATAAAATATTCGTAAGCAACTTAGTAAATTATTAAAGTGATAATTATGCCAGAAAATCAAATTACAGGAATTAATTTTAGGATACTTAAGATTTATTATCTTATAAATATAAAGCAAAGATACAACCTAATTATTTCCATTAAATTATGTTTACTTATGCAGCTACTTGATAAATTATACCTTTTTCAGTCGACTTGTTACTAAACTTTCCAGTTGATATCACTTTAAAATAAAATCCTTGTTTGTATCCTTTGATCTTGGTTTATTAATGAAAGCATCTGATAAAGTGTAAATTTTCTAAGTCTTTGATCTGATTTAGTTTAAACAATTCTTTTCTGTTTAATATAGGATAAAGGATGCACATGGGAATATTTTCGATGAAATTAATCAACACTGCAAATGATTTACATGCTCTTTAGATATGTATAGGGATTTAGGATTCAGATGAGAAGTTTTCTGCATAGTTTTAAGGAAAATGCATTAGATTTAAATAGCAATTAATACATACTATTGATATAAAATTATAAGCAAATATTGCTTAAATTTATGAATACATTAACATTTGGTACAATTATGAATGGTTAACGTCTTTTTAATTTATGAAATATAATTTAAATAATAATAAAGGGAAACGTTTACGGTACTGTTTTATTTCGAAAAAAGACGTAAATATATATTACGGAAATAAAGTACTGCATAATAAAACATTTTATAAATTTAAAAAGGAATTGGAGATATTTAATTGTATTTGTAGATAAAATTACAAAAATTAGTGAAATTATGTTAAATGTTAAAATTTTGTTAGACAAAAAATAACTAAGACATCTGAGCAGTTCAAAACCATTTGAAGAAAAGTAAACGAAATGGCAGGGACCGTATATTTGTTTCCCATTTATAACAAAAAATTATATTCGAGAGAAAAAGAATTGGATTATATTCGAGATTAATTATATTCGAGAGCAAAAGAACCTCTTTTTTATCAAAACTAATTTAAATAATAATAAAAAGAATATGTTTACGGTACTGTTTTATTTAAAAAAAGACAAATATATATTATGGAAATACTAGTACTGCATGATAAAACATTTTATAACTTTAAAAAAGGATTGGAGGTGTTTAATTATATTCGTAGATACAATTACGAAAATTAGTGAAATTATGTTAAATGTTGAAATTTTTTAGAAAAAATTAATCAAGACATCCGAACAATTGAAAACCAATTGAAGAAAAGTAAATGAAATGGCAGAGACCATATATTAGTTTACCATTTGTAATAAAAAAAATTATATTCGAGAGAAAAAGAATTGGATTATATTCGAGATTAATTATATTCGAGAGCAAAAGAACCCCTTTATTATCAAAACTAATTTAAATAATAATAAAAAGAATACGTTTACAGTACTGTTTTATTTCGAAAACAAAAGGCGTAAATATATATTATGGAAATACTAGTACTGCATGATAAAACATTTTATAACTTTAAAAAAGGATTGGAGGTGTTTAATTATATTCGTAGATACAATTACGAAAATTAGTGAAATTATGTTAAATGTTGAAATTTTTTAGAAAAAATTACGACATCCGAGAAATTGAAAACCAATTGAAGAAAAGTAAACCAAACGGCAGAGACCGTATATTAGTTTCCCATTTGTAACAAAAAATTATTTCCGAGAGCAAAAGAATTGGTAAGGATCTCATAATTCCGCAATGTCTTGGAGGATCCAGTTTCTTCCACTCCCCTTCATTACCATAGATGTCCGAGGGGTTTCCGGACAAAAGGGGTCAGTTACTGGCTTTTCCTCCTAGGCAGGTGTTTCCAGGTAAACCTGGGTCTCTGGCGACATATTACATGCTTATTACTAAAGAAAAAATATTAGAAATGTTTTATCATACCATTGAGCATTGTGCAACTATTAGCTTTTATAGCTGAGATTTCTTATTTGCTTTCATGGATTGCCTTTTGTGATGAGTTGTAGTTAACAATTTTCCATTCATAATGTAAAGCTTGAGCTTTTATTATTCTTGCTACAATAACTGTACATGTCGTCTATATTAATAAATATGTGTGTCTGTCTGTGTGTATCCCTTTTTGTGTCTGTCTGTCTGAACAAAATTACGTTTAAACCATGAAACCCAAAAGCATCAGGCATGGTACAGGAATTCTTTGGGATAGCCTCAAAAAGCCATTTAAAAATGAATTAAATTTTTAACCATTTTATTTTTAATCGATTTTTAACAGGATTTTTCTTTGATTCTAAAAATAACTTTCAAAATCAGCCTCAGAAATTTCATTTGTCATCATTTAAATAATATAGCCAGGAATCATGTTTTCTAAATTAGAAATAACGTCATTGATGTACATGTATAACATCTCCATGGTCTAATATTGCTCTACAAAGCCTTATATCACTGTGACGTTTCATTCATTTATTACTTTTAAACCCATTTTTCTTAAAATTAAAATATTCACTGATTAACCATTCTGCGAATAATTCACATTCTCACACTATTTAAATATATAATTAGTATTAATATTAAATTTACTCTATGATCATATTTCAGTATGCAAGATATCTTCTGGGATCAAAATTCATTACTTTTAAATCTATGTTTCTTAAAATTAAGATATTCACTGATTAATCATTCGGCGAATAATTCACATTCTCACACTATTTAAATATATAATTAGTATTAATATTAAATTTTCTCTATGATCATATTTCAGTATGCAAGATATCTTCTGGGATCAAAATTCATTACTTTTAAATCCATTTTTCTTAAAATTAAGATATTCACTGATTAATCATTCTGCGAATAATTCACATTCTCCCACTATTTAAATATATAATTATTATTAATATTAAGTTTACTCTATGATCATATTTCAGTATACAAGAAATCTTCTGGGATCAAAATTCTAATTTTAAATCCATTTTTCTTAAAATTAAGATATTCACTGATTAATCATTCTGCGAATAATTCACATTCTCCCACTATTTAAATATATAATTATTATTAATATTAAGTTTACTCTATGATCATATTTCAGTATACAAGAAATCTTCTGGGATCAAAATTCTAATCAATTCCTCTATTTTTACTTTAATAAATAAATATTTATAAATTATTTTTCAGTGATATACTAATTTTGCTGAAAATACACTGCTGTCTATAATCTTCTTTAAAAATATGGCAAAGGGAAACCGTTTATGTATATTAAGAATATAAAAGAATATGTGATAATCAAAAAGTAAAAATAAAATAAAATGGTGAATGAAGAATCTAGATAGCTTTTATGGTATTATTTTGTTTTTTTGCTATATTTTTTTGTAAGGTAAGAAATTTTAGCATGTATATCTTAAATTAAGCTGGTGAATTCTAATTACATGAAAAATTCTTTATTGTGGTGTTTTCTATTTTATTATAAACTATATTATGTATACTATTACAAATACAATACAGTTTAGGAACAGTTTTGATATAGGAATCCATTGGCGAAATTTTCTATTATGAACTTTTTTGTCGCCTTGCGAAACATCGTTAATACCGTATAAATAAGTAAGGAATTAGATTTTGGAAAGTATAAATTAAAAAATAATACAGTAAAAAATGTAGCTTGAATTCAGTAGATCCAAAGATCACAGGTAAATTTATACGGAAATTTTGAATTTTTCCTAATTTATCTTTTTTATAATTTCTAGAAATAAATGCAAAATAGTCCCAAATGTAAAAAGCGGCCTGTGGAGTCCTATACTAAAGTTGAGTATATTTAGACCTTAAATGTTGGAAATTTACACACTTTTGCCATAAAATATTTAGATGTAACAATTGAATATGCCAGTATTTCAGTGTGGCTAAATTTGAATATAGTTTTAGTCCTTTTGCTATAAATATATTATGCAGCTATTCCAACCATATTTATTATTAATATAGGAATTAAATATAATTGTTCATGCTAAGATTGATAAAATTTGGAGTATACTAATATTTTTCATTGCGATTTTCTAAAACTTCAAAATATCCATCATACACAGATGTACAAATAATTATAACATATTTGCTACAATGCCAGTGTAGGAACTTCAATGTAATTTTTAATGCATTTATCATAAAATAAGCAAGGAGAATATACTTAAATTAAAAATAATTTTATTTCAGTTTAACTTAATAACTGTTACCTCTGTACTTATAAATCTTACAATAAAATATTATTTACTTTTAGAGGGTGGCGCAAAAAATACTCGCTATCTATAATATAATTAAAGAATGAGATATCTTATTAACTATAATGGAATAAAAGAAGTTAAAATCTTTGGTTCTGAAATCAGCAATAAATGTAAAACCAACATAAATAAAGCACAGATGGGACAAATTATTGGAAGAAAGCTATTTTACAACAACGCATCAGCGGAATTCTACTTTTCGCCAAGTAGGCCTTTTTCAGCCTCGGAGTTTGCTCGGATTATTAATGCTAATGCAGCTCTTTCGCAGCTGCGAAACAGCAGTTTGGGATAATATTTCTTCTGTTTATACCTTAAATAAATTAGTTTTACATCTATTGTTTGTGATATAATGAGATACACATTGGTGAATTTATAGAAGAGAATATCTTTTGAAAGATCTTAAGGTGTTTGTGAAACTAATATGAACTAATATTTAGAAAAGTATTTAAAAATGCAAAACAGTTATATTATTAAAAATATATTATTAATATCACAAAAATGTAAAATTTTGTAATTTTTAGGTTCATTTACATACGATGTATGATATATTTAATCTGTTCCAACTATGTCTGCTAAAAGAAGGATTTTTATAAAGTTATTTTTGAGTATAATTTTAAAAGAAATTTTAATGCATAAAATTAAAATTGGGGAAAAACGAAAACATATATAAGCTTAATTTCATAAATAAATATTAAGGATAAGATAATTAAGTTAATCATATAAATAATTATTAAAATATGGATTTTGTTCCATACATCCTTAAGATATTCATGTCGGTTGGGTACACAAATACCATGTACCTAGAAGATAGAAAATTAAATGCCGTATAAGTGTTTTGTGCATATTCATTTCATCTGAATCAAATGAGTTCTCAGCAAATGACATATCTTTCTTGATTTGAAAGAGAATTTAGGCCTCTTTTCACGTGCTTCTCCTGCTCCAAAGCAATAAATCGCGGAGTTCTCAGAAGATAGAATTTAAAAGTAGGACATATAATTCCCCGTCCTTGTCGAACTAACGGTGGGTATAATGAAAAGGATCACAAGAATTTTCATTTCACTTATTATGCACAACATAAAATGAACTTCAACGTGTGTAGGAATGAATCATCATTACAACCTGTATCAGGACAAACAAAACACAGAATGGATAAAAACTAAATAATGGTATTAAAAAACATGGGAGAAATCTGCATTAAATACAGTACATTTCTTTTCAAACTATTTTTAAATATAAACGTTATTATTCATGAAAAAGAAAATATAATAAAATATTTATTTTAGGTTACTAATTCATAATTTCATGAATATACGCTAATAAAATATTTTAAAATTCCAACATAACAAAATGCATTGAACTTAATAATTCACGTTCCTAATAGATTTTGAAGAAATGTTCTAAGAAAAAAGTTATTAATTGAGGAAAATCCTTAGCTATATTTTCAATATTTATCAATCTTTCATATATACATATTTTTCTCAATTATGCATAAAAAAGCACAGAAGGTAGAAGAGCATTTTAGATCACTTTAGGAATGCGGATCTTTAAAATCAGGTGTTTAAATTTTGAATGAAAAAAGGATGGTTTTAATTTAATTTTAATATAATTTAATAACATTTACCTTTACACTTATTTTCATAAAAAGAAAGAGAAAAATTTAAAAAATATGAATTACGTACATTATACGAATGCACAACATAAAATGGATTTCAACGTGTGTAAGAAGGAATCATCATTACAAACTGTATCAGGACAACCAAAACACAGAAATGACAAATTCTAAATAATGGGATTAAAAATATGGGAGAAATACAATACATTTGTGTTGAAATTATTTTTAAATATAAACGTTATTATTCATGAAAAACAAAATAGAATAAAATATTTATTTTAGGTTGCTAATTCATAATTTCATTAATATACGCTAATAAAATATTTTAAAATTCTAAAATAACAAAATGCATCGAACTTAATAATTCACGTTGCTAATGGATTTTGAAGAAATGTTTTAAGAAAAAAGTTATTAATTGAGGAAAATCCTTAGCTATATTTAAAATAATTATCAATCTTTCATATAAATATATTTTTCTCAATTATGCATAAAAAAGCACAGAAACAAGAAGAGCATTTTAGATTATTTCAGAAATATAGCTCTTTAAAATCAGGTGTTTAAATTTTGATTGAAAAAAATGAGGATTTTAATTTAATTTTCCTCTAATTTAATATTTACCTTTACACTTATTTTCATAAAAGGAAAGAGAAAATTAAAAAATATATGAATAACGTATATTATACGAATGCACAACATAGAATGGACTTCAACGTGTGTAAGAAGGAATCATCATCACAACCTGTATCAGGACAAACAAAACACAGAAAGGACAAAAGCTAAATAATGGGATTCAAAAATATGGATGAAATACAATACATTTGTGTTGAAACTACTTTTAAATATAAACTTTATTATTCATGAAAAAGAAAATAGAATAAAATATTTATTTTAGGTTACTAATTCATAATTTCATGAATATACGCTAATAAAATATTTTAAAATTCCAAAATAACAAAATGCATTGAATCTAATCATTTATGTTGCTAATGGATTTTGAAGCAATGTTTTAAGAAAAAAATATTAATTGAGGAAAATCCTTAGCTATATTTAAAATATTTATCAATCTTTCATATAAACATATTTTTCTCAATTATGCATAAAAAAGCACAAAACCCAGAACAGCATTTTAGTTCATTTCAGAAATTTATATCTTTAAAATCAGTGTTTAAATTTTGAAATGAAAAAATGATGGTTTTAATTTACTTTTCTTCTAATTTAATAATATTTACCTTTATACTTATTTTCATAAAATGAAAGAAAAAATTAAAAGTATGTGAATTACGTATAGTGACATTTCTAAATTTAGTTTACAATATATCTTATGTTTCTGAGGATCAGTAATATAACATTTATATAAAAAGAGCATTTATTTTGCAAGGTAACATTCAACTATTAATATAAATGAGATTCATGATACTTATAAAGTTTTGCGGCAAGTTTTATGTGAAAAATTTCCTTTTACAAACAAATTATGTTTATCTAATTTTAAAAGTGAGCATAACGTAAATATATGCATAAGATTTGATATTTAATTGAAAGATTTTTACTGGAATAACAAGATTAATAAGACATGGTTATAAATGTTCTTTTTTTATTGTAAATGTTTGATCATCATCAAAATATTTTATCATGATATTTTATTTTTGAGTAATAAAACTACTACTATGATGTATATTTAATTGTTGAACATCCTCATTTTATTTTAAATTTTGCTTCATATGTCTGAATACTGTTAATATTGTAGATGATACTTGATATCATTAAGGAATGAAATCATATCTATATACAGTAAAACTTCTCCGAGCGACCACTCCTGTATAACGGCCACCCTTCTAAACGGCCAATTTCTCATGGTACGGATTTTTCGACTCATAGACC
>CM063502.1:127098896-127158896 GCA_032207245.1 Pardosa pseudoannulata | reverse complement strand
ACTACATTTTACTTTAAAAATATTTTACTTTTCCGCCTGGAGGTGACGCTGTGATAAACGTAAACAGATTTACTATGCTTTATAAATAGTAAAGAATATTAAAAAGTAGCCTTGAAATAGCTCATTATGTCCTCCTTCATGTTTCACAATATTCTGTGTAGTCGCATAATCATATTTTCCACATCTGTCTGGAATAAGTCTGCGAAATATCAGGAATATGGAGCCATTTTCTTCTGGTTTAGTAGCGATTTTTCTTGCAACATAGGCTTTATGTACACCAAGAAACCAATACTCGACTCAATGAAAATAAATGCAATCAAGTTTATTGCGCCATCTATCGGCGAATTTTTGAACTAAAAGTTTTTTTCTAATAAATATCGAGCACATTATTTGAAGTATCTGTAATTCCAATTGTATCTTATTTGCAGCAATAGAACCTATTCTAGAGACCTCAGAAATGGGGAACTTAAATCTTTCTTTCCCTGTATATGGTCTTTAAATACTTTCGAGCGAAGACAATTGTTTCATTAAATTATTTTGATCGTGATGATTTAAATAAACTAATAAAATATCTGTTTATTCTAATTTTATCATGCATTTTGTCTTACACAAATCTATAAAAGTTGTAAAGCTATTTTTATTTTTTGTTTTACATGAATCATTTAACTGTACTGGTAAAACAAATTGACTGTTTACAGAGGTTTAAGTCTTATTTTACTTTATTCCTGATAGCTACCTCTTCAGTGCAATTTGAAAACCTTCTACTAATAAGTGTTTCTTAGTAGTAAAACTATTTATCTCTTTCCATAGGTTCATGGAAATGGTATTGAAATCATACTTTCTTTTCTCCTTGTTATAAGGTTCCTCTAATAATCTGTCCTATAATTTTTAAACCGAGGAAAGTATTTTAAAACATTTCATATTAATGAAAATTTACATGCTATAACTCATCGAAAACAATAATTTAAAGGTATTTTGATTTACATATTTTGTAACTATTTAAACAATACCTAATATTTTTGTTATTTTATAAATTATCAATACATCATTTATTTACATAATCTATGCTGATTGGTTACATACCGTATTAAATATTTTCGAATTGGGGGAAAATAATTGCTATATTTATCAATTCATTAATTTTTTTTCTACAAATTTTTTTCTACATCCATAATGCAGCCATAATCAGTTTATATCTACATGAATTTTTAATGGAACTGAGTTGTTATTGCACTTCACAGAATATAAAAGGTTTTTAACTAATTGAATATAAAAAATTAACTGCTTACATTTAAACTAATTTATTTTATTTGAAATGTTAAATTAAAGTAAACTGTTGCTTATTCACTTATTACAGTGAAAACATCTTCATTATTTTCATTTATTAACTAAATGTAAAGATGTAAATAACTCAGATATTAACAGTACTACAACACTTTGTGAGGTATTGCATCACTTAAATATTTTTATTGCTTTTAAAAACATAAAGTATGCTTTACTACTTATACAAATATATTTATATTTAAGTGAACTAATTTTTATTTTATTATGTTTAGAGATAAAAATAAAATAAATTGAATTAAAAGTTTCATATTCTATTAAAAGTACGTTTATTTTGTGAATTTCAGGAATAAAAGTTATATTATTTTAAAAAAAAAGTAAATTGAAATATAAAATTTTTGTGCTGTCCGAAACTTTTGACCAGTATATTCAAGACTTAAAGATGGTCTTCCATAGACTTCAAAAATTCAAATTATGTGTAAATAGAAATAAATGTAAATTCGCGTGCGCTCGTGTAAAATATCTCGGATTGTGGATAACGCTTAAGGGCATAGAGTTGGATCAAGATAAAGTTGCAGCAATACAAATCTTTCCTTATACAAGAAATGTCAAACAGTTACAATCATTTTTGTAGGCCTGTTCATGGTGCAGGAAGTTCGTCACGAATTTTTCAAAATGTTGCTAGATCCCTTAGCAATTTGACTAAAAAAATATTGTTTGGAAATGGAGTTAACAAGAGCAACGTGACTTATAACTCTAAAACAAAGCTTGGTTACTCAATACATAAATTTTGCATCGTGTAAAAAGGTACCCATAAGAGGCAGTGGATACTTCTCAGGTATCGTTACGCATTCAGCTTGCGATAATCTATACACAATCTATTATATCCATTAGGCTTAGGGACTAAAACAAGCTGTGCTGCATTTGGAGATTCGAATTCTTCTACAACATCATTGGCTAACATTTCCACATCTGTTCGGATCATTGGAATCACTGGATCACTGTCTCATCATTGGAAAACATCATTGGCAGTTTGTGAATTTATTTTCTTATTAGCTTGTTCTTTTTTGGAGATAATTTATAAGGTGTAGCTGCAACTGGTGAATGGTCACCTGTGTTGATATAGTGTTTTATATAAGGGGTAGGTTCTCCCCCTAGTCGAAAAATTTCCTCATTTTCATTAAGTGATTTTTATCTTTTGTGTCCAGATTCTGTGCTTCGTCTACACGCAAACAAAGATTATTGGTTTCAGGTACAACAGGGTTGCTTGGTACTAGATCATCACTGGTAATATAAAATTATAATAAAATGTAATATAAAATTTCACATCTTTCAAAGGATGAGTTTTAACCTACATAATCATACATACTTTTAGACTATTAAAAAACACATTTCTAGAAAAACGCAAATAACTGTGTAAATTTCTATATATGGTTATAGTTTATATTACAGACCTAGGATTAAATTTTTCTTTTTATAAAACTATACATTTTTGGAATCCAGGGGACACTTACAATTTTTTTAAATAAAAATATAAAAGTCTAGTTTTGAAATTTCCATAATGGTAAAATTATTATCATATTATTTCTGCAATTACTAAAATGATACTTACTAATGTATTTGTAAATGTATTACTGCATCACACTTTTACAGCATCTACGTAATTCTATTGCACAAAGTATTTAATGTTTTTCAGTTGGTGGACAGATATTTACTATATTCATCATCCCGCTTTCAATTTATTCAATAAAATGTGTGTCACAAAAATGCAGCCATAATAGGACTATATAAATAAAAAAATCTATAAAACCATTGTATAATATTTTAAATTTAGAAAAATATCTATATTTGTATGCTTTAATAGCATTTTCATCTCTAAAAGCATGCAATTTAAAAACTAGGAAGTGCTTTTTAAGGTGATTATATATTAAGACTATAAATAATCCAATAATTTATTCCTTAACGTACTTTCTACCTCTAAGTGATTTTTTAGAATACTAATTTGAGTTACTTAGGAAAATAACTTTCTTAAAAGTGAAGAGATCTCAGGCAAGCAACGTTTTAATTTTGTGTTTTATGTGAAAGTTTTTTTTTTAATATAGAGTATCGAAATTCTATAGCATCAATAAAAATACCCATTATTTAATGATTAAGGCAATATCCAGCAAAAATAATTTTCTTTAAGCTACAATCTGTATTACTTATTGATCAAATGCGATGTCATTTTTATACATCAATAAATTAAACTGATCGAATTTCTTTATCTATCAGTGAATTTTTAAAGCTGTAAATCCTAAATTAGCTGTCCACGATGTTCTTCAGAAAGCAATATTTCAAAATTCATGTTATTTTAAGAAAGAATATGTTTGAATTATATGTTTATACCATTAGCATAACTTATCCATGAAAGAAAAAATAATAGAATACCTTATTGATTGAAAATAAATTGTAAAATACGGAAATTTATTCTCCTTTGAAATACATTCTGCGTCAAACCTGGGGAAAGAAAATGAATATATATTCCTTTGAGATTTTAAAAACTATGTAGGAAATACCCCTGCGTTGTATAAAACTTTGCGAACTTTTCGACGTATTTTTATTTAAAATTTATTCAGATTTCATTGCTTTTGTGTAAAAAAAAAATATTCAAATATTTTTCCATAGCGGAAAATTCGAATGATATATTTTAACAATAAAGATATGTAACAGAGTTTCACTCTACTATCTTTTTTATTGTTTATTTCACAGGGAGATAATGCCATAGTTGAAGCAGTTTACATTTTATTCATACCTTACATGAAAGGGGCAGTAGACACACGCTGCAATCATATCTCTTTACAAATTGATATTGCTATCCGATCTTTCTAGTTCATTCCTAAATAAGAAATAAAAATCATTTGTGCATTTTTTGTACTTTTAAACCCAATAATAAATAGAAAGACGAAGAATAAATTAAGACAATATAAAACAATTAACTGGATAATAATACAATACAAATAAATTTACCATGTTATTAAGTAATAAAAATTTTGTTCTAGATACATCTTGTATGTTTAAATGAATACTAATGAATCTGAGTCGCGGTTCCTCAGTCGGAAAGGCAGCGATCTCGACACACGCTGTAATCATATCTCTTTCAAATTGATATTGCTGTCCAATCTTTTTAGTTCATTCCTAAATAAGAAATAAAAATCATTTGTGCATTTTTTGTACTTTTAAACCCAGTAATAAATAGAAAGCTTGTCATGATGACCTTGCAAAGTGTTAAATGTAGAATTAAAATAATGTCTGATGTTTCTGAAGTCTTCTACACTGAAAGAGGACTTAGACAGGGTGGTTCTTTGTCATGCATCCTATTTAACATAGCCCTTGAAAAAGTCATTAGGGACTCAGGGATCAACTACAGAAACACAATTCTACACAGATCCACGCAACTACTAGCGTACACCGATGACATAGATATAATTGGCAGAACAAGGAAAGATGTCATAGAGGCGTTTGTTGCTCGGAAACTGCAGCAAGCTGACAGAAAGAGTTGGCTACAGCACTTCCTGGGCCTACCCCTCTAGTGCTGAAACTGCAGCAAGAGATATTGTATTAACAGTAAATGAAGAGAAAACTAAGTTTTCAGTGGTAAGCACCAAAGTCCATGATGTACAGCCTCTTCAAATTGGAAATTTTATCTTTGAGGGTATAACTCAGTTCCAATATCTGGGCGCACTCATTACCGGTAAAAGCGAGATTAAATTTGAAATTGGTAACCGCCTTTTGATGGCAAACCGATGTTGTTTTGAGCCAAAGAACCAATTAAAATCAAAATTTATCTCTGTTAACACGAAAATAAGCTTATATAAGACATTAATTAGACCAATAATTTTATATGGTAGCGAGACGTGGGCGATGAACAAAACTGAAGAAAAGTTTTAAGATGCATTTTTGGAGCAGTGAAAGAAAGCAACGTCTGGAGAAGTTTATACAATCATGAAATTTACATAAAATTTAGACAGCCTAACATCTTTAGAGTCATAAAGTCCTACAGAATCAGACGGCTGGGACACATTTTTTGAAAAGAGGACCAAGAGCCTGTTAAAAAATTGACGTTTTCAAAGTTTGAGGGTAAACGCAAACAAGGAAGACCACCAATTAGGTGAATGGATTGTGTTGAGAGCGATTTGAGAGTATTGGGCATTAATAGATGGAGAAACATCGCGTCAAACCGGGCTAAATGGAGAAAGCTGACAGAGAAAGCCTTGACCTACAGTAGGCTGTAGTGCTGCTGAAGAAGAAGAATAAATAGAAAGATCAAGAAAACATTAAGACAATATAAAAAATTAACTGGAAAATAATACGTTACAAATAACTTTACCATGTTATTAGGTAATAAAAAATCTTTTCTAGATACACCTTGTATGTTTAAATGAACATTAGTGAATCTGAGTCCCGGTAGCTCAGAAGGTAAAGGCAACGATTTCGACACAAGCTGCAATCATATATTTTTACAAATTGATATTGCTGTCCGATCTCTCTAGCTCATTCCTAAATAAGAAATAAAAATTATTAGTGCATTTTTTGTACTTTTAAACCAAATAATAAATAGAAATATGAAGAAAAAGTAAGTAATATAATATATTACCTGGAAAATAATACATTACAAACAGCTTTAACATGTTATTACGTAATAAACTTTTTTTTTCTGGATACATCTTGTATGTTTAAATGAACTGAGCCACTGTACCTCAGCCGGTAATGGCAGCGATCTCGTAACTGAAAGGTTACGAGTTCGGGGCTGGAGCCGGCCTAAGGTAGACCTTGTTCATTAAAGGTGGCTAGGGAACGTAAGGTCCTCCAAGTTTTCAATCAATACCTCTAGGGGAAGCAATCCAAGCCTGGGGGTCTTATGCTTGGTCTCTGCTTCTAAATTCAGAGGATCCAGAGGGGGTGATGTTACTCGAGTCCGTAGCATACCTTAAGCTACACGTGCTTCTTGGGTGATGCTAAATAGGTAATTTTCAGCCTTGTATAGATGTCAGGATAATTTCTGTATCGCCTGCTGCATTGAAAATAAAATTGGTAAATCTTACTAAGTGTTATATTGTTAAGAAAAAACGTTTTAAAGATTTAAAAATAGGGTTATATATGTATGATTCTACAGAATAGTAATGCAGATGTGACTAGTAGGCTGAATGATATAGCCCCTATTGAAGAAGATATTTAGAATTGAGATAAAATGACAAGTTAACATACATTAGTCACTCTTAGGCATATTAATCTTTTCAGTGTTTTTTCTACCAAATTTTTCATCTTCTGTTAAGAAATCCAGATTATGAAACTAGTTAACCCTTTAACGGAGAGTGGTTTCTCAGCGAAACCACTAGTTAATACTTTTTTCTCTTCTTTTTAAAAACATAGTAAGGAATTTTTTCGATTTTCTATGTTATGGACTCTTAGATGTAGCAACAGATAATAGAATTTTACATAGTTTATTTTTCTCTTTGAAATATATTAGTTTAAAATTGCTTTACATGAAAAATCTCGAATTTGATTTTTCTCCTGAAAACTTCAAATAAAAACACCTACCCAAAACAACAATGAAAAATTGTGTAGTTATCTACTTATTACACCATTTTTTATGATAATTATACATTGTTTTTCCAATATAATTAATTTTAAGAAACTCTTGTTTGCATGCTGTACAAGGGAAAGATTTCACAATTTACCCCCTCCCCATAAAAATTTTCACTACTAAAGGAATGTAAAATTTGTTATATGTTTCCTATTTATAAGGTTCACAGACAACGTTTATAACCTAATGCCCTTAAATCTGGAAGAATTTTTAATCATGGCCTTTAAAGGGTTAAAGACTATAGCTTGCCTATCTAGTGCATTCATAAAATTAGGATCTTAAATCTCGATGTAAATATGTAGTAGACAGTAAGATCACCACAAAAAATGTAGTTTCCACACACACACACGCAGATATATATATATATATATATATATATATATATATATATATATATATATATATATATATATATATATATATATATATATATATATATATATATATATATATATATATATATATATACTATATATATATATAGAGAGAGAGAGAGAGAGAGAGAGAGAGAGAAGTATAAAATATATATAGGCAAATAAATTTATATCTCTTTTACAGCATTTAAATGGATTGACTTTATAGCAAAATATTGTTTAGTTTGCTGTCAAATATATATAATGTTCTATTTTAATAAATCTTGAGTGAATTAAAATGTTGGACAAGTTCAAACTATCAAAACACAAGTAAGTTTATTATAGTAACCGTTTGAAAGATAAACACACACACGTATATATATACACATACACACACACACACACATATATATATGTGTGTGTGTATGTTTGTGTGTGTAAAAGTTTGAAATATGTAGACTTTACTCTATTACAATATGCCGCAGACTCTTTTGGAGTTTGGGATAGAAGGGGACCAAAATCTGGAGAAAAACGAACTAGGATTATTTAACAAGAGAAGTTCGTCTGGTATGCCCCAAAACGTCATAAAATTATATTATAATACTGTTGAGTAGCCAATCAAAAAGGGTTTGGTATAGCATTTAAGAACGTTAATAGCCTCATCACAGGTGTGGAATTTTTTGCAAAATTATTGTGTAAGTAACGCTAAGTATACATAGAAATATTTTTTTTGGTAATTTGGTGTTATTCATCAGGGTTACTTTAATTTACAATCAGAATGAAAATTTTACTAAAGGTTATCTGTTTAGATATAGAATCACCAAAAATGTAGTACAGAATATAGTTATAATTTAATTTTTAATTAGTTAAAAATAACATTATATATATATATATATATATATATATATATATATATATATATATATATATATATATATATATATATATATATATATATATATATATATATATATATAATTATATAGTATGTGTGTTTGTATACTAATGTCTCTATATTTTTCACATGGATGTGATTGTGCAATTATATATTTATGCGTAAGGTACGTAGAGTAATGAATTAAACTACAAGATAGCATCTCAGTATAAAATATATTTACATGTATATGCATGTACTAAAAATAACAAAAACGTTACAGTTTGTACACCATTGCAGAGAAATCAAGTTTTTTTGTTGATTCTAATTAATTAAATTTATTATTGTATTTTTTAAATTTGTCTCTCACATTAAAATTTTATTCGAGTTTGAGAAAAAAAGAATATTAGTTTTACACATATCTACAATTTGTTTAAATTGGCAAATAATTGTATTTTTCCTTCCCATTTGTAAGTTTGAAGCTAATGAGAAGGAAATACGCACAACTTTTTTTTTCACTTTTCAATCTATACCACGAACAGAAATACGGTCCAACGGTGTCATATTTCAGTTATCGGTAAATAACTACACTCATTTTTATTCTAGTCTTAGAAAAATTCCTAAATAATAGATGATGACATATCTGCTGACTTCACAATATCCACCAAGCTCTAGCTGATGTCACATAAAGCCTTGGAAAAATTTGACGTCAGATTTATGATGAAGCATTATTTTTCGAAGTACTGCACAACTTCTTCTCTAAATAGTTTTCTTTATTGCATAAAGTGCCAAATCCAAATCTTTTTATAAATAGATTTATAATACCTTTTAGTTTTCTTGAAGCATAGATATTTTGGGGATGAAGCTTTTAAAATAATGAATATCATTTTGGAGATCAAAATATTATTTTACTTTATCTTCTCTATGCAGAGTTTGCTTATTTTCTGGTTTTAATACCTCTGTTTATCAACTTATTTAAGAAACAATCTTTCTGTTTATTAATTTATGTATCTAAATAATTATCATCCAGATATATATATGTAATATATCAAAATTATTTAACTTTAATATTTCTTCAAAAACCTCCTCTCTTCCATTTTTATTCATCTAAATATCTTTATCAGCCTCTAAATGGTTTAATCAACGAAGTATTTTCCACTTAACATTCCTTTCTGTCATAAAACTGTAAACTTTCTGTCTATAGAGCAATTTTCAAGCTGGTGGCAAAACATGTTTTCGCGTTTTGCTGATATTGCATTTAATTCGCTTAGTAAGTTGTTTTTGTTGTGGGAAAATTCTTGTTGTCAGAGCTCTTGGGTGTACTTGTGTGAGAGCAGAGTGAACTCTGTGGCTTTTGGATTGTATTTGTCCAGAAGGACAGATGTCCGTGTTGCCGCTCTGAAATAAAGTTTTAAATCAGACTTCTGAGTTCTCTTGAATATGAGACCCGACTGCATCTTTGTACTTTATGAATGCTAGCTGTTGAACTTTCTCCTTGTGAAGGAGTTTTATAAAAAATGGATTACATATATATATATATATATATATATATATATATATATATATATATATATATATATATTGGTTTTTATGCATATTGACATGATTGTTTGCAGTTTCACAAAATTTAGTTCTGGAATTTTTTATCATTATGAAAAAGTTTCAGTCATGTTAAAATTGTCTATGTATTATTCATGTTTATTTTCATTTTTAATCATGTTCATCCAGTTATTCTTGAGTAATATCAGTCAAATATATAAGGTTTTACATCCGAGTGAACAAAATCAATTTTTTTTCATAAATTGAAATACTTTATCATGGTTAATACTATATAAATCCTTTGTCATATTATTTTATATCTATTTTGTCGCTCCTTCTTTAGAAAATAAACCATAGTCATTAACATTTCATAAAATCAATTTAAACTTCTTGAAATTATTTATGAACCAGAAATTTTAGGAAGTAATTCTTTGAACTCTTCCAAATGGATTTGGTCCACTTTCCAGGTTCCTCTTATGCATTGAAGAATCCTAAATTATTATGGACTGGTTATTCATTATAGAATCTGACTTTATAGGTCATTTTAAATATACGATACCATTTGTTAAAAAAGCATAACTTCATGATAAGAGATTTATTATGTATCCCATGCAGATACAGTACTGTAATGTAAGGTTCTATAATCAATAAGTCTATTTATATCAATTTTACTCGAATTACCCGATGAAACTAAATTTATGAGCAATGCTCAAAAAACATAAATTGACAGTCAAAACTGACAAAATTATAAATAATAGATGTACAATAAAACTTGGTAGATTGTTTATAAGGATGCTATGTACCTTCGATGAAAAAGTAAACTGATTCCCAGAAAATTTGAAAATCCTTCGAATTTCTCTTTTTAAAAAGGTACACTAGTCATTATTGGGAAAATAAATTACTTATACTAGAAAGTTAATAAAGGATACAAATATTTCTCCTTCAAAAATAATTTTTTTTCTCAATAGTACTTATATTAAAATTTTCACATTTTTTTCTCCATAATATTCAGTTATGTGTGATTAAATTAAGAACAATTTTGATAAGGATATCTAAGATTTAACAATTAAGAAATTACCAGAATTCATTTAACAGTATACATATTCCTTTACTGCCAGAAAATATTCGTAGAATGTTTGTCTTATATAATGCTATATTATTCGAAAAATATATTGAGTCAAAATAAATTTATTTAAAAAAATAAATAATACACATGGAACAAAAGAAAGATAATAATTTCAATATAACTTGTGGAAACATTTCATAAATAAAATATGAATTTAAATATGAAAATCGGGAAGAAAAGTAAAATCGATAGAGAGAATTTAGAAGATATTAGAAACAAGATTCGAAAATAATATCAGTTGTTTTGTTTGTGTGTCTCAATAATATAGTATAAACAATATTATAGTAAAATAATATTTTAATGTAGTATGAACTTAGGTTTGTTTTGTACTTAAAAAAAATAAGAAATGGGTTTTGGACCTTTTATTTTAAAAGAAAAAAAGAGATTCGACTTAGTATTTTTTGAGTAAGTTAAAGAGACTAATAATTTAGTGTCTTAAGAAAACTATTAACTATTTTAATATTTATTTCATAAATCCAATTTTGCCATTTAGCATTAAAAACAGTTATGATGATTTTTTTTCACCGTTTACTTTTACGTAAATTTTTCTGTGTTTTTCTCTTCCAATTTCTCTCCCTTAAATTTAATTAATTAATTTTCCAAACTGTATTTTCTATTTTAAATTCAGTGTGAATTTTTCTCTACTAATTAAAAATTTAAAAAGCATGACATTTTTTTTTAAAAATGAAAAGGATTAAAAATCAGTACGAATATATATTTTTATGGCTTATCAAAGAACACAGAAGTGAACACATAGGAAATTTAAGTTTTTTGGATGTAGTGAAGCTTAAAATCAATTACTGTTCTTTTTCTAATATTTTTGTGTAGAATATACCTTAAATCCCTCTTTTTTTAAATGTTTACGGTTTACTTAAGGAATACAGCGATATTAGAAATATTTCAAAATTTCACATACTCTCATAATTGAAAATATTATGTTTAAAATCTAGTGGGTTTTTATTATTTCCAGTTTTGTAATAATAAGAAAAAAAAGTGTGAATTAAACCCTTAATACGAGAAGCTCAAGAAAAAAAATTGTCTTCTTTAGAAAGTACTTTTCTCTAGAAATAGTCAGATAAACTTTGCTTAAGAATTACCATCTCCCCATTTCTAATGAGAAAATAATGGGAAAATAGTCTCCTGATTATTTAAAATCGAGCGTTACGCAACGGTGTCCTTTGGAGTCATTAATTTATAATACATTAAATGATAATTTAAACATTGTTCAAGAATACCCTACACTGATGTGGAATTTATAAATTTATTATAACTGCAGATTAATTGTACATTGTTTTAAAATGCCATACTAAGGTCATTAAATTTGTACAGCATAACGATACATTGAATACTTAGATATTTGTAAGATTATAAATATATATTTTTTTAAAATTTCACATTAAGTTAGATAATTATTATTAAGTATAGGAGTGTTTGTTATTAATTAAAAATAGATATTTGTGAATTATAATTTACATTAATATATTCATTATTTTAAAATTTTCATTAGAAAATCTCATTTGTGTTTTACTATGGACTTTGTATTGTAATGTTCACATACTTGTGAAATGTTCGCAAGGTAAAACATTATTTCTAATATAAATATACTTTAATTTAAAATAAATTTCTATGATTGTGAAGATGTGTATTTAAATTTAAAAATCCGCTAGCCAGTGTGCAATTCATAAAATGTGAGTTTATGTAACGCAGTATACTGCGATTGCTCTTATTATTTCAGTGTAAACAGTGCCAAAATAATTATAGATAAATAATAAACATTTTCATATACTTATGCATTCAATTTAAAATAAATAACATTACTTACTTGTGAAATGTTCGCAAGGTAAAACATTATTTCTAATATAAATATACTTTAATTTAAAATAAATTTCTATGATTGTGAAGATGTGTATTTAAATTTAAAAATCCGCTAGCCAGTGTGCAATTCATAAAATGTGAGTTTATGTAACGCAGTATACTGCGATTGCTCTTATTATTTCAGTGTAAATAAACAGTGCTAAAATGTGTATATTTAAATTTTAAAATGTTAATAATTGTAGATAACTACTAAACATTTTCATATTTAATTTAAATTAAACAACACATTTGTATTTTCCATTATACATTATATTTGTAATTAAAAATTCTTTACTTTATTGATAACTGATTTATTTCTACCATTCTTAATGCTATTATAAATGCTGGTGATGGTGTTATTAATGAAAAGCCATGTGGAAGTTTATGCTTTGAATGCTTATAGTTATAAAATAATCTCAAAACGTCATTTATGAAATGCTGTATGCTTTCGTGAGATGACACCCCGCATAAAGCTGAATGTGACAAGCATGACAGCGATTACAAAAGAGAAACCCCGGTTCTAAAATTAAACGCACTTGCTAAATTGCACTAAAGTATAATTTTTCCATACAAATACTGTCATGTCGAGAAGCTGAAATGAATAAATTAAAGACCGAGTAAGAAGAGATCAAAGAAATGCATTTTGAAGTAATACGTGGCGGAAGGAAAGTAGACCAAAAAGATTATTAAATTTATTCAGTGAGATATAAAATTAAAAACGGGTGATAAATAAATGTAACAAACAAACAATTGATAAAATAAATTGTATTCAATCGAAATATCAGGTGAATAAGGCTCATATTTGTAGCAATAGATCATCTGCCAGAATCGAGTTACTGGAAATAAAGCATTTCATTAAATGAATAAACTTAGATAAAGACCGAGTGCTTATAATCCATAAAGTATAAGAGAATGTTTACCTTTAGCTTATACACTGTTTAAAGTCTAAACTGTGTAATTACGCCTAAATAATGTTTAATTGATTTCTTTATATCATAATGGAAATATAAAAGCTGGTAGTTTTATTAATGAATAGCTGAGCAGTAATATATTCTGCAAACTCTTAAAGCCGACAACACGTGAACAAAACACTACACGCTGTCGTCTGATTATGCCCCATAGAAAGCTGAATGTGACAAGAATGACAGTATTTAGATAAGTGAGCTCCCTGTTTCAAAAATTATATGCACTTGCTGAATTGCACTCAAGTATAATTTTCTAAAACAAATAGTGCTGTGTCAAGAAGTTAGAATGAAATAATAAATAACAGAGGTAGAAGAGATAAATGAAATACATTATAAAGGACTACATGACGACGAAGGAAAGTACAACATGAAATTTATTAAATTTATTTAATGATATATATAATTAAAGATTTATGAAATAGTCAGTAAATAAATTCAACAAATAAACAAACAATCCATAAAATAAATGCTACTTAATAGAAATGGTAGGCGAGTAAGACACACCTTTGCAGCAATCGGGGTAATCTTAATCCATTATTGTCTAACGTTCACTTTAGGAACGACTAAAAAATAGTTTGAAAATATTTTTACTGTTTCTCGACACGAAGATATATTTTCATCGAAGGCTGATGACAGTTCTAAATATAATCTACCAAATTTTCGAGTGTCTGCTATAATTTATGATTTTGTGGTTTAAATTGCATTTCTGATTTTTTTAGCAAAGTACATAAATTTAGTTTTTCAGATGGTATACCCACTAAAAAGGACAAATTGCTTGACCTATTTTAAAATTTACTTTACAGTACTATATTTATATACCAAATAAAACAATTGTTCTGAAGTTTTTTCTTTGTAACCTCTTGCCTGATTATCCCGAGTTATCTCGGGTTCTATGTATCTCAGCTAATGATTATCCCGAGAAAACTCGGGCAAAACAGAACTTATCAGTATTTGTATTATCACAATTTTACTCTGCCTGGATGAAATGAAAGGAACTATTCAGCTTTGATTGGTAGTTTGCAAAGTTTTGCTCGTTTCGTGGTCCTTTTGGCGGGACTGGTCATGTGTTTTAAACTTATTGAAAAACTAATTTCATAAAATCACTGTGATGAGTTTTCTGTCATTTCAAGAAGACCCAACATTAGTCCTTTATCACTGATGTTAACTTCAAGGCATTTACTAGATGTTATTCCTGCTACTGAAGACAAATCAAATCCAGTGAAACAGTGTAACCTGTGCTCCCGTAAAACAGATTCCAGAGGTAATCCAGTAAGAAAAGAGACCAGATACCCGTGTTCAGATTGTCAGGTATCACTTTGTGTTGTCCCTTGTTTAAATAACAATCATACAAAGACTAATATTTAACTATTTTCCATTTGTTCCAGATAACTCGGGATGGTAAACTAATATTAAATCTAAATACTTTTACACCTGTAAAAAATTAAAAATTCAAATTAAAACCTACATATTTTGTTTTATTTCATTTCCTTGTATTTAATAATAAAATTTTAAAAAAATGTGATGGTTTTTTTTTCCTGTTTTTCAAAACAAATTGTAAGAGATGTGGTTAAAAAATGACGTTGTATGATGTTTAAAATGCCAACTAATCACTAATATAGACAGACTGTAACATTTAATGTTGAACTTCATATTGATTTTTCTTTGTACAGCCCATATTAAATTAGATTTAAATTATTCACCAAAATGAATTTGACAGAAATGACTCGGATATAATGGATAAATAAAACATTTCATTAAATTAATAAATCAGATAAAGATCCCTATAACATAAAAGCAATAAAATAACACTTATCTCCAATGCAATTATAAACTGCTTTGAGTCTAAAATTTAAAATTCCTCCTAACTTATTTTTATCTGATTTCAACCGTACTTCGGTTATAAAAGCGTTGGATTTATTAATGAAAATCTGTGTAAGAATTTATGCTCCCAATGTTTAAAACATATGAATAATCTCATAATGTCTCCTTATGAAATATTGTATGCTGTCATAGGATGATACCTCATACGAAACTGAATGTGACATGAATGACAGCTTTTAGAAAAGTGAATTTCCGGTTCTAAAAATTAAACGCATTTGCTGAATTGCACTCAAGTATAATTTTCCAAAACAAATACTGCTGTGTCAAGATTCTGGAATGAATGAATAAAGACCATGGAAGAAGAGATAAATGAAATGCATTAAGAAGGAAAACACGACGGAAGGAAAATAAACCAAAGAGGTTATTAAATTTATTCAGTGAGATATAAAATTAAAGACTTATGAAACGGGTGATAAATAAATGCAACAAACAAACAATTGATAAAAGAAATGCTATTCAATAGAAATGGCAGGTGAATAAGACACATATTTGCAGCAATAGATCATCTGCCAGAATCGGGGAAATAGAAATAAAATATTGTATAAATCCGATAAAGTCACATTGTCTACAATGCATGCATAATAAAATGATTTTTAACTCTGATTCAATTTATTAACTGTTGGAAATATAATATTTTAAATAACTTTTTAATGTTTTAAATAATTTTATGCAAGATTTATAATTTATATATAATTAAAGGAGTTATTATATTTATAACTTTAAAACTATATTTAAAACTTTAAATGATCTAGCGTAAAGCAATTACCACTTATAATATATATCTTCAGTACCTTCTTTAGTAAACACACACACACACACACACACACGCACACACATATATATACATATATATATATATATATATATATATATACATATATATATATATATACATATACATATATATATATATATGTATATATATATATATATATATATATATATATATATATATATATATATATATATATATATATATATATATATATATATATATATATATATATATATATATATATATATATATATATATATATATATATATATATATATATATATATATATATATATATATATATATATATATATATATATATATATATATATATATATATATATATATATATATATATATATAATATATATATATATATATATATATATATATATATATATATATATATATATGTGTGTGTGTGTGTGTGTGTGTGTGTGTGTGTGTGTGTGTGTGTATTTGTGTACAGAAGAAGTTTTTAATTTTATGACAAGATGTCCCACTTTTCTAATAAGTAGATTAGTACTTCAATTACTTGAAACATAGTGTATTTTATAATCTTGCTATAAGTAATTAAACGAAAAAATATTATAGATGAATATACAATAAGTTGTGTAGAAATAACTTTTGAATGCTTGAAAATTAATGATAAAAATTAATTTATAATCAGTTTTTGTGTTATATTTGCAACAAACATATCAAATAGATATTACATTTAAAACAGAATAAAATATTTTTATTTATTCTAGAGCAAATTTCCTTATTCTTATCTTTTACTTGCTAAACAATCTTTTGTAAAATATCATTGAACTACCTTAGAAATTTCCTAATGGTATCGATTTTTTAAAAAACACAGCATCGATATCCTTTACTATCTGCTTAGCCAGCTACATTTCTTCCCGAAACAGATGACTTGCTCAAAAGGAAAATAGTGTGGAACACTATGATTTACTTATAAATGAATGAGGTTAAATCACCCCAATTCCTGGCTTATGCGTTGGAAGAATCATTAGTACAGCCAGAAACAAAACTGTTCATTATCAGCTTAATCATGTAAATTTCCAAGATTCATGACCATCTACGGTAATGAAAACCATTAGCTTTGCTTGTAATTAAAGTTGATTTAATTATTTCCTTTATAAATCCAATTCGCATTAATATGTATTGACAGTCTTCCAGTGTAAAATCGATAGAGGCTGGTTGGGGTGTTCTGTGGTGCAATTTACATTAACGATGACTTGAAATTTATTACTTTCATTGCCATACCCATATCCATTAAACGTTTCCTTTAGCAAATCACTATAATTTTCGTTCTGCCTACGGTTATGCGAATGAGACTATATTATATTGACGATATTAGTCACACTTTTTAATTGCTTAAAGTGCTCAAACAGTTTACTAAATTTGCATTTAATCTCACAAATACATATGAAGCAGAATGAAACCAAATGCCAATTAATTATAAACGAATTGATCATCAGTTGCAATATTGTAATGTATGTCACTAATGAATAAATGTTTGGCTAAACGCAGAAAATAATTAAGTATAAACCGCTTGATTTAACACTTTTAAGCTCTATTCTTCTTTTAATTACTTGTTTATTTTGTCATTGTCACACATTAGAACTTTGATCTTTATTAATCCTTTTAGTTTTGTTCCGGTTTTAAATGGCCAAAATGATGCTTGCAAGTAGGGTGCTGTTTTTTGATACCAGATTCAAATACCATTCCTAACATAGGTCTGTCACCACTCAAAATCGGCTTTATGAAGTAGACAGCGGTTTTAATTAGAACCCATGTAAGAAAAACTTCATTTTAGCTTGACCAACTAATACAAATCGTACAGCCCCGTAATTTGCACTCTAAATAGTTCGCTTTTGAATAGAAACCATTATCATAGAAATTGATCGCTTTTGTCCGCTCTTGCGTTCCAGAATTTAACGATTTCTTCACTTTTTGAGAGTAATTGTCTACCTTTATTATCTTTTCCTTTCTCGTGGTTGTGAAGTCTAATACAGCCTCTCGAAGACTCTTCTTGAAAGGAAAGTTTTAAAGAACGTTCTTTTGAGACAGTTATTTCACGAAGTACTTTTATTTCTTTTCCTCGTCACAGACGAAGGAGAGGACGAAAATAGTTTCTATAATAGACATGTCATACAAAAGGACCGCTATAACTTCTCTGCACACAGGATAAAGCTCAGGGTTTTCATATGAAAAGCCGCATATATTTAACCCCTCTAACTATTATTAATAGGCCAAATATTAATGATTCCAATTGTGCTTAATATAAAATTTATCCTACTGCTTAATATAAAATATATCTGAATTTCGAAATCACACTTTTGAGAGATTTAAATCAAAAAAGAAATTCTGTTTCAACGAGATGCTTTGGCCAAAAATTAATCTTTAGCAGCTAAACTCTCCGAGTACCTTTCATACCGAGACATACCCATAGTATATTAAAAATATTTAATGGGAAAACTAGTATACCCTAACAATAATTATTTATAGTAGTACTTTTTGTTAAAATAAAATTATTTTCATTTTTATGAATAAATAATTACTCACGTTTATGAATAAATAATTGCGTTTGTTGTATGAAGGTAATAAAGTACCGAATTTCAAACAACTTAAGGGATCATTTAAAAATATATTTCTTTTTTTGGAAATACTACTCATATATCTACGGTTCATTAATATATTTTGATTAATCATGTTGAATTAAAATTGAATTTATAAAAGGCAAAACAAATAATATAAATTGATTTTCGGATGCTTAAATATATATATATATATACACTCATCAGTCACATATGACCACCTGTGAAAATATAGAATAACCAACTTCAGCAGAGCGGACCGCTGCGAGAGTGCAGAAGGAGAGTCATTTCTTTTCTTGAAGGAATCCCACAGATTCGTGATTGGATTCAAGTCCGGAGAATTTGCTGGCTAAGTACGATAACACTCCCCGGTGCTCTTCGAATTACGTACGTACATTTCGAGCTTTATGATAAGTCACATTGTCCTAGTGGTAGATGAGATCAACCTGAGAATAAACAATTCATATGTAGGGGATCTGACGAAAACATTCCCCAAACACGAATACCACGATATATACCACGAAATAGCACAAGAATACCATGAAAACATTCCACAGGACATAAGTTTTCTTTCTCTAACTTGGACCCTTCCCGCAATTGATACAGGATGTTTGCTTTCAGAAATTTCACGCTGTATACCCCAACGTGCATATGTCCGAGGGACCATATATGATTCATCGGAAAAAGTAACCTGTCTTTATTCAGTGAAAGTCCAGTTGCGGTACTTGCGAGCAAATTTCGGCCATTCGATGAACAAAAGTAAGCATAGGTTCATTAAACAAACGTCTGCTGCGGAGGCCCATACACAGAAACGTTCGGACACTATGGTAGCTCCTTTGTTCATCTGGGCGATAAGATGTTCAACGGTGGTACGTCTATTCTCCCAAACGCATCTCCACAGTCGTCGTTCCCTGTGTTCTCCACAGTGCCTCTTCACTGGTTTTGGATAGTGCCATTTTCCCATGCACAGTACACTTTTACAAAAGCAGTCCCATAACAGTTAACAGATTTACTGAAATGCTTCCATCCTTGGCCAAAATCTAATGATAATGTTCTTTTGGACGTCGGATAAATAGCTTTGTTTTTGCATGACTGCAAGAACTAAAATTTTCCAAATGCCTTTAACACACTTTATATATCCCCTGCATTTGCTAATAACACATACCTTCTGCGATTTGTTATTTAACTTTTACTTAAAAGTAGGCGGTGGTCGCGTTAATATGACTGAACTGTATAAATACCTAACTGAAGAATTAATAATATTTTGCCATAATTGAGAAATTATTAAAATATTTATAAAATATCTTCCATTTCTTCTAGCTATCTAAACATTTCATAATTTTAACAAAACTGTAACCAGACATTAACAAATTGGTAAAAGTCCACAAGCCTCAACCACCTTATTAATATTTTTTCTTATTAACATTGTGCTATCATTTAAAATTTTAACGAACAATTTATATATATGAAATTAATCACGTAATGATTGTAAACTAAAGACTAAAATGTATATTAAATATTACAATGTCCTATATGTTCTTAAGGATTAAGAAAAAATATTGAACAGAAGTAAAATTAAAGTGGACAAAATAAAAGGTCATCTTTCATAATTATTTTCATAATTTTAAATCCATTTGTGCTTTAATAATACAAATTTGGTGAAAATATTTTGGAAATTAACTTACTTTCCACTATTTATCTGATTAAGAAATATAACTGAAGTGCAATTAAAGATCTGAAGGGTACATTACTTATAAAACTTAGAGACATGCCATTTCGTGAGTACTGCTATCATAATACATATTAATTTATTTCCCTTACCACTAAAATCGCTTGTGCCAATAACTTTTCTTCCTATAAAATCCCCCATTAAATATTGTACGTGGTGGCTGCTAGGCAAAGTTCGAGAAAGTAATTAGATGCAATCATGTCGAACACAGTCGATTATTCCAGTAATTACGTCGGTGCTTGTGACACATTCAAGGATTTCCATGATAGCTATTTCTGGAGTCCTTACAAAAGCACGTGTCAAAAGTAGGTGTTTAAATATTACCCCCTAGTTAAAACAATGCGTAAGGAAAATTGAAGGAGGAAACTGATCAATTTTCATCAAATGTTCAAACCTCTAACTTCTGATAATTGATGTAAACAAGAGAAATGTTAATTAGCTGCTGAGAGTATCAAACCTATTATGAATCCTAGACTGTTATTAGGGTTGCTGTTATTTTCTTTAAATACTGATTATATAATCAAATTATTAAAGATTACAATATTTGTTGATATTTATACCTTTATAAATAAATATTACATAGGCATACATACATATATATATATATATATATATATATATATATATATATATATATATATATATATATATATATATATATATATATATATATATATATATATATATATATATATATATATATATATATATATATATATATATATATATATATATATATATATATATATATATATATATATATATATATATATATATATATATATATATATATATATATATATATATATATATATATATATATATATATATATATATATATATATATATATATATATATATATATATATATATATATATATATATATATATATATATATATATATATATATATATATATATATATATATATATATATATATATATATATATATATATATATATATATATATAATATATATATATATATATATATATATATATATATAAATTGTATAATAAATATATATACACACATATCATTATAACATATAGTACTATCTCATTTAGGAGACATGGATAAAAATTAGACGGTTCATTGTACATACTAGTAAATATTTTAAAAATATTCTGGCCATAATACACTAAAATCACGTTCTTAAATTTAAAACCCAATTTATGATCTTTTAACTCTTATTTCAAATATAAATATTAATATTTATCAGTACACGACATATATTTTTAAAATTACTTTCCATAGTTCTTTGTGCCTTTTCTTCACCTTGCATCCCACTCGATGATATCTTCGTATCACCTCATTAGTATTTCAAACTAGTTGAAAACTAGAGGTTTTAGAGAGATTTTTAGAGAGAATAAAAAGTATATAAGAAATATAAATACTAACATATTCTCACTGTTTCGGGGTACGGGTGTCATGGTTTTGGGTCCTAGAAGGAAATTGCTTACGAGCATACCTAATTTAAAGATTTTTTTCTCAGAACATTTCAAGAATTAGCAAGGTAATGGGATGTAACTAATCAAGTTTCTTGTACTATGAGGAAATTTTACATTTTCTGACAGGTTACGGATAGCATGATAATGCTTATGAAATTTTCTGCTTTAATATCTATGGCACTGATTGGGCTGACCTTCAGGATACTTCTTGGAGGAAGTTTGTGGAAGGATTCTACTATCACCCCATAAAAAAGAATGAGGAGATGGGGTGATGGTTCTACAAGCTAGATCATCATCCCATCATTTTTAGAGAGTGATGGACTGCAGCCAGGGGTCCATTGTATCCTTCATATTGCATATTGAAGCATTCCATCCCATACTTATCCCATAGCAAATATAGTATGAAAATAGCATAGTATGCTATTTTCCTACTATATTGAAGTTTATTGAATAGTGTCTGTTACCGAAATCACGTAGGGTAGAGAATAAGACAGGTAAAAAGAAAAGATAACGTAAATCAGCTTATGCAATGTTGTTTATAAACATGCCTTCTCATATTATGACAACCAAAAGATTTTCACTTGTCTTTCAGTGAAAAAAGAAATACACTTCAAAAGGAACGAAACACTTTCTTGTTCATCGTAATTTGGAGAAAATTTGCATTATTCTCTAGAAAATGGGGACTTTGGCCCCAATTTTGCGAAATTTGTCAAGAAATGAACACATATTATAAATGTTGGAAAATAATTCCCCGTTCTACACGAAATTCTTTTTCTTCTTTGTTCACCTTTAATTCATTTTGTAATAGTATCCTACAATACACCGCAATAGTATTTTATATAGTAACCCTTAAGTGTATAATAAGAGTTTTTTTACTAACTAATTTTATTAATCAATAATTTTCTGCGTGTTCAGTCTATAATAATTTCTATTTACAAAATTGATTATTTAATTTAAATATCAATGCAAAATTATCTAATATAATTATAAATGTAATAAGTTTACCCTGCTATTTTAATAATATGTATTAAATTTTATATTGAAAGGTTTAAAATTTGTATGAAACATCTAATTATGATTTCTTCGTACGTATTTTTAAAAATATTTTTAAAGAAAATTTATAAATAAATTTAAAGCTTTTTTTAGGTTTGATATTTATAACTCTATTAGGAAAAATAAAATTTTTCAAATAATTATTTGAAATTTCTGTGAAAAATACAAGTTTTAATTACAATTTATCAATGAACGAAAATATGTTATTAAATATAACTTCACATACCAATTTTCCCAGTTGAGAATATTAAGTCAATTAACAATAAGAATAAATTTGGTGTTTTCCCTATATCCCCTTTAATTCTCTCTAAACGTTATTTTAATTCTTATATATCGCTTTTTGATCTTCAATCATAGGTCAGTCAATCAAAGGTGAGTCATATTTGATCCACTGTTGTCAATTCATGTTTTAGGAAATTAGTTATGTTAAGTGCTAAGGAATTTTAATTGTTTGAAAATAATAATATTAATAAGATATTCCAAACTGAATGATGATTCATTTACAATATTTAAGTTCCCCTCTCTTCTTGTTCCCCTCTCTTATTCCCCTCTATCTATTACGAAATGTATGTTAGGCAAGCATTTAGATTAAATCAAATGTGTCCACATACACTTTTTGCTCAATTTATTGAACCCGTTCGCTCTGCTTGAGTTTGGATTTTTCTAAACTGTAAAAATAGTAATGATACGTTGGCCTAGTGTTTGAGACAGAAATTAAAACTCAAGAAACACACGAATAATAGATCTTGATTAAATGATTTTATACAATAATAAATGCCTAAGGAATAAAAATGAATCAACTTATCATTCTGTTGATTGAAGACTGCTCTCGAGTCGGCGTCAATCCTAAAAACAAAAAACAAAAAATAGAATAATTCTATCTTCCAAAGAGGTTCATCCACACGCCACGGATGCCAGCCGTTCACCTTCCCCTTTCTGGAAACCACCTTGTCCGTCCAAAAAAAATTCCGACCCTCGCGGAGACAAAAAAAGAGTCCACTCCAGAACGGCGGGGGAAGAGGGTCCAAATTCCCCAAAATTCACGGACACCGCTATTGGCTGGGAGAAGTCCGAAGTCGCTTTGCATTGAAACCGGTCTTCCCCCGGCATGTCACCTTCGAAGACACACGGGGTGACCGAATGTAACTTATTGTTACATAAACTATTTGACATTTTTTGTCTAATTATTTATTTAATCTTAACTATCTAGGAATAATGAAAAAAATTATGAAAGAAACTGCGTTATTGTTTGAATATATAGCTACAAAAATTTTAACTGACGTGTAGGCTTTTACCGCACATTTGCAATGCAATAAGGTTGTAAAAGACCAGGTTTTAGAAAAGTACCAGACAAATTTCCTTTCTACTCATAGCATTTCAAAATAAGGGCAATTGAGAATGTAAAGTAATCCTCACTTGTCTCCTCATCTTGTTACTGAACTCATCTCCTGTGATGATAATGACTAATCATATATCATTTCCTTATTTCCGATGATTTTTCCTCTTGGAATCCCTTAACCAATGATGGACATGGTTTCTGAAGAAATGCTCGGATAATTATTATTTTCACTATAGGCAATCTTGACAATTTAAAAATTAAATCATATGGAAATACTAAAGATTTGCGTGTTGTTTATCTAATTTGAAAATTATATAACCTTGAGTTTTTATAATGAGTATAAAAGTGCCTCTTATTTTTCAAGTTTAGAAATTTCATTGCGATTTAAAATTAAATTTTGATTTAACTAAATAATTATAAACAAGATGCAGTTTATCCAGTTGTAAGCTTTCTAGTAGGAAAATAACTATTTAAAAGGGAATTTGCAATTTCAGAACTGTTTTTCATTGACTTAACATTAGCTTCGAAGCGGGAGTGGCTGAATGAGGTATGCCCTTAAAAGCTTTTGTTGCATTCCGTAAAAAATTGTTTTTTAATAATCCTTTAAAATTTAATGAAAAAAAAAGTGTTTGCTAGCCTGCACTTTGCAATAGTTCCATGCATTTTCTTTCTTAGCAATAATTTTCTTCTTGGATGAAATAATATTACATTGTAACTAATGTCATTTTATATCGAGTGAGAGAATGTCATTTGCCCGGGGCAACTTTCCAATAAGTTCCGCCCTCAACATTTCATTCGAGTTTCTTCGTCAGCACTTTATTTGTTCTATTGTCTTCTTTAATTTGATAATCTCTAATAATTTCCCTTTAGATTACTAATAAAGCGTTGATTACCGACTCCGACAAAATGCAAAATTATATTATAACCTCTTCTGCATCATGTTTTGACCTTTGTTTATCAAATCCAACCAATGTGTTATTCATTTTTCTGTTACTGAAGTCAAAGATATTAAATTTCTTCCTGTGGCAAGTAAATACAATCTAGATATCAGATTTCTTTTACTCGAAAGATAATATGGAATATGGTTTGTTCCCATCTGAAGAACTTTCTTGATGGTAAAATGTATTTTGGACATCTCGGGTTAACTCTCTTCTAGTATCATTAAATTATAATTTTTTTTAAAGATTTAATATACATATACATATATATATATATATATATATATATATATATATATATATATATATATATATATATATATATATATATATATATATATATATATATATATATATATATATATATATATATATATATATATATATATATATAAGGTCTAAAAAAGGGGTAGTTGGAAATTATGTAAGTTAAAAACGATTTTTATAATAATAAAATAAATGAAAAAGACCCACGCTCGCGTAAGCTTTCAGGATAATCTGGTCAGGCGAAGAATTTCTCAGCTATTTGATGAGATTGCAAACAGATAAGTTTTGATTTGGGGCGTAGACATGGAGCGGTCAACACCTTCAAGCATAGCTCCGGGTCGATTAATGAAAATGGCGCATGTTGCTTTCCTTAACACCGATGAGTTATTAAAACTTATTATTATCAAGAAGACTGATTTCCATTCGCCTTAACTCTGCACCACGACCTGTCATATATATATATATATATATATACATATATATATACATATATATATATGTATATATATATACATATATATATACATATATATATAATATATATATATATATATATATATATATATACATATATATATATACATATATATATATACATATATATATATATATATATCATATATATATATATATATATATATATATATATTATATACAATATATATTATATATATATATATATTTATATATATATATATATATATAATATATATATATATATATATATATATATATATATATATATATTATATACATATATATATATACATATTTATATATATAATATTTATATCAATATTGAACAATATATTACATATATATTATCATATAAATAAAAATAAAAATTTATATATATATATATTTTATATAAAATAATATATATTATTTTTATAGTAAAATATCGATGCTTTGTATATCGATGAATAGCGAAATAAATGTAGAAATAGTCGTGTACTGTATGTGTTGTTTCATATGCAAATAATAATTAACCTTCATACAGGTGTTCCATTCCCCTCCCTCCATTTAATTTTCCGATATCGTTATGAGTGTAATTCCAATACTATCGTTGCCGAACAATGGCCGAATGATTAGGGTTCTGGCCTTCGGAAACGGAGTTCGTGGGTTCGAATCCCACTATGGCATGGATTTTCGTAGCCGTTCGGAATCGTCTTTAAGCAGTAGATCCCGGTCTCATTAGCCCTCGTGTTGCAAAAAAGTAGACCGTAGCACTCCAAACCAAACAAAACTCCGTAACACTCCAAATAATCAAACCAAATAAACAATAATATCGGGATATCCCAGGTCCCGAATGTTTCGTTATCTCTATGTCACTATGTAACTGTTTCGTTAAGCAGCTGACTGGCCAACGCTTTAGATGATGTAACTTAACTCGAGAGTTTTGCTTACAGATAATTGACCTACGCGTTGTACAATATAAGTTGGTGCATTTTTGAAAAAAAGAAATTGGTTTGCGAAGAAAATGAGGGAAGGTAAGAGCATCAGTAAATATCCAGAAGTTGAAAGAGGACGGAAAGGATATTGAAAATATTACTAAGAACTCACCATTTTTTTTACTGGAATTTGATTTCTAGCTTTCCGAAATTAGTAGTGGCAAAAGATGAAAAGTATAAAATGAAACAAATATTTGTCCGTAATTCTTTTGATCACCCTAATACGATTACAAATTAGTAAGTATATTATGATTTATTTGATGGTTATACTTGCAGTATAACCATCAAATTTATATATAACCACAATATTTATAATTTACATATAACCAAAATTTATATATAACCAGTATAAAAACAAATTAGTAAGTATATTATGATTTATTTGAAGGTTATACTTGCAGTATAACCATTAAATTTCAATTATAATATAAATAAAAATATACTTGTGTTTCTTTCATGATTATAATTTTTGTCATTTAAAATATAATTTTTGTTTAAGTGAGTATTTTATTTTTTCCTGTAATAATAGTGATGACAAAATCTTTAGCATTAGATAATCATAAATATACATATTTACTTCAAATATTCCAATATGTTTGCTTTTTCTAATACACTTTCAAATTTAGAATACATAGTATAAATTCCGCTAAACGAATTTTAAAAGCCATATAAACTGTTCATTTAATAGATTCTCGAATTGCAAAGATCTCGAAAGATTCTTGAAAGTCTACTGAATATTTAATAAATGTATTCATCAATCTTGTTTAAAATATTCCAGATATCGAAAAAATATGCTTTAAATCTATTGATCACTGCAAATTACACATCCAACTACAACAACTGATTTTTTGTTTTACCTCAATATATGAGTCATCACTTTAAATCCATTTCCTTCATGCCACAGGATATCATTAATGGGGTATAAATAAATTTTGGAGATATCTATTTCAAATGAAATCAACCGAATATCTGTTTTTGACATTGATGGGAAATATGTAATAAAAGCTTTGGTCTCCGAGTAATCTAAGATTAAGCGTATAATGGAGTACGGATATCTTAATTCACATAGAAAAGAAATCTTTATTTTTTCTATAAATTTCAACAGAATTTTTTTACATAAAATAAGTAGATGTTAGCTACAACAAACGTTCTTTGGCTTTGTTTGAAAGTTGGTTAAATTGAAGGAATCCGGAGAGTTTTCACAATATAAAACTATTAAGATGCAATAAAGTGTTAAATCGATATTTTAGTCTTGAGTTCTATCTGTGTTTAAATACAAGGTGTGCTGATAGCAAAAGATAAAAAAAAATTGTGTGGACATTATATGACTTTTTTATACGACTTACAGACTACGGCATCAGGATTGCTATTTGCACACTTTTTTAAGTTCAAATTTTTGTTTCACTTTTCAAGGTAATGATAAAGTTTCAGCAAAGCTATGGTGCATTCTTCTTTCAGAGAACCGCAGCGTTAATCTGCGTTATACTGAGACTTTATGGTATATAGATATTTCGTTCTGGATCGAAACTTTTCACAGTTATAATACTTTATTCCTTATATACTAGGAGCTAATAAACAATGAACATTCAAAATTATTCTCTGAGAATAATCAAATTTTATATTTGTCTTAAACAATAGACTTTAAACTTAATGTTTCCGTTGTTTAAATAGCATTATGTGGTGGGAGAATTACACACATATATTTAAACAGTCCTAAATACAAAATTTCAGCATCCTATGGCTAATCATTTTTTAATAAATCCCCTCATTATTAATATGTTTTTATTAGTTATTATTATTATTGCTATTATTATTATTCATATGTAATGCATAGTTCAAACAAAAGGAGTGGTTAAAATTTGGATATTCTAGTCCTAAATAGAAGACAAGATTTTATAATCCTTTTTTTCTACTTAATAATCCTTCTTGTGTTATTCTGTACAACGTTAATAACTTTAAAACATTCGTAATTATTATATCTCGATCTTTTATGGCTAATATGTTTTCAGTTATGCCAGGTGCATACATACGCATGTATGTAAAAATGTGAAGAAGAAAATAATTAAAAATAGTTAAAAAAATGGTCTAAATGGCTATTTAAAGTTTTCTTGTATGTACACACATAGCAATAAAACTGTTTTTAAATTTCAATCAAGCATGGCCAAAATAAGTATTTACATTGAAATCTAAGCACTGTAATTTATCGTCATTATAATACATCCTCTACTTTCTACAAAGAAGTAAAAAAAGAGTATTTTAATTTCAACATGAAAATATTTTAAAAATACTTTTGCAAATGTATTAATTTTTATGATAATATTACTTAGTAAAATAACTACTGATTCGTCTTTCTCTATTTTAGAGGAAATTAAATGTTTTGTTTTATACTATTAAGATTTATTACCTATCCAAATGAATTACAATTCAAATATTTCAAATTATACTACTTTTTCTCTTTTATAATAAAGATATATTTAGTTAAAAATTATACATTAAGTTACATTCTAATTTATCATAAAATTCTTATCTTGAAAAGTACTTTGAAAAAAAAATCGTATACCAGTTTCATTAAATTCTAAATTTTGAATTTTTATATTTGAAATATCCTCAATCATTTTCAAATTATATATACATATTTCAATCCAAATTTCTTAAAATATATGCTTTCTTTTGAAACTAATATTACTAGTATACAATATTTTATCTGAATTTTTATTAACTATGTTATTCTAGCTCTAAAATATCGGTGGGCTCAATTTGTTTTCAGCTAACATTCAATTCATACTCTGTGTAACAATCAAAATAGTTTTAATGTTGCTTATTTCAGAAAATATTGATTTATTGTGATCTTTTCATTACAAGAAACATCTTTTTTTTTTCAATGAAAATTCATTTCAACTAATTTTTAATGTCTCATGTATCAGAATATTTAAATATATCATATAAAATATATTTAATTATATAATAGCAACGGATTCATCAGTCATTTTATACATATTTCAATAACTTATGAGCTTTAGAAATTTCTTTATGTAGACAATCGTTAAAAGATATATGTATTATTATCTATTTCCATAATTGAGCTCCTATGTAACATGACAGTAAATTCGATTAATATGTTAACGTCTGTTTGCCTCTACGACGGAAAAGTAATATTTTCTTGTTGCGCCAACGATAATCATATACAAACACAAACATGGAAAATTCGGTAAAAGAGCTTGAATACCTCTTCTTTATTTATTTCCGCTTCTGGATATTTTATTCACAAAAAGGGAAATATACCATATAATAAACGAAACTTTACATATAATTTTGGAACTGATTAATCAGTCACTCTATAAATATTTAAATTATAACAACGCTAAAGAAACTTTAGTTATTAATGTAGATACTGAATGATCAGATTATATAAAATGCTTAATTTTCTACTTTGTTATACTTTTCATTAATGAGATTTTATCTGATATGACAGTAAATTTGAATTTCATGATAACATATGCTTACCTCATAGGAGGAAATATAGCATTTTTTACTGTTGCCGTCAACGTTAATCATTTGCAAATGCGAACACGTAAATCTCTGGAAGACGCTTGCAATATCTAGTACTTATTTATTTTGTTTTGAGAATATTCTCTTAACGAATAGTGAGATACACCGCGTAAAAAATGTTTAATTACAGTTTTGGAAGTAATTCCTCAGTCAACGTATACATATTTTTATTAGTAACACGCTGCAGGAAAATATTTTATTTATGCAGACACTGAATCGCTAGATGGTACACAGCGTGTTATCTTCTACTTAATTTACTTTTCGTTAACGAGATCTTATCTGACATGACAATAAGTTCGATCAATATGATGACGTCTGTTCACCTGAAGAGAGGAAATCTACTATCTCACTGTTTCGCAAATAGTAGGCGTAAGTAAACGCGAGAAACAAAATTCCTATCAGAGATCTTCAATACCTCTTACACCTTTATATCTTTCGTATAGATAATTTTGATTTTAAGAGTATTAATATGCTACCTACAAAAATGCTTAACTGCAATTTTGGTAGTAATTAATTTGGTCATTTTATATACAAGTTTTAATTATCAACGTGCTATATAGACTTATCTGACTGACACAAACATTGATTCATTCGATGGTAACTGTTTAGTCTGTACATGACGTCTTTTCACCTGAAGCGAAGAAATCTACTCTCTCACTGTTTCATCAATAGTAGTCGTAAGCAAACTCGAGAAAGAAAATTCCTATCAGAGGTCTTCAATGCCTCTTACACCTTTATTTATTTATTTTTTTTGTATAGACAATTTTGATTTTAAGAATATTAATATGCTACATAAAAAATGCTTAATTGCAATTTTGGGAGTAATTAATTTGGTCACTTTACATGCAAATTTCAATAATAAATAAGCCATATAGACTTATCTGACTGATACAAACGTTGAATCATACGATGGTAAGAATTGTTTTATCATTTACTTTGCTTTTCTTTTCATTAATACCACCTTATCTGACATGACAGTAAATAGATCAATATAATAAGGTCTCTTCACCTCAAGAGTGGAAATCTACTTTCTTACTGTTGCTCCAATAGTAGTCGTAAACTAATGTGAACAAACCTTTAATACCTCTTATTTCCTTATTTCTCTTGTATAGATAATTTTGATTTTAAGAATATTAATATACTACCGAAAAATGCTTAGCTGTAATTTTGGGAATATTTAATTTGGTTACTTTATATACATATTTTAATTATAAATGAGTATGTAAACTTATTTGACTTATATTGAATAACACGATGGTATGAATTGCTTATTATTTTCTTCGGTTTTTTTTCATTAATGACACCTTATCTGATATGACAGAAAATACGATGAAATATGATAAAGTCTGTTCACCTCAAGAGTGAACACATACTTTCTTACTGTTGCCATTACTGTAGTCATAAGTAAATGCGATCAAGAAATTTCTATCACAGACCTTTAATACCTCTTACCCTTTATTTCTTTTGTACAGATAATTTTGATTTTAAGAATATTAATATACTACCTAAAATATTTGGCTGTAATTTTGGGAATATTTAATTTGGTTACTTTATATATACATTTTAATTATACATGAGTATATAAACTTATTTGACTTATACAGACATTGAATAACACGATGGTATGAACTGTCTATCATTTTCTTCGGTTTTCTTTTCATTAATGACACCTTATCTGATATGACAGAATATACGATGATATATGATAAAGTCTGTTCACCTCAAGAGCGGAAATATACTTTCTTACTATTGTCATTACAGTAGTCATAAGCAAATGTGAACAAGAAAATTTCCATCACAGGCCTTTAATACCTCTTATCCCTTTATTTATCTTGTCGAGATAATTTGGATTTTAAAAATATTAATATACTACTTAAAAAATGCTTAACTGCAATTTTGGGAGCAATTTATCGGTCATTTTATATACATATTTTATTTATTACTAACCTATATAAACTTATCTGATTTATACAGCCATTGAAGCACACGATGATGTATAATGCTGTATTATCTCCTTTCTTTTTGTTTTCATTAATGGCACTTTATTTCCATGACAGTAAACAGGATCTGTATGACAAGTTCTGTTCACCTCAACAGCAGAAATCTACTTTTTTACAGTTGCGCTAATATTAGTCTTAAGCAAATGCGAACAAGAAAATGTTTACCACAGTCTTTTAATACCTTTTATTCTTTTATTTCCCTTGTATAGATAATTTTGATTTTAATATTATTAATATACTACTTGGAAGAAAAAATGTTTATTGCAGTTTTGGGAATAATTCCCTTGTCACTTTATATGCAAATTTTAATTATTAATGAGCTATATAAACTTATCTGACTCACACAGATATCGAATAACACTCGATGGAATAGAATGTTTTATTATCCACTTTGTTATTCTTTTCATTAATGATACCTTATCTGACATGACAGTAAATACGATCACTATGATAAGGTCTGTTCACCTCAAGAGAGGAAATCTACTTTCTTATTGTTGGGCCAACAATACTAAATATCACACTTATATATGAACATGAAAATTTCTATCAGACAAGTTTAATACATTTTATTTGTTTCTTTGACTTGCATTTAGAATGTTGATTAGAAAAATATTGTTATACTCCCTAAACAAATATTTTTAATTTACATTTTGCAAGTAATTCTTCAGTCTATACATATTACAGTTATTAAAACACTATAGAAAATACTCTAATTAATGCATGCAAGGAATCGCACAGTGGTATGCAACGTTTTATTATCTATTTTGTTTAGTCTTCATGGACGAGACCTTATCTGATATGATACTAAATTCGATTAGTATAATAACATATGTTTACTTCAACAGCGGAAAACTATTTTCTTATTTTTGCAACAACTGTATTCATACAATGATACGAACACGGAAATTTCTTGCTGAGACCTATAATACCTTGTATTGATTTATTTTAGCTTGGGGATTTTCCTAGTCTACCAATATCTGAAGCCATCACTGTGGGAAAGAAATCTTCAGGAATGAATTAATACAATAATATAATTGACGTATTCTAAGGTGATACAGGATATAAAAGTTTTCTTTTCTTTCTAACCAATAACCTTAATAGATAATGTGCAATATGTGCATGCAAATAGTTATTCAAATTTATATTAAAATATCAACCATCTTAAAAATTATTAATCATTCACGCTTTCAAAATTATGACAGCATTTATATCAAAAGAATATTTTTAAACATTTAGATAAAACTTGTGTAATAAGCCAAATTACCAGAACAAAATATCTCCAGTTGTTTTAATAATCTTGAAATTGGTAAATCAATTGTTTCGAAAAAGGAAACTTTAAACTCATATTTCTTTTATATGCTATGTAGAAAATAGTTAGTAAATCGCAAATGGATAGCACAGTTTAAATTATACACAAATAGTTTTAAAAAAATAGTTTGTTGTAAAAATAATTTAAAGTTATTTTCGTACTACCTGTAATTTATACTATCTTAAATTTTATATTGAATTAAAATGTAGAATGCCTAATCAATACAATAGTTCCAATCTTCAGATGTATTTCAAAATTTAATGAAATAGAAGTATCAAATTTATGGCCAATTTTACCTACCTGATAATCCACTATCGCCTTTAAAATGTCTTTTAAGGTCATTAATAAAAATGACACTAATTTAATTATAAAATTAGTAATCTAAAGTATATGCCTAATAAATTTATACTTAATTATAAAATAATCTAATACATTTATATTTATTCCGTAAATTTACTTTTCTAATTATATTTTTGAATTACCAAACGGGCATTATAAAAATAAATTAGTGAAGTCCGATGACCTACAAAAATAAATTATTAAACAACATACTTTGTGCATTAAAAGTACTTGATAATTTTATGTTAATGCAATTATCTCAGATGGGATAGAAATTGTGATACTTTAGTTTCACAAGGGTATTTTGTTGAACAAATATAAAAACAATTTTATTAAAAAATTACCAGATACTTAAAATATTTCTCATTCAATTAGAATAAGATAATTTAAGCTTCAAATAAAAAAAGTCAACAAAATATTTCACTCAAAGTAATTAGAGGATATTGTAAGTCTTTAATAACGTTATAAGCAAAACTTTTTTTCTAGAAAATGAAAAAAAGACAGTGTTAAATGCAAATCATTCTCATTTTCAAATCTGGAGTATGCAAATTTTGAGATTGATCTCAAAAACGCTGCTTTAACAGCAGAGAATAGAATTTTGCTTTCAACTTAATGAAAGACAAAGCATTAAAAAACTCTTGACATTTGTGTTGTTTCAATGAATGCAATGCCTCAACAAAGTCATTTTACCTCTTCAAAAGCTAGAAAAGTTGTTGGTCAGTTAGAGTGGGGCCAAACACAAGGTCGTCTGTTTTCTTGCAGACCCATAGTATGTATTACGTTAAGAGCAAGACATATTCGAACCAGCAAGGATTAGATTACTTTCTCTGATAAGTCCTGCATTTCTGTACTTGCTGATAATAGGCGTATTTTCATCTGGAGGAAGCATGGTAACGCAAAAAATCTTGTGTTCGTGCAGAGAGATTTCACATTAGGCATTAAGTGGGGGGGGAGAATGTTAGTCTATGGGGATATTCCCATTGATGAGCATACCGATATCCACATCATTCGAAAGGGAGCTCTGACCGTCAACGATATAGGGATAAGATTCTAAGACCTCTTGTAGTCCCTTACGCTGCACCAAATGAAGATGATTTGTGTTAATGGATGTTGGTTCAGACTGCATTATGCTAACAGGTTAGATGGTTTTCCTTTTGGGGAAGAAATGAGACGAATGAAACGACCAATGTTCCAGACATGAATACAATAGAGCATATTTCGGACATGCTAAGCAGACGAATTGTTCGCTGACTATCACCTCCATGGATTCCCCAAGAACTGGAACAAGCTTTACGGGACTAATGGGACAGAATACCTCGGCTCTATATTAATAGCCTCATTAACTTCATGCCTCAGATGTTTTCAATTTTACTGGATATCCGGAAAAACTATATTATCTAATAAAAACGATTTGATCCCAAGGAAACGTTTTTATTCTTTTTTATTATATGCCCAATTTGTGTTTTTTTCCTTTTTTACCCAAATGCTCAACAAAATTAATTTATTTCTACGAAACATGCGTAATTGTTTTCTCCTGTAGAGTAGCATGTATCTGTTTATCATGTATCACGCATGTACACAATTCTTCAGCCACAAGATACACAACACACTACCTCAAACTTCGATTTCCTTTAATTCTTTTTGGCAGTGTAATGTATGGTTTCAAATATTAGATACGATAATTTAACATTGTTTAAGTATATAAATTCCGTTAATCTTTTGAAATAGAGATATAAGAAAACCTGTTCACTGGACATTTGTAAAAGTCAGTGAATTTATTATAAGAAATAAAATATATATTTTATATTACTAGAACAAAATGGCAAAACTAACGTCACTGTAGAATATTTCAAAGACCCAATACGGTTATTTTAAATTAGTATACAATTGAATGACAACCGTAAAACTCATGAAACTGCAAGAAATTTAAATCCTTTTTATTCTTAAATTGTTAATACAGAAAAATAAAAATGGACAACTACTTGTACCAAAGCATTGTCTTTTTTGTAATAACAAATAATAAAGCACAACGTAAGATTAAAAATAATTCAATAATTTACAAGGTGAAGTTTGGAGGAATACAATAAATTATTTTTAACATGAGAACTAATCACCCCATTATGCACTTCTTAAAGCTTATTCAATATGGTTATTTTTATCACACAGTAGGGAACTAAATCCCATGATCTACGGATAATTAAATAGACCGAAGAAAATAAAATTTCAAAAATGGCCTACAGACAGTGCTTCAAGTGAAAAGAAAAGCAATAATTAGTATAACAAATTATTACAAAACAAAGATAATGTTATTCAGACCAAATGCTCAACATGTCCACAGTCATTCATCAACAATAGCTGTAGTCAAAGGGCAATATTGTGTACAGCACTGTACGACGTATTTGTGTTTATGGTGAGCCATTCATACTGGATATTTTCTTTTAGTATCTTTATTGGTGTAGGTCGATTGCGGTAGACTTGCGACTTCAGGTAACCCCAGAGCCACAAATCCCATGGAATAAGATCTGGCGACCTGGGAAGCCAAGCATGACAAAAGGGGCGGCTCAGCACACGAATATCAACAAACGACCCCTAAGAGATCTTTAACACATATAGCAATATGGTGTAGTATGCCATCCTGCATAAAAATCGTACTACTTAGCAGGTGTTTATCAGCCAGGTTGTGGATGATCTTAATTTGTAACATAAAGTGCATCCCTCATCCAATGTGTGAACATCCAGTGAACTCGAACTTCATAAGCATTCTTTTCAAAGCTAAAATTATCACTTGACTTTTACCCTTTCGAATAACCTTCCAATGGCAATAAGATCGTAAAGATGAAGTAGCAGATTCCCCATTCTGATTGTACAGCTTCATTAACAGTATCTTTTCTAGTAACATCAAGATGCTGCGAATGCTGGTGAATTATATTCCCTCACTCATTAAAGCTCGTGCCATAAACGATTTTCATGCAGCATTACGGACGTTTTTCTGTCTAGCGCCATCTTTTGGCCATTTTATGAACGTTTTTTGGAATTAAAAAAAATCCCATGTGTTTCGGAGCATATGTGTCATTTTTTACTGCTCTACGTACATTATTCTTTAATAATCTAATGTATTATAAAAAGTTGCTTCTGAAAAACATGTTACTATCATTTACAGAATACAAAAATGTAGACAATTTTTAAATGTACATCTATTTCAGCAAGGTTAAAATTTCCTTTTTTCACTCAAATATGAAGAGCAATTGTTTACATTGATGTTCATAAGTGAATATTTGATGGAATTTACAGATCATTCTCAAAGTCTTTAGCATAAAGTGAAACAATTTCAACTTTTTTTTAAATTTTTAAATTGGTCCTCTAAACACATTAGTGACTTATAAGAATTTGTTATGACATGCATTTACTAGTCGTGGTTCAAATTTTCAAACACTTCGTAGACTAGGGCTTTAGAAATTTAGAAAACTAGTTCAACAAATTACTATTTGATTTTCATGATTAACCCACGCTAAATGTCTGACCTTTGTTAGCGTATGGATGCTACCCACTGACCTCTATGTTTAATGGTTGAATACTTATTTTTAATGAAGACATGATTAAAAATATTATGAAGAACTATTCAGCTCTGACTGAATAGTTGACTGCCGCAAGGCATGTCATATATTTATATATATCATAGACAAAAATAATGTTCAAAGTGTGCTATAAGATTTTAATATTAAATCAAATACAGAAACTATGCGCTACGTATTTATGAAGAGGAAAACAACATACAAAAACTACGTGTATCACAACCTCCAACCAAAATGTTATATTAAATCTTTTGTAACTGATTCGGGAATAGATATGTCATGCTGAAAATTTCTTACAGACTTTTAATGTCTTTATATTTGATATGCGGAAGAATTCTATTTTCGTCTGTTTAGATAAGAGGATATATCTGTTGAAATGTGGAAAAGTAAGATTTCATTTTTGTTTGTCAGTGGAAGAAACATTGGATGCATTTCTGTCGGTAAATTCATTCTTTTTGATTCAGGCGACTCATATAATTAATCTAGATAAGACCATTTGTTACTAAGCTGGGGGCTCTTTATCAATTTTTTCAATAATGTATGTATAAATCCATTTCTTTATTATTATATCATAATAGTGTAATATTGTTTTCCGAAGGGAAATAAAATGCGAAAATGCACAAATAATGTAAATACGTAATGAAAATAGATGTTTCATCTTATGGATTTCTTTGAACATGTAAAATATGCTGCTGTGATTTCTGGAAGTAAATGTAATTTCAGTATAAAGCACCAAGTAGCAAAGGGGTATAAATAAGAAAAATAAAATTTTCGTGATATATAAGTGAATGCATACGTGGAAATGTATTTTATTTAAATGCTTTTTCTTCTTCTCTTTGTTGGCTCGGCACCCCTCGGCAGCCTCGACATGTCTCAAGAGTTTTCTCAGAATTTTTTCCCATATTGTTATACTTTTCACCATTTCATTTCAGTTATTCTATCCTAGTAATTTAAAGTCCTCATCAATACATTTAACTCACCTTAGTTTGGGGATACCTCTGATTCGGGTACAAATGGGTTTGTAAATTTAGATTCAAGATTTAAATGGAGAGTTCCGTTCTGTACATGCATCCAGCAAATTTAATGTGTTTTACTTTAACGTAGTTGATAATATATGAGTCTCTATACAGCTTATACAGTTTTTTTTGTATCTATGTCTCTATGTATCATTCATGTTTACTGCACGCCGAATATTTTTTTAAATATTTTTCTCAAAGATAGCTTGTCCAATCTCATTTGTCTTGTACTTGCTTAAGTTTCTGAACCATATTTGAGCACAAGAGTAATGATGATTATACGTAACATAGTTTTGATTCCATTTTATACTTTTTAATTATAGAAATTTTCTGCATCTATTTAATCAGTAATTATCAACAATATTTAATCTCAGTATAGTTTGTATCGAGGCAATTGCAATTATCAATAAGTTCAAATTTATGATATCCAAATCACACTATTATATAAATCGACTACAAAAATATGTATATGAATAAAAATTATATAGCTTCTGAACTACTAACTACAGTTACGGTTTGATTTTTCCTCTCTCCTATTAGTCATTTCTGCTATTTCGACATGAGCACAATAGATTGTACCAGTTTGCATTGAAAAAATTAGCAGTAATCAGTTATTAACAGTAGAGTAACAGCTTATGAAAAACACGTTAAACATTAAATAAATTTAAACCTGCGAGATGTAAGCATTAACGCACCATTTTTTATTTTTAATCACTTATTTTAAATAGTTAAATTTTATATTACACAATAAAACAAACATCCATTTAAAATTTTATAAAAAATATTAAATCTATAACATTCTAGATTAAAACTCATCTTTGTGTAACAAATGATTTAAAAGCTAGAACATAATTTAAAATTGAATAATTAGACACCTAAAAAATATGATTTCATTCAATCATATGAAAATGAAGCATGATTTGTTTTCATGGTGAAAGCAAATAAATAAGCTATAAAGCTGAAAATGATAAAAACCACTCTAATCCGTACATCTTGCTGACTACTTTTGAATTTACTACATCCTGTACTACTTTTTCATCTAATATAAAATAGATGGAAATAGATTAATTCGGTGTTATTTCGATTAATGTTAAGTATGTTGTGTTTGGCTACACCTACCGTTGTAAAATGATTTAATATTGATGAAATATATGAAACCGAAGCTACGATATTAACTGTAAAATGAAAAATTTCGTTATACACTTCTAAATCAGTACTTTCAGTAAATACCGTGAATCATGCAAGCCAAAACAATACCCATTAACTCTTTTTTTCATTTACTGCGATTAGATAATTTAAAAACATTAAATGGCACCATAGAAAAAAAATTAACGAAAGATACAGAGGATAATCAATCTTCCAATAAAGATATCCTTGCTTTAACAAAAACATCAGCGTGTTTGTTATGGGATATACATAAAATGTCGATATTTATAATTTTAGCAATATGTTTAGAAACTCGCTTAGATCTATATGTTATTTTGTATAATAAATTGAATGTCAATTTTTCATTGATTAGCATGAAAGAGTGGTTACATAATTTAATGTGCTTTCTACCCTGCTTGTTTCATAAGATTTATAACATGGCTCCGACAATGATGCAGGTTGACCAAATTCTATACTATATGTCACTGTCATAACAAAAACAAATTAGTCATCTCTTATCCATAGCCAGAATTTTTCATTTTATCATCAGTATTTTTAAGCTGTAGATGTAACATCTACCTTACATTTCAGAAAGAAAAATATGCATTAAGCTATCAAATGCTATTTTAGATTTAGCATTTTAAAACATGAAATTAATAATTTATTTTATGGTAGTCCACGCTCGTGTATTTTTTTTTTTTTTTTGTGTAGTATTGCATTTTTTATGTCAGACATATAATATATTTCAGTGTTAAACATAGCAGTTTCAGTTAAATATAAATGTGTGTAAACTAAGAAAATAATATAATGCATCATGAGATTAATTTTATTACAGTGATACATATCATTTTAGAGCAAATATATCTTAAACTTCCAAATTATACAGGTAAAATAAATAAATTTGTTGTAATTAAGCGTAATATGATCTATCCATTAAAATTAGTTTCTATAAAACACAAATTATATCTATTAGTTTCTAAGTAATTTAAGAAAAGTGTATTTTTATAAGAAATACTAATGCGATTTACTATACGTGGACTAATAGAGTTTTATTTTGTTATTATAAATTAATGCAAGATACATGAGTGTAATAATTTTACTAATAATTTTGTTGTTATATTACAACTAAACGTAATACACATAAAAATTGTTTCTTTTTGAAAGTGAGCAGTGCAAATACACCATTACTTATTCTGCTTAGAAGAAAATTGTATGTACAAGTGTTATCAAAAACCTAGTAAAAGTGCTCTTTTTAAGGCAAAAAATGTGGTTTCTTTAGTAATGGGATTTACACTGTATAAATATGTAAAAAAGAAGACCTAAATGCTTCCATATTCTTGAAAATACAAAAGAAAAAATTAGAATATACTTATGAGTTTCCTTTTTCGAAAACATTTTTTTAAGACTCCTGTCAGGATCTGCGAACAACTCCCTTCAAAATATCTCATCGACCATTTTGTTTACTCTAAAGACAGCAAGTATTCTTTACACTTGGGTAACTTTCAGAGAAACATATTTTTGCATAATGGAAGCTTTGACATCTGTCACAAGGATTTTAGGTTTAAGACAAGTCAAGATGCAATCGAAATGAACTAAATTTTTCTAAAAGTAACACAGATTGTTGAGTAAATCTGTGTTCTTTAGAAACTTTTTACTCAATGCAAAGCAAAAGATAATGGAAACTTGGGTATATAAAATAAGTTTAGAGCAATAAGCTTTTTAAAAGGAAACCTTTCATAAACACGATTTAAATAAATGTTTTGACACGATAGTATTCTTTTTGAATTTTAAAACTCTTCATATATATATATATATATATATATATATATATATATATATATATATATATATATATATATATATATATATATATATATATATATATATATATATATATATATATATATATATATATATATATATATATATATATATATATATATATATATATATATATATATATATATATATATATATATATATATATATATATATTATATATACATATTATATATATATAAGTATATATACATATACATTTATATATACTTAAATAAATAAATATATAATATTTGTTTATATAAAATAAGAAAAAAATATGTTTATTTAATATATATATTATGTAATTTCTATATATAATATATTTATACATATATATTCTATGTTTCTATATATAAATATTTATATATAATAACAATAAAACAATAAAAATAAATATATTAAAAAATATATAAACATTAAAATTTTTGAGATTTGTCATTTGAATAATATTATCCATGATGATTTCATAAAAATAAGATAAAAATTATGTTTATTCTGAATGTGTATCTATTTTATCTGCTATTATTGCACAATTTATATATTTCTATAAATTAAATTTTAGCTATCAACAAAATAACAATATATTAAAAAATATTCAAAAAATGGTAGAATTTTTTATTAGATATTTCTGATTATTTCATAAAGGGATTAAAAATACTAATAGAACCATTTTTACATATTATATAATGCAAATGATAAATTTTAGCACAAAGTACAATATATGTTTTCTAGAAAATATTACAAAAGTGGTAGAATTTTTTTTATTAATCGTTTCTGCATAAAGGGGATTTAAAATTACTAAGTAAACCTATTTCCATTAAGATAATGAAGATAAATTCATCTAGCTACATATTCAAGATTTAAAATAAATATTTTCAGATAGTGTAATATTTAATGTGTTTAAAATTTAGCAATAATCGTAAGGTAATAGTTAGGAATTTATTTACAATTTTTAGAGTTATACGAGAAAATTTTAAAATGAATAATTTTAAAGATGCAACTTTTAAAATAGCAAACTCTATTTGAGCATACAGTTTAAATAACAAGAATATAATGTGCTTGAATAATTTTCACTTAATTTCCAAACACTTATGGCTAATATAAGTACTGTAAATACATAGTTTAAAAGTATTTTATAAGGATTAAAATTTTAATTATGTTTGTGTCTGAAATTCATACAAATGTGTAATAATATATTTTTATGGTGTACTTTTTCTCACTCTTATTTATAAAGGTTTATCTAATATTAAGATATATAATAAGTTTTGTCACTTTTTAAATTGCATTGATACAGTTTGTTATTTTTGTTTTTAATAAAGCTCCACGAAAGATAAAATTTTCAAAGACTGGCGTTCTGTTACATCTGCTATTATTTTTTAGGCGGAATCTGCAGACAGAAAACATTTTTTCTCTCCTACAGTCGCTCTTTCTGGTGTTAAATCTCAACAAAACTTTGATGTAAGTCTAACGTTTAAACTGAGATAAAATCCTTAAAATCCAATACATGTTAGAAAGAAATGTTACCGTAAACATTTTCTGTTTATTTTTATTTCTATTTGGGGAAAATTTCGTAAATGTAGGAATTAAAATCTTATTTTGTCCTTCTTTTGTGTCACTGTTATGATTTGTTTCTTCTCAAAACTCTCATATATATATATATATATATATATATATATATATATATATATATATATATATATATATATATATATATATATATATATATATATATATATATATATATATATATATACACTACCATTCCTTTTTCTCCAAAGGATGATGTAAATATTTTTTCCACAATATTGAATTTTTATCTTCAAAAATATTTTTTCATCATGGTATCTTTTGATGGCTGTCACACAGGTTTGGGATTTGAAAAGTGAAGCAAACTAAGGAAAAATATTAGACCTACCACATTTTTGTCAGTATTCTGTATCCCAAAATTCAATTCATGCTAATGGAATAAAACTGAAGCTTTTGCGAACTCAATTCATATAAAATGATATGAAAATTAATGGTCAGCTTTATTTATATTTTGATTGCAATACGCAAAGAAAAATTAAAAATTCTCTAACTTTTTCAGAAAGGAATCTCAGTTTCTACATATTAACTTCAGAGTGTAAATTACAATACAAAATTGATAAATGTCAACAAAGTTGTAAGATTAAGAAATGTTTTAGTATTTAATTGAAATATAGATGGTTCTAATATGTTTGACCTATTAGTTTTACATGTCCAGTCCTTTATTACTAGTGTTAAACACTTTAGAGGTATATGTAAACAATATTTTAAATTATATAAAAGTGTAGTTTTAATAAAAAAATATTTTTAATGATGTCCTTTTACTCACTCTTAGTTATGAAAAAGTAAGTATATTTAAGGTGCATAACAAACTGGGTCTTTGTTGAAATTGGAGTTTGTAATGGTAAACATTGCTATTTTCATTGTTTAATAAAGCTGCAAGAAAGTTATAAAACTTCCAAGAATGGGCATTATGTTACATCTGCTATTATTTTGAGAGTGTAAATTACAATACAAAATTGATAAATGTCGACAAAGTTGTAAGATTAAGAAATGTTTTAGTATTTAATTGAAATATAGATGGTTCTAATATGTTTGACCTATTAGTTTTACATGTCCAATCCTTTATTACTAGTGCTCTTCGGAACCGGAGTTCGTGGGTTCGAATCCCGCTACTGGCATGGATGTTCGTAGCCGTTCGGAATCGGCTTTAAACCGTAGGTCCCGGTCTCATTAGCCCTCGTGTGCAAAACAGTAGACCGTAGCGCTCCAAACCAAACCAAACCTTTATTACTAGTGTTAAACACTTTAGAGGCATGCGTAAACAATATTTTAAATTATATAAAAGTGTAGTTTTACTAAAAAAGTATTTTTAATGATGTTCTTTTACTCACTCTTATTTATGAAAAAGTAAGTAACTTTAAGATGCATAACAAACTGGGTCTTTGTTGAAATTGGAGTTTGTAATGGTAAACATTGCTGTTTTCATTGTTTAATAAAGCTGCAAGAAAGTTATAAAACTTCCAAAAACGGGCATTATGTTACATCTGCTATTATTTTTAGAGGCAATCTGCAGACAAAGAATATCTTTTCACTCTAATACACTTCCTCGTTTTGGTATTAAATCTCAACAAAACTTTGATGTAAGTCTAACGTTTACACTGAGATAAAATCCTTAAAATCCAATACATGTTAGAAAGAAATGTCATCGTAAACATTTTCTGTATATTTTTTTCTGCTTCGCGAGAATATTTCGTAAATGTTGGAATTAAAATCCTTTTTTCTCTCTTTTGTGTCACTGTTATGATTTGTTTCTTCTCAAAAAATACTTCCATTCATATCTATACAACCATTTTTTTTTCAAAAGAATGGTGTAAATATTTTTTCTTATTTTTGAAATTTTTCTTCAAAAATATTTTCTCATAATGATATCTTTTGACAGCTGTCACACAGGTTTTGGCTTAGAAAAGTGAAGCAAACTAAGCAAAAATATTGGACCTGCCGTATTTTTGTCGGTATTTTCTCCCTAACATTTCATTCATGCTAATGGAATAAAACTGAAAGTTTTGCTGATTCCATTTATATGATATGACTGGAAAATTAACAGACTCAACTTATTTTTGCATTGTGGTTTTGAACCACAAATGGAAAATAAAAGATTTTCTAATGTGTTTTGCTCCTAATATCATTTTTCATAAATGAAGCTCAGGATAGAAACTGCATAAACTCATAAAACAAAAGAAAGTCAGTAAAACTTTTAAGATCAAGCTTTCTAACGTCACTTCCAAACGAGCTATTTGGACATGGCTAAAGATAAAACTTAGTTTCTAACTTTTTAACTGTTAATTACAAGGTGATTAAAAAATGGGAACAACTTTAACACCAATACAAATAATTTTTCATTCAGTGTTCATGCTCTATCTAAATGTTATACTAATGTACTACATGATAACATAGCAAAACTGAGGATACGAGATGAAAAGAAAAGAATAATGTACATTAGAAAAATAATTTTATGGTATAATATATAGTATCATCAACAGGGTGATCTCTATTGGTGGCTCAAGCTGTATAACGTCAAATAAAGGATTAGCAAACGTTCTCGAATATTTTCCTGGATAATATCAGATGACTGTGAATAATCCTGGCCCAAACATTGACAGAGAAGTGTCTCTCGTGGCACATATATTTAAAAAGGCCCAGAAGAGTTTTTTGTTGTTATTAAATACACCATCTCGAATATTCATTGGAAAAAGAACAGAAGCATTTCGTCTTGCTGCACTGCGTACACAACGGGTGACACCATCGTGAAGGAAATGATTATCTGAAATAAATCCTTGGACTCATTGAAAAAGGTTTAAAATCGATTCATTAATCTCACCTATCTGGTTATCTCCCCATTCATCACGATCCATATCGTGGATTGCGACCCACCAAGGTTACAGCCCTCAACTTGTGGGCTTGTAGTTAGCTGATCTGTCACCGTCTACTAAATCACCTCTTCCACAGCTGATTTTGCAGCAGTTCTAAGACTTGCAATACAATAGGAAGCAAAGGAGCATCCCGTTTCAAAAACTCCTGGAGAAAACGTGCAAATGGTTTCGGCTTTGACAAATACATGCGGAAAAAATACTCCCTATACATGCATCTGCATCTGTGCTACTTTCGTTTGCAACTTCGAAAATGAAATTTCTGTATACTTTTTCAGTATAAGTAAAATGTTCCATTATAACGCATGTTAAAACAGTTAAATAGTTCCACACTGTAATAATCTCACATGACAGGAGTTGCCAAATTTAATTCATAATTAAGTTTTTCATTTAAATGTAATAATTATTTTTTCATACACTCAAAACTTTGTTCGTTTTTGTGCCTTTCCATGTGTTTGAGGTTAGGAATATCTTTCATGGATTAATATATTTAAAAATATAGGTTAATAAGCCTACATAAAAGTATAATTTTATTTAATTAATAATTGAAATAAAACTAAATATTTAATTAAACAAATAAATAAAGTGTTTCTTTTCAGTTAGAGATTATTTAAAATTATAATTTTAAATAAATTTTACTAACCTATATTTATAAATTTATTAAACTGTAAATTCAGTAAACACATTAACAGCACATAAAAAACTATTCTCGGAAAGGGGAAGTAAATAATGAAGAGGAAAAAAAGTAATTTATATATATATATATATATATATATATATATATATATATATATATATATATATATATATATATATAAATTATTTTTTTATAATAAGGACTGTTCCAGAATGGTTTCAGATATATTTCAAAATATCTATGTCTGTAACTGAATTATTTCATGAAAGTAACTGGGAAATAATCATATAACATAAATAACTTTTACCGTAAAAAGTTGCAATATTCTGATATGCAAATACGTTTCCAATGATATGTTATGATCGCGGACTTTTCTCAGTAACCGAAAGGTAACTGAAATCTTATACTGATATCGCGAAATGTATGTGAACATTTCAAACTTTTTAGTGATACTTATTTGTATATAATATTTTTGTGTGCTGTTTGGGAATTCTTGAGGAGCGGTCATTTATAGAAGCTCTAGCGCGTTTGTATTTCGTTTCAGACGATGCCTTCCATGATGAAAATTATTTGTATTGGTGTGAGCATGCGTGAATATATGTGTGTGTAAATACAGCTCATATAAAATGTTATATTTTTTCTGCCTTAATTTTGTAATTTTTTTCTATTGTAGTTAGCTTATATGACAAAAATCTTTCTTTCTTCTTCAGCGGATCCTCGTGTTGCATAAAAGTAGAGCTCTAAATCTAGACAAATCATACCTTCAGAGGATCCACTCTATTTGACCAGCAATTATATTATTATAGATATTAACCAGCAATGTCATAACGAAAGTTTGTCACACGAGTACAGGTGTTAAATTAAAACCTAATTTTTTGCATTATCTGTAGACATGAGTAGAATGTGTACACTGCGGGTCGTATGGCATATAAGTCAAGTGAGTCTCCTTTAAAATGTTTGTCTTTATCTCCTACTCATATGACAGCTTCAACGCCTAACTCAGATATTTGACATAATTGTGTCTTTGTTATTGAGTACTTATTGCCATATATATGTCTTTACAAGGTGTTTTTTTATAGACTTTTTAATGACTGTCTTGTAACATTTCCTTTAATTTGAAGCCTCTGATATAGTCTTGAGATCATACACTGGAGTATCTCCAGCATATGAGATACTTCGGTTTGAGATAATTCTTTTCAAAAACCTGTTTAGTTGGCATATTTATGTCATCATTCATTCTTTTTTATCTTTTAACTAAGGATTTTACCTGTTTAGTTGGCATATTTGTGTCATCATATTCTTTTTTATCTTTTAACTAAGGATCAAGAACAACAATTACATTGGACTGACTCCTCGGCCTATGCCGAACAAGTCCCTTTTATAATTATTGTCACATGCAAGATGTGCTGAGCATTTTATCGTTAAACAATAATTCTCCACGAATAATTTTTGAATAACTTGCCCAATATTTATAAATATCGTTCTACATTTTACGAATTATGCTTAAGTATTGGATACCGTTATTATTAGAAATACGTTAGAAAAGAAATTAAAAAAATGTATTTAATTCACACCATAGCGTTATATTGATAGCAAATATGTTTTACCTCTCGCTTTAAATTTCAGATTTATGAAATGGTGTCCAAGACTAAATTTGCTTTCACTTTAATCTATTGGTAATAAATATTTATTAAAGAAAAATAAACAATACATAATATTTTATTAAGGAATACTGCATTTAATTATTTTATCAAATAAATATAATTACAGCTAATGATCGAAAGTGTATAAAAATTTCAGTCAATTAAATATTTCTTTATGTTTATATTTTCATTGTCCAAGAAATTTAATTCTGTTTAATAAAATTTTTTGTTTTAATAAACTCCAGTAGATATATACACGGCTTCTCAAAATTTAATAAGCCGAAATTTACTTTTGGAATCTTAAATTCTTAAAATTAGTTAGCTATAAAATTTTAAAAAGTATGTTTTTATGTTAAATTATTAAATGAAATAACGCTGTGCCAAAGTATTAAAACATGATAAATCTAATATTTTCAAAATATATCTAATTACGGTATTTCTGTTTGATTTTTAGCTTACATAGTACTTGTCGAAAATAATATTCTATATTCTAACAGCTATTTTCATCCATCATAAAAAGAAAAGTTCTGCTTATTGTCGAATGGATTTTGTACAAGTTTATTACATAAATTTTGTACAAGTAAAGATCTAGCTTTAAAAAGGGTTTAATTTTGTGTTTTCAAATAGTATATTTTAAAAATAAAATTATAAATAAACAGTATATGAAAAAAATAATTCACTTTCCCTCAAAATAACTTTTGAAATATTTGTGTAAGAGAACAAATTTTTAAGTAAGGTTGAAATAAATTACATGTCTCGTTCTATAAATTTAAAACGTTAAACGTAACTGACATTTTGAAATGTTTAAAATTCTGAAAGACTGTTAAGTAAAGGAAAATTAAAATACAAACGTGATTAGGACATAGAATACAATAAATTCTTCCTTTAATGTTCATATAATAAAAAAAGATTATTATATTCTATTTGATTTAGAACTTTAGATTATTATTTATATATTTCATAAACTATTTTGCGGTTAAATGAATTTTAACTTTCTTCTGTTGGTACACACTTTTTATGTTGTTAAATATCTATTGCTTCATGTAATAAAACTAAAATAAATTATGAAGTTAGTACCTTTATAATAATCTAGGAAATAATTTATTCTAAACAGCGCAGAAAATTTTATTCTGTTTTGAATCAAAATCTATGCTATTATAATGAATATTTTTAATCTCAAAAGACACAATCTCTCCTTAAATATGAACATTTATCTTTCGTTCATAACCTAAAAAAATCTCGCAAAAAACGTAAAATTCAAAAACAAATCCTATAGTTAAGATAAAATATTAAACTAGAGTATAAGATGCAATTTATCAAATTATTTTAGTCAAAAACATTTAGCTGCATATAAGCGATAATGTTTTATAGTATAAAAAAGTCAACGACTTTAGATGAATTCTAGCGATAATTGTCACAATTAAGGACAACCGTTTTAAGTAAAGTTTCGGTAAGAAAAGTCAAAAGTTTGACTCTCCAAAGTTAATCCTTAAAACTCGGCATTGTTTTCATAAAAATAAAGAAAAAATGCATTTTTAAAGGTAAAATATTTTACCAAATAGGAAAGTTTGCCTCATTTTTGAGTACTTTTACAAATTTTAAATTTAAAATCCCCGTGACAGCTGCCAAAAGACAACATCACGCAAATTCATTTTTCAAGGAAAACTTTTGAAGTGTAAATAATGCTTTCACTATGAATAAGCAAAAAATTATTTTGAGAACTATTATGAAAAGATGCATTGAAGCGTGGTGATGGAAGTCAAATCGTCCTGAAAAATGGATGAAGGGAAAGAAAAACTTGAACTTTCTTGCAATATTATTCTATTTATTCTTAGATAAAGTGACTAATATAATATTATTCAAATGTAGTATTTATGTCTGATACAGCATAGTAACAAACTTCTAATTTAAAGCAATTTTTTTCGGAAGTTAATATCTTAAAATAGATTTTGTAATGATACTTACCAAGAAATTAAGTAACTTGTAAAATTTTGTTCTTTGATAGTTGCAGTAAATGTAACAGTTCATTACCATTGAACTGTATATATTTCAATGTCATGTGGAAATAAACTTTTGTATGATCTAGAAATATTAAAATAAACCTCGAATAGTATTAATAAATAATATTTTTGTTTTATGCTGATTTATTTCATAAAAAATCCTACTAACAGTACTTCCTAAAGATATTCAAGAAAAATATAAATGAATTATTTTCAATGTAAATACTTAAAATATTTTTTCACTTTAACTATAAAATGCCTCAGTCAAAACTGAAGATGTTTGCTATTTTTATCCCTGAAAAATTATAGTATACATAAGCAAAATAAACCAAGTCCACATAGTCCAATAGTGTATAGAAACTGAGTCCTACAATGCCTAAATCATAATCAATTACTGAAAATTCAAATTAATTTTACAAAATGTTTAATATATGTGATATTTTCGGAATTTAATATAAATTGTAAATTATCATTGGACTCGATTCATATATACAGTCCATCTTCTGGTATTTTTTTTTTATCTAATATCCCTATTAGTCAGGCACGAAGCACTAAGCATATTACGAAAACATTTTTATTTCTTAATCTCTAATTTGCAGACTGAAAAAGTACTTTTTTCCATATAATCTAAAAAACAATATGTTGAGATAATTCACTTTGCTTTTCGGTGTCCTAATCATTCAAGTTGTAACATATGTACAGATACATACATATAAAACAGCATGCTATTTAACTTAATAAGTATACTAAAGAGGAACTTATGACTTGGTGGACTTGGATTTTGAATACCTCATTTGTAATTATCTACAGGAAAGGTTATATAATTTGCGATTTACACAGAAACATTAAGCATGCTTCTACACATTAATATGTCAGAAGACTTAGTAATAAGAATATTCTATGTAATTCACACGAAAGTGATTCATGCATTAATTATTAAATTACTTTTAATTTTGATGAAATTACATCGGAATGATCCTATGTAAATTATATGAGACTATAACTATTATTAATGACTAATATTAATAATCTTGTAAACACATTGCAGTCTATTCATACACGCAACCTCTGTGAGTAATTGTTTTGTTCAATATACCTATTAATCAAGAATTAATCATTAACCATATTACAAAAATATTTCTATTTCTTAATATCTATTGTGCAGACTGAAATGGTTATGTCCGAATTATCTAAATAACAATCTATTAAGAATAATGCAGTTTATTTTTCGGCATTCAAATAGTTTAAGTTTTAAGCATTATACATTACAATTTATTTCTTCTTTCGGTTTTAGTTACAGTTTTGCATTCTATTTAATCTTACTATAATTAACGGGGATTTTAGATATTCTAAAACCTTCGCCAGGAAAAAAAGAATTGTACAGTCTCATTAACTTTAATGATCATTCAACATTTTTTTTTTCAAAACAAAAGTTAAACAAAGTATAATTTCCTTGAATTTTAATTATTAAAAAGAAATCATTAGCACTAAAAACGTTGAAGGGATCATTTTGACATTTCTTCCAATTTCTTGCACTTTATTTGAAAGTACAGATGACGGTCGAAGCTGATATATTTTTATTTTTATAAATTGTTTCCAATTTGTTTTCATTGATTTTAATAGTTCTAAGATACATACTAAAGAAATAATCAAATATATACTTAAAACGAACAACAGGGAGGATTTTGATACTCATAAGAAAAGTGAGACACTTTCAACTGAATGTATGTTGCGTAATAGTCTCATGTTTGCTTACTACTCATGGAGAAATACACATAAACACAACGTTACCTTTCATTCAGTGATGCTACGGAAGTGGGGGGTACTTGTACTTTGATGAACTGTGTTTATAATGTGAATCAAGATGCATCTTTTTCCATTAAATTCCAAATAATCCACAAATAATCCAAATAGTCCATCGCAGTTCGACATCAAGATCTGGCTAGCAACTGATATAAAGTCTAAGTATGTTTTGAATCGGTATCTTTGTCTTTACTAGGCTGAGGAGCAACCAACTGATTTACAGCTGAGTAAAACTTTAGTTTTTTAAACTGCTGTAACCATATTTAAGCACCGGACTCAAATGTCTCTACACTCAAGAGAACTGTTCCTGTTTTTTACAACGTCCATGTTATTCTGGTTCACAATGCTTGGAGAAATTGTAAGGAACCTTCATGAAACCCAAAATCACATCAAACATTTATTTATATTGCGATTTAAAATTTCTACTTTCCGCAGCCATGGGGACTATCAAACAGTCTCACTAAAACGGAAGGTGTGTGTCGAACTTCAATGTTGGAAAGGATAAGAGAAAATGAAAGATATACCAGAAAGCAATTAGTCCTAAATGTGTTGCTGTCACTATCAAGCGTGCATAGAATTTCACTTGCTTTCATGCCTAGAAAAATTTAAACCACCTTTTTTAAGCACAGTTTTGTTTTATTTTCTTCATTTTAAGCATATTATGAATTAATTTGTAAGACTCACATCTGTATATTTGTTTATTTTCTTATTACTTAAACTCCATGTAAAGAATATTGTGTAATAAAACACATTACATTATGTATTGTAATTTCAGAGTTGAGTTGAGTTAAGTTTTATGATGCATTCGGTCCTCTCGGGACATATTGGATCAAACATTTTGTTAAAAACTTAAGCTAAAACCATAAAAGCAATGTAAAAGAAGTAAAATGAATTTTTGTCATTTCAATAAAAAGTTCTTAAACATAAAAAATGAACGTTTTAAAAACAAAAATAAACTATTATACCTCTAAAACCCGTGTTATATTTTATTTGAATAGTCATTTATCAATAAAAATTTCATTTACTTTGGTAGAGCTTAAATTTTAATTTCAAAATTCGGCTGTCCTAGTGTTAATGTTACTTTCTGATAATTGGTAAATATAGGATTCAATAACCAAACATAAAAAATGGAATTTCAGACAATATAATCCTTAAAACTTTATAAGTTTTTGAAATACGTCGATAATATTTTTCATTCGAATTACTATCTGCAGACGATAAAGAAACACCAAACTGTGTTTAGGGTACAATTCTTTTGTTTTTATAAAAAGTGAAATTCCTCTAAAACTGTCCAAAACAAATTTTTATTCATTGAAAGCAATTTTATTTCCTTTCTTGGGATATTATTTTTTACAGTTTAAAGAAACTGACAATATTACTTGTACGTGACTTATTTTCAGAAAACAACAATCTAGATATATTTCTACTGCTAGTTTCTCTTCTGTTGAGATCTTGGTCTTGTTAAAGTCTTATCCTCTTATGTATATTTAGATTTTAAAGGAAACATCATGGTATATCAAACAACATATTTGTGAAATTCTTTTGTCACTAAAGTTCAACTTTATAAAATCTAGGCACATTTATTTTTCGTTGGGTTTGCATTGAATATATGTTTTGTATTTTATGAATAAAACTGCTCTTTCTAAAAACTAGTGTCACACTTTAACATTTTAAAACATTTTTCGGCTTTAATTATAGTCTAGAATCCATTTAATGATGAGTATTCTAATTCATACAATATATACTTTATACGTAAATTTATACAGTAAGTTCTTCATTGTTTGCAAGCATACGTACTCATGTACTTGATCTAGATTCAGCTGTTAATCAACAGGGATAAAAAAACAACAACAGGATTAACTCATGTTATTATTTCTTATCTCAACAACATTAATATTGAAAACTCTTAAAGATGAGAATTCTTTTAGCTGTATAAGAAACTTTATTACCTGACGTTGTTCAACACTGCAATACAAAGAAGCATAAACATTAGTGTTTAACAAGATTGAAGTGATGTTTGTTAATTCGACGGTAATATTACAGTAACGTTACTCTATACACGTTAACATTATTCTTCTACAATAGAAACAACATACCTTCATTAACATTATCTTTTATTTTATAGTACATTCATGATTGTTGCATGATAAAAAAAATTTATACTATAATGAGATCACAGATAGTCTGGCTAAGAAGGCAGCCTTAATATATCTGCTGGTGGTGGCTCTCTTTCTTCTCGAGAACTTGTCTCTCGTGTCAAACTAGAAATATATTCCTTTCAGAAATGCCATCGTACACGAGTGGTGTAATTATGACTGTTCTGTAGCAACTTTGATTCGGGTAAGCAGTAAGATCAATTAGACGGGTCTTACCTGTAGCTGCCATATTTTAATTTATGGCTTGTGTGGAGCTCTAAGATTCATCTCCTTTGCACTCAAGCCACTCCTGCCCTTACCTTATCCTGTATTGGCTGTCAGATGTGTTAAGTGTGATCCAAGACTGGTGCAGTTCTTCATTGTTTGTAAGCATAAGTACTCACATACTTGATCTAGATGCCACTGTTAATCAACTCGGATAAAAACAACAACAGGATTAACTCATGTTTTTGCTTCTTATCTCAACAACATGAATATTGAAAACTCTTAAAGATGAGAATTCTTTTGACGTTATTAGAATTTTTATTACCTGGCGTTGCTCAATACTGCAATATAAAGAAGCATAAACATTAGTGTTTAACAAGATTGAAGTGATGTTTGTCTATGAGACTACTATAAAATATAAATTATAGTGACAACGAAATTTTAGAACTTATTCATTTTGTTTTTTACAAATCTGATTGAAAATATAATACGTTGATTTATGAATGTAAATGTGGCCAACATTCAAACGAAATATATCGATGATAAAAAAACTATTAATTAATAAATATTTAAAAAACAACTTTATCAGAAATATTCTAGACAATTCCTTTTACTCATAATATGGACATATTTAATTATAGAATAGCATTTAAACATTTGCTCTTAAACTTAATTCTTAAAGAAAATAATTTTAAAGAAATTATAGCAAAAATAATTTTTTCGAGTCAAAATATCTATTAAAATTTTATAAAGCATAGAACTAACAGATTTTGTACTCCCACATGCATTAATTTTAAATTACTTTTATTTATATGCTAAAAATGAATTGTCAATACATTTACAATGGAAAAAAGAGTTAGAAATCTGTCCTATTTAAAAACACTCTAGTCAATAATAAAATTCATAAAATAAGAATTCATAAATTTGAAAATAAGTTAGTTTTGAAAAAATAATAGTAATAATTGTATTGTTTTGAATGCCCAAGTTTTTTTTCGCTGCTCCAGGAAGCGTGTGGTGTGGCCAGTGAGAATAATTGCACTTAAACTTTTGGAGAATTATGATTGGTCTAGAGGAGGCGATTTAGGACTCTCATTGGAGTCCCGTTCCTTCTGGGAAGAGCCGGGAAAAGACGCATTATAAAAAGGACAATTGAACAACGAACACATCAGCACATGGTAATGGAAAAAGTATAGGGTTGCCTGAGTAGAAAGTAGGAAGGAAATGAAAGCAGCGTTCTCTTGGACATTGGCAATTTTTTCAGGCGTAGCAGGTGGAGTGCTTCTTTTACTTTTTAATTAAAAAAAAATATTTTTTTAGCATATTTCCTTGTCGTTTGTTCTATATTTGAACTTGTAATATAGATCAGTGGTATTTTACTATAATTAAAGACGATATAAAGCTATCTTGGGTTATTAATGACTTTTAAATAACAACATCAATGTACTACACCACAGCAGTTATAATGATTATGATCATTAAAAATACAAGAATCCGTTTTTATTTCTAACTTTTAATTATATTATACAGTTCGATAGAAACACTGAATATTCAGTTTCTTGTCTTTGAAACATCTCTAAATCTTTAATAATTTTTATAGTATTCACGTAGAAATTTTGAAATTAACTAAAATTCTGATCAGAAAAATCAGTCGTTTCTAGTTAATAATAAGATTAAAGTGAGTATGAAATATATAAAATGATATGATAAGGTAAATCATAACTAAAAGTACTAGTTATGTGATAATGATTTTACGCATATATCTCTTCCCAATCTGAATCACAGAAAGAATGTGTATCTTTCAGAAAGAATAATTACCCGAAATAAATTTTTAACTTTAAAAAAATTCATAACTGTGTCTAAACAAAATATGCTCTTTTCTTTAGAGGCTAGATGCTATTTCAGATCGAAAATACTTAACTCCAGAAAGTTATTCAAGCATTACGCAAGATTTAAACTTTCCAAACTGGCGCAAACTTTATAGCCATCATAGGAATGCGTAGTCCATTTCGTAAATCTAACATTATTTCAAATTATATTAAAGCCATTCTTGGACAAATATTTTACTCTTTATAGTCATAATATAATTTACAAAGTAAGTTTTTATTTCATAATTTTAAGGTAGCAATTCCTTAATTCTATTAAAGTAAGTAATTTATGTGAAATATAATAAATATTTTTTTCATACACATTTTCATATTAATATATTTACTATAGGTAATTTTTACTAGGTACATTTTCATTATAAAATAAAGGTAACTAAATATATTTCTTAATAGGATTTAACAAAATATGTGTTTCAATGTTCCAGTCTCTGCCTCATTAAACTATGAGGTATGAATTGAGGCTTAACTAATAAGATTTTATGGACTCCAATTATGCACAGCAGAATTATTTAATGACATTTGCTGACTTAGCAATTTATAAGAACCTAATAAAAGTCTTAATCCTTCAGAAATTTCTGTAATTGATGCATGAAATCTACTTTAGAATAGTTAAAAATAGTGTAGCAAACGAATGTAATTCAATTTTGATTTACGTAACTTAGAACAAACTTTCTTCTAGATTTTTGACTTATTATTTGCAGATCAGTTTTTATGTTAGAAATAAATCTTTTAAATATTATTCTAATAATAACTTCGTTGATATTGAGCTAGCAAAATTCAGTTTCATCTGGATCATAGTTTTTAAGATAACAAGATTTAATACGTTTATTATTCTTGTACTAAAAGAATATTATATTCAATATAAGTGTATTGACACTACCACTCAGCCTAAGCCACTTGAAATATTGTATTCTATGTAATAAGAAAAATTTATGTCATAAATACTGTAGTAAGTTATAAAATTAATATATTTTTGTTTCAAAATAATCTTCAATTGTATGAATCCTTAATACATGTAATTCTGATAAAAAACAATTTAAGGCAAGGTATAATGAAATATCGTACTTCTGCGAAAATGAAGACGATAGATTAACTGTTTGTTATTTTAACATATTGATCGCGATTGGATTCACTGGTGACACACATCTGGGTATTTTAGTAACTCCATGGGGGACATATGTGATTATCAAATCAGACTGATTTTTGTGCCTGTCTAAATCTCTATGTATTATTCTATTATTTAAAATGATAGAAAAGGTTCTTTTGAGTATCCTTTCGGATTTATCTAACGATATTATTGTTTTATGGTAATCGATATGTTATGTAACCGGAGTTCGATTTCCTATTTTCCTCAGCAGTGAGTTAAATAGAAACATATTAGATCTCGTAATAGAGATTACTACAGCTAAATCATCACTTTTCAGCCAGTAACTTGAGTTTACAGTACCAAACATTTCTGTATAGAGTGGCTGAAACAAGTGTTGTCTTTATATAAGCATATGTTACATGGAAGTATTAAATTAATATATTTTTAGCAACGTTAATACGTCATGGATAACATGCCATGCATGAATATGTAGAGAAATGTGTTAAAAAATAATTCGTATAGTATATTAAATCGATTGTCCATAATACCTATCCATGTATAATAACCTGAATAGTACGCGGAGGAATGATATGAGGTTCCATTTAAAAAGAATTATATCTCAAACACTCACAGAATTTGTGAAATAAATAGAATTTCGGATTCATGTTGTAGCAATAGCATTTAATACGAGCCGAAGAACTGTTTAAAGTAACTTAAACAGTTTACTTCAAATCGCTATAAACCGTCCTGAAATTCCAGTGTACATCAGCGTATTTTCTTTAACGCCTGCACTGCGGACATAAAACTAATTTGGTTCTATGTCCAAATGAAAAATTGTTTTTGTCTACAGAACATCCTTTATAATTCTTTGCAGAATGGATTTAATAACGATATGATAATGATGATGGATATACATATTTGTACCTTAATTCTATTATTGCGAGTGTTACTATTTAAATTATTACTATTACGAAGTATGCCCTATATAATTTTTAGTAAAATAATATCGTAATTTTAAGATTTTCTGATATTGACAGTTCTAAAGATATCGTCATTTTAAGCGATGTACACAACTGGACTTCATTAGCATAAATACATCAATCTAGCGATTTATGTTTCTTACTTGGTAACTCATAAAAACTCCTGTACAAAAATGGTTGTCAAACTTATATTATGTTTTGTTAGAAAATCTCCTTAGTGCCGTTCAACGTCAGGATTGTAGCTTTTATTGTTTCGTTATTTTGCACTGTTCATCCACCTATCGACTTCAAAGAGGAGATGTTTAAACATACAGATTTCTTATATAAAATCCTAGAATATACAATGAGATATTTTAGTTACTTGACAGGTTTTAAATGAAGACTTCGATGTCCTACCTCTTGTCTTAACCACTTTATTGTATCTCGTGTCTATTACAATGTAAATTTTCCTTTATAAGACTCGTATTGACGAGATAACCTACAGAAATGAGGTTATATTCTTGAGTCACTATTTTCATGGTTATTTATATGTGAATTAAATGACTTCAGCTACTAGATTTCAGTCACTCACTTCCAACTTTGAACTTACTTTCTAAAAGAAAACCGTGAACCTGTACCCTCCCGTCTAACCCTTTCACATGCATAAGGAGGCGTAAAATATAAGCTTGATTTTTTTCTCATCCATTATGCAGCTTTTTTCGCTTCCAATGAATAGTATTTTCTGCATACCGGATATCTTATGATACATTTTCGTTCGCATATTATTTTAGAAATCGCTGATATAGGTAGGATTCTTCTGATAGAGTTGTATTTTATTTGTATTCTGTGAGAAAAATCTCCAGGTTTCATTTATCGATTGTTAACAATATGAAGTAATTTAAACTTATTTCAGGGAATAGGGTGACATAAGTCTAAAAATGTACATTTTTGTTATTCTAAAATATATTACAGATATTTTTATATCAAATAAAACAGCATACATGATTCTGTGATAGTTAAATGGTAAGATTTTTGTTTTGTTTTATAATGTTAAAGAGCATTGGTCCGTCCTGAAGGGGTATATACCCTTTGAAGAAGTTCTCGTTTAAACATTATAATACGTGGTAATGAATTATATTAAAAAATTGTAATTTGATTACATAGTCAATTTACTTTGCAGTCATGCTTTGTTTTACCCCTGGAATAGGAAAGCGTTACACCAAGTCCATCAGACTCCCTTGCAATATGCGACTGGTCTGAGGCTAAGAATAATATGCAACTTCAATTTGAGTGAGGAACCATGAGAACTGAAGACTGAGTAA
>CM063502.1:127046396-127093896 GCA_032207245.1 Pardosa pseudoannulata | reverse complement strand
TATATATATATATATATATATATATATATATATATATATATATATATATATATATATATATATATATATATATATATATATATATATATATATATATATATATATATATATAATATATATATATATATATATATATATATATATACATGTATATATATATATACATACATGTATATATATACATGTATATATATATATATATATATATATGTGTGTGTGTACATAATCTGTAATGTAATGTTAAATGCAAGATCATTTGAGTCATAAAATTATATTTGTCGAATAAAAAAAATTCCGTATGTTTAAATCATAAAATATTTAATATAGTTTTCTTGCCACTTTCTATAATTTATTATAGAATCTAACGGCAATAAATTCCCTTCGAACAATTGTTTTCGTATGACTTAATATTTCGGGCCTTTTTACGGAACTAATATCGATAAATCTTTCTTGATTGTTTTCTGAAGCCCTCCCCCCCTCAAAAAATCACTTTATCATGCGAGTTGGTAAAACTTTCTTCTTAACTGCGTGGAAAAAACACAGCCATGACTTCGGATTATATAAATTGCAGCACAAATATAGCTTGACGTATCAGGAAATATATTCTTCAGAAAATTAGATCAATAGCCAAGGAGTATTGGGGTTGAAATTTATCTTTATTATTAGTCTTTTTTTATTATTATTTTATTTTGTACCGCTGACTAGGATAAACTTTAGATAAAGTTTTTATGTTTTTTACGTGAGAATATTAAATGTGGCTCTTTTTTTCTACAGCCAATGAGTTAAAGTCAAAACACATAAAGTAACTCAAAAGAAATTATGGGTAGGGGACAAACAAACACTTAAGGAGACGTAATATCTATTTATACTTAAAATCTTTCTTTTCGATTTATCATAAAAAAAGAGTTCTACTCCTTTTGAGAATATTTTTTTAAACAAATATTTTTATTACCACTCTAGCTTTAAAAATTAGTTTAGTTTTTCGTGGCAAGAATTATTTTTATATACCAGTATAAAATGTCTATAATAAATAAAAAATCGAAATTTACTTTCTTGCAATATAAATTTTCAAATGCCTATATTAGCAACAAAATCTTTATATACTACTGAAGTAAAATATCTCTTTTATTCTGATGAACGTAATTTTTGAGTTACCTAACATTTTTTAAATAAAAAACTAAAAACTGTTAATACATTTAAAATTAAAAAATTACTTTATCAAGCTATAGATTAAGATATACTTGTATTACTCTTATTAAGATTCATTAAAGATAAATGAAATTAGCTTCCATTTAAGATAAATAAATAGTTTTTAATGTGCAATTTTTACAATATATTTTTCTAGTAAGAGGATTACTATTTATTTAATTTGTGTCTGTTTTTTAATGTATTGCTTCGTATAACAAAACTAAATAATTTTTAAAAAATTATTCTATCATTTAACTATATATTGAGTCAAATACAGGTTCTTTTAATGAAAACTTTTCATCTCTAATGATACTTTAAACCTTTAAAATACCTAGCATTTGCACATCTAAAATGACAGAAGTATAAAGAAATGCAACGAAATAAAACCAAAAAAATTTTAAATCTAATATAACAGTAATAAAATCATAATAATAACATTAATAATATACAAACATATTACGGGATTGAAAATTATGAGGATGTAATAAGAACTCTGCATATAATTGTTTTGCATAAAAATTTGCAAGAAGCATTTGAGATAGAATTTATCTTTATTATTAGTATTTTTTCATTAAAATTTAATTTTTTCCTTTGAATAAGTGATCTGTAGATAAAATTTTTATATATTTTACATGAGAACACTAAATGTGACTCTTTTTTATACAGCAAATGAGTTAACTAAAACACAAAATCACTAAAAAAATTATGGGTAACCGACAAAAAAAAACTTTTGTACTCAAACAGAAAACTGAATGAAATACCAGAGTAAAAGCAAATTTTAAATTGTGAAAAAATTGTTTATGTTTCATAACTCATACAGAAATGTTCGAAATTCTGTGTTTGAAAATTACGATAAAGGAAATTAAATTTGTACTTTTTTAATTCATATATCATACTTTTGAGTATAATTAGTTGTCTTTAATGAAAGAATAATTTCCTGAAAATTAAAATATTTTGGAGCATGTAATATATTAAAACAATTTATGTCCAATGAAATTTTGAAAATGTATGAAATATAGCAATAAGTAATTTTATTTAATCAATAATGATTATTAACAAATTATTAAATAGCTAGAAAATGAAAAGATACTTATAGTATGTCTAACATTTTGTATCTGGAATATTTCTTTTCCTTTCATTGATTTCTGAAATTTCCTGTTGAGTAGTAATTCCTTGAATGTGCTTTTATATTAGGTAATTTAAGTAATCCCATGGCTTTAAAAATGTCTTATCAGAAAAAAGTGGAACAATAAATAATCAATACGAATCAAAAGGTTAGGAAGTACATTTTATGCTCATTAAATATATGTGATTAAGATAGAATTTGATTTCGAAACTATTTAATTAATTTGAAGATAACTTAATCTACTTACCTTTGAACTATTCTTAAATACTCGATCAAAGACAAGACTTCAGTATTAACGATATTAAAAGGTTAATCTACTAAAATCTTGAAGCATGAATGAAAAAGTTTTACTGCTTTTTTCGAGGCAAATAACTGCATAATCATTTTCTTATTTTAGGCATAAAATAATTATGGTCATGAAAAATAAAAGTTGCTAAAGAGAGATAATCCAATTAATGTAAATGATTACTTTTACTGGTATTGATCCAGAGTGTAATAAGGCTTTTGCTCCGAGTAAAATACTGCGAGGGTCATCCAAAAAGTAAAAGCATTTTGATACTACTGAATTTAACATATGAATTAACTGCATTTAAACCTCGGGAAAGTCTTGTTGTAGCAACTGTTTTGATATGTCTTAATTCCAAATATCATATGGGTGAATTCTGGAGAATAATCCTGTATCTTGTTGCGAAATGAGATGAGTTATTTCAGAACATAAATGAAAAATCTATATATGGCGTCGTGAATAGTGCTAGCACATTCATATAATGAGTAAAAAAAAAAGGTTTTTCGTTCTAGAGATCATGATCCATTTTTTTTTCAGTTTTGTTCCAAATTCAATGTATTTCTTTAGTGGAAGTAAAGCCTCGTGATACTTAAAACACGATTCTTAAAAAATACTTCTTTTATATTTCCCTGAAAACAAAATCTTATAATATATAAATTTAAACATTAACCATCTGCAAAATTGTATGGCCGGTTAATCAGTTAAAAAACCAAAAGCGCTTCAGCACGTAAGTCCCTGCTCTAATACAACGCTTAATAAACCGTACCTTCGGATGATTCTGAATACCAAGTGCAGGAAAAATAGCTGCACTTGCCTCAGTGCCTTAGTATGATGTTCTTCTCCAGTAGTCCATACATATAAAGCGTGATTTTCAATTTAGTGCTCAGTGCGTACACATCAGAACTTCCTATGTTCATTTGCGCTACGTGGTGCAGCACCTAGTACCGCACGCACTGCAGGAATACAAGGAAGAAAATCAACATAATATTTGAATATATTATAAATAATATTTATTATATTCCATATAAAGATAGGTAGACATAGGTGCAGAAAATTACTGTCCCTCATAATTTTGCTAGGTTGTGCAATTCACACCCTGCACATATGGACCACACGCAACTGATTGAACGCTTTATCTATAAAAATGCAAATGAGAATAATAAATTTTATGATTAATAGCTATTAAGCAGTAAGCATGACACTATGAATAATTAATGCAATCCTAAAGGAAAATCATATTGAGACAGTGAGAAGTAGAGTTAAAAATAAATAAAACTCGGCAAAAATTAATAAATAATTATTAACCCTAAGAGTATAATCATTTCATTATGATATCATACATTTTGTTGTATGCATGTAGGTACGTACGTTCGCTATACATTCAAAAGAAGTTGAACCAATCTTGGTGGGATTTTGCATGGTGATTTAGGTCATCGCTCGGAAGGGTTTAGTCAGATCAAATTGTTCATAAGTCAAGGGTATGATGGACATGGAATGCTTTTGTCTGTACTTGCAGCTTGGTGCCCCAATATTGTGTACAGTTTTCTTTAAATGACTTGATAAAATAATTATAATCTTTTTCTTTTAACATTATTCATGTGATATTGTGTAAAATATGCTTTAAAAGATATAAGTTTTAATGTTTTATGGCAAAAATAATTTACTTATTTAATTTTTTCAACTGGATTTAACTCAATAATTATTTAATTTAAACTATTTTCATTTGGCCTATTCCTATCATTTTAAAGGAATTTTGCCATTTTTTTCAATAAAAATCCATTGCGTTATTATAGTTTTTTTTGTCACTTGTTGGTTCAGTTTGAAAAAATACTAATTAGAACTAATCACTGGTTATTTACTATACATATATGTCAAAACTTTCCTTATCTTTGAGATAGGGGGGTATTTTCAGTTGTGTAAGTACTTTGATCCTTTTTAAATAACCGCGCATAAAAAAGTCGTTAATTTTACTTTAGCTAATTAGAACTATAAATCAATATATATAGTTATACGTTTTTACAGAAAATTTAAATATAGTGCGTTATTCGTTTTGGAACATTAAATTATTTTGTTTTTGAAACTCTTAAAAGTTCTGTGTAACATAATCTTAAAATTAATTTTAATTTTAAAATAAACACAACATATTATTTGGGGAAATTTACTAACCTGGCCTAATATTTGACGGGAAGTAGGTGGTTTTGAAATATAAATATATTTTAGAATATAAGACAAATAAATCATTTTTAAAAAAGTTTTAATATTAAATACTGTGAAGTGAAAAATTTAAAATGATTTATTCACCACAAAACAAGTTAAATCATGCTGACAAAATTAAGATTTGCAAAAATATGTCTATTCATATCTACAAAAATTATGAGTTATAATTAAAAGTTTATGTAATTTATATGTGACAGAAATAGTGAAGATACAATGGGAAAAAACGTAAGCTCTTGAACAAATAAATGGAAAGTAAATAATCCAATACGTCTTCCGGAAGTAAACGTTTTTTGATTGGATGATAAATTATATTCTTAAATCTCCAATTATTGTTTTATCCAAGAACTCCTTTAATGACTTCTTTTGAATTTGGAAAGAAAAACAAACTGCAGTTGAAATGTAACTGAAAAACAATAAATATTTAAAAGGTTAATATTAAATATTTCAGAAAATTGTATTACAATAACAAGCATCTATGATTATTTTCTCGTGAAATGTTGTATAAATCTGAATTTACAATGAATGTAATGCATATAAATTAGGTTTGCTTTTAACAAAAGATTATTCACCATATTTATACAGATATAAATTTTTAACGTAAAATTAGCATAATTTAACAATAAAATCTTTTTCCAAATGTCAAAATTTTCTTGTTATTCTTTTCATTGTCAACTGATATATGTTAAGCTTTTCTTTTTTCGGAATGAATTCTTAATATCACTAAAAACAGATAAAGAAACAAATTAAACCAAATAAATTAAATCAAAATGATTTATTCCGAAAAATATAAGTTGAAAGGATAGCAATATCCAAATAAGTAATAATAACAATAGAAGTTTATGTCAAGATAAATAGGTTGTAAAATTTATTAGTAGTAAAGCTTATAAAAGTAAAATGAACTTTATTTTAATCATACAAATTGTCTTGAATAAAAATGTATTTTATTGCAAAAATGCAGTTATTTTTTTATATGCTAGGTAAATAAAATAACCATTCTTTGAAAAGCAAAACTAATCAAACACATAAAATGTATTTTGGGAATGTTATGGCAGTTACTTATTTCAAGATAATTTTCTGGATGTTCTCTTTTTAGCTTTTGCATAAATTTTACCTATGTTTGAATGGCAATAGACAGGAATAAATGCTTCAAAAAGGTTTTAACTGCTTTTCCATGATTTTTCTTTTACTTATTAATCTTTAAAACTGATTCCTTTTTTAAATCTTATATCTTAAAAATGTAATTATGGTTACCAACATGCCTTTAAATGGTTAATTGTTGTAGAACGTTTTATATCATACCATACAGCCATTTATTAGTTTCTTTAACTTAAGTGTATTTTTCTTTTAATTGCCTGTTACTTATATTAAAAACTTTAATATAGACATTTTTTCTAAGATATAGAAGAGTAGAATAGGAAAATATTTGGACAGGATAGGACTATAAACTGGACAGGAAAACTGATGCATTATTAAGTTCCACTTAATCACTTCAATTTAATTATTGTATTCCACTTGAATTATGTTATTATACTGAAATATAGTTAACATTTTAAAGGTTCATATATATATATATATATATATATATATATATATATATATATATATATATATATATATGAGAGAGAGAGAGAAGGGGTTAAGAGGTTATCAAGTACGTACGTGATAGTAGGCTTGCACGTAGCCAAATGCCTAAGAAATATGATGGGAATAAAAAATATTAAAATATGACAAATACACTTATTCTTAAAATACACTGTTTATATTAGGATTTTTCGCTGAAAAATAAATTTAAATTTATATTTGAATTTAGAAAAAAAGGAAAATAGTTTTTTATGGCTCAAATAATAAAAAATACCATTTCAAACAGTCAATCAACCATGAAAGGCTTAATGATTTAGGTGTGTCAGACTTTGCTTTATCAGACAACAAAATTTTTTTATTTGTTAAAATTTTTAAAGGCTTAGGCCCTTGCCGGTTAATCATTCGCCCAAATAACACAATGGATATTGTTGACAATTTTAGTAACCTTATAAGAAGCCAAAATTCCTCTCTAGAGACAACTCAGACAACCTTGTAATTTAGAAGCAGACCCCAAGCAGAAAACAAACCAGATTTGCCCTGCCACCTTCAGAGGAATCACTTAAAAAATTGATGTTGCGACCACGAACCTATTTTATGCTATTAATGAAAATGGTGTTTTTTTATGAAGTATAAAACTCCAAACCCGCAACCCACCAGCTATGAGACCACTGTCTTTTCCGAATGATCTACCAAGGCAAAAAGAGCAAAACTTGATGATGATGAGATTTATCATTTTTTTTTACCAGTGAACAGACAAACAAGAATAAAAGAAGAGTACAGTTCTAACTTTGTAGCTGCGTTTCGTCCCTTGTAATAGCATATATATATATATATATATATATATATATATATATATATATATATATATATATATATATATATATATATATATATATATATATATATATACATAAGCAACATGAGCCATTTTCATTAATCGACCCAGAGCTATGCGTGAAGGTGTTGACCGCTCCATGTCCACGGGCCAAATCAAACTTATCTGTTTGCAAGCTCATCAAATAGCTGAGAAATGCTTCCGCCTGACCGGATTATCCTGAAAGCTTACGCGAGCGTGGGTCTTTTTCATTTATTTTATTATTATAAAAGATTTCTCTTTTTAGAATCGTTTTTAACTTACATAATTTATATATATATTGTAGGGTACTGGGGCTCTAAGTGAACCCGATAGCGGAGGCCTACGTACAGACTATGATATTTATTTAGAAACACAATATTGAAATTATGATAAATACAGATGAAAACGATGAATATCTACAATGAAAATTATGATCGATGCAGGAATCAGCTTCCTAAGAGAAAAAAAAAGGGGGAGGACTCTCTCAGTCTCTCTCTCTCTCTCGAAGTTCGGGGCCGATGAGTTCACAGGAGACTCGATCGGTCAAAAATCCTCTCTGGGCCTCGAACTCTGCTCTTCTTATATAGTCGTCTGACCGCAAGAATGTCCATCTCAGCTGATCGGACAGCTGGTTGATGACGTGGTGGGGAAAGCGCGTGTCGGCTCTCTCGCCAGCAGGTGCCAGGGAAGCTTGCAGTAATCGGGAGCAATCTCGCGATGTCCTTGGACAACCTTTGGAGAACAAGATAGGAAAGTATTGTTGCTTCCCTTACAATGTAGAGGATTGCTGTCGTGTGAAACTCTTTCTTCGGGATGCCATTGAAACTAACACTGCGAACACTTCGCCAGCATCCTAATGAATTTCTCCAACAGAATGATTTAGATGGTCCTTGGTGTCAACAATCCTCCATTCAGCATCCCATTCTGAGCGAAACAACGTCCTTTCACTAGGTAAAGAAGAGTTCAATTCAAAAGCTCAAAAAGGCACGGTTGCTATTCTTCTACATTATGCCGTCTTTTCTTACAGTTTTAGTTAAGTCTGTATCAGGAATTTAAGGTAACGAGAATTCGTTACAATATATATACTTCACTAAAATTAAGAACACGATGTCTATTATATTGCTTGTACGCATAAAAGTTTGTCTTAAGGTCTTCTATTCCCCTCATTTCTTCGACAGATTAAATTTATTTCAACCCCTAATATTTAAATATATGTGAAAGATCCGGAATTCGAAGAGCTAAATTTCTTATTAAAGTTTATTTGTGTGCGCTAAATATTTTAATCCGCACTGGAACTATTAACAAACTGTATGTAAAAAACAACTTCTTTGCTGTATTATAACTTAATTTTGAAGTCGCTTTAGAGAAAAAAGTATTAAATATAAAATAAAACTTACAGATAAATGGTCTTATCTTGAATATGAGGAATGTTAAAGACAGTTCCGTTTGTGAAAATTTATCATGAAGAGAAAAGTATGCCAAGATATTGAACTAAGAAAGCCAAATATTCTATTTCTTAAGCTATTAAATTCTCTCTAAAATTCAGACAACAAAGGACATTAAACGAGCACTTTAAAAATGAGTACTTCATGCTGATTTTATCCAGAGGAAAAAAATGACAAAACTTGATATAAAGTTGAAAAAAATTAGGATAAAAGAAACTGTTAACGGTATTATTTTCTTAAAGGCAAGATACTTATTTTACGGAAGTATAGTACATCAAATCGCAATTTTAAAAATAGAAACTGACATAAATGATCCAGATACTTTAAAGAAATTATAGATAGGATGATTTATGAAATCCGCTAAACCTATTAGTGAGTAAATCGCAGAAACATAATTTTTTATACTGCTTTTACACTTATTCATAATTGATAGGCTTTTTCTTCCGAGAAGACGTAACAAATATTAGTGTTATTTTTTATGAGAATAAGAAATAGAAATGCTTTGAAACGTAAACGGAATCTCTGAATTTTTTTTAAGTAGCCATTTATATAAAGTAGGATGGCTCTGGTAAGAGCATAAAAATATTAGCTATAATATCCCTCTATTTTTTATAAAGATCTTTAAATGAAAAACGAAAATATAAAAATTGAGATTTATATTTTACCAGTATTCTTGACTTTTATTTTAAAATGTAGACGCTAATTTAACAGACAGTTCCTTCGATGACTCTTTTATACTTTTGTACATAACTCAAACTCAAAACTTATAATAGATGACTTATGTATGTAGCTAATAGTGTATATAAGTAAATAGTTCTAAATTATGCTATTGAATAAACGAAATGTTATATTGTAAAAATTTCGTAGAATATTGTAATAATCTTCTGAGACACTGAAGATTAAAATGATGCTCCATTTATATTTTATAGATAAAAGAAATATAATTTAAATTAAGGAAAAAAAATCAGTTTTACTCATATAATTACCAACATGTTATTTTAACTTTGTTACATTATCTCTTTCATGTACATCAAGTAATATATTTCAAAAGTAATTACTGAAGATGCAGCATATATTTTACATTCATGGTTTTACTTCATTACTATAATAAGTTGATGATAAAGCATATCCTTTTTGAGCTTATTGTAAAAACAATTTGATGAAAAAATAAACACAACTTTTAAGTCTCCAATAAATGTCCTACTGTAATCTCAAATCATCTACTTAAATAATAATTGTATGTTTTTTTCACTCTATTAGTTGTATATCTTACACTTCTTTGATTTTTGTAGCTTAAGGCCATTTTTAAGAATTGCAAGAACATTAAATTATTCTTATATCTTAATTTCGACGGCATTGGTTACTTGTTTTTTCTTTATCTATATTGATTTTTGTAAAGAAGGAACCATGAAGAAATTACAATCATCAGTGTATGTAATATTTAGGCTCCCACCAAATTATTCCAAACCCAGCAGCAGACAATATCATATCCTATTAATCCACGCATTGGGTTTAGACAAAGAGAATATGCAAAATATATGTGGAACTATTTTTTATGCATGGTTTGGAATCTGTTTACCCAAAATAAAATATTAGGCTGCGTATATATGGCGAAATGAAATACATTCTTGGAGTAAATAGGAAATTAAAAAATGACTATTTCTGTAATTTTAAACGAGAGCTAAATTAAGTTTTAATTTAAATTTTATGTTTGTTGCTTCAAATTATCTCTTAATTAAATAGTTTTTTACACTGTTATGAAAATAAATTTTAAGGCGTGTTTAAATCTTTTAATGATTCTGGTAAAACGAGATCATTGATAAGTTTTATTTGTAGCCAAAAATATTAAAAATAAAAGTTTTATAATATGTAAGGTTCATATATTAAATAATGAGCAGAAGCCTGTTACGTCATATTGTTTTTTCTAATTTAAACTTCGAATAATATATTTTATGAAGTTTTATAAAATTTAATCCGAAATATAGTTGTTATTCAAGATTTCAAATGGAAGCATCAAAAGAAGAAAGAGCTGTATTGTGATTCCTTACAGCAGATGAGGGTAGAGAAGATGAATTTCCTAAAAGAATATCTGAATGTTTGAAAGCTCAAATTACAAATATAGGTTCTTAATCCTCTCCCCTACAGTCTTGACTTGACGCCCTGCCTTTTTTTCATGTGTTTGGGGAATTCACAAAAACATTTACGGGGAAAAGGATTTCAATCGGAAGAGAAAAGCAGAATGAAGTTCAGCATTGTTCTTGTAGGAACCGAGAAATTTCTGCGAAAGGTTAATATCCCGTTGAGTTTTACCAGGCATCTCCACGACTGATATTTTTAAATAAAGAGATCTGTTTTTGTCACAGGTACGTATAACTCGGCATATATTAAATGCATCTTATACAATATTTTTTATAATAATGCTTATATTGTAAAATTAAACGATTGTAACTTATATTCTAAAGTTAAAATTGTTTCAGAGCAAACATTTTTTACTGTATATTGTAAAACATAAATAACATTAAATAATGAGCTGGAGCCTCTTACATCAAAATGTTTTTTCTAATTTAAACTTAGAAGAATATTTTTTATTATTGTAAAATTTTATAAAATTTAATCCGAAATATAGTTGTTGTTCAAGCTTTCAAATGAAAGCTTCAAAAGAAGAACGAGTTGTACTGGGATTCCTTACAGCAGAAGAGAGTAGAGAAGCGAAATTTGTTAAATGTATATCTTAATGAATGAAAGCTCAAATTTCAGTTAGATGTTCTTAATCCTCTCCCCTACAGACTTGATTTGACACCCTGTTTTTTTCATGCGTTTAGTGATAAAACATTTACGTGGATAAAGATTTCAATCGAAAGAGAAATGCAGGGTGAAGTTCAACATTGTTCTAATAGGAACCGAGATCTTTCTTCGAAACGGGAATATCCTGCTTAATTTTATCACGCATCTACAGGTTTGATATTTTTAAATAAGGAGAGCTGTTGTAGTCACAGGTATGTATAACTCGGCATATATTGAATGCACCTTATACAATATTTTTATAATAACGTTTATATTGTAAAATTATGGGATTGTAACTCATATTCTGAAGTTAAAATTGTTTCAGAGCAAAAATGTTTTACTGTATATTGTAAAAAACAAAAGCAGAAAGTTTTCCGTCAACGTTATTGTATTATATGTTATCATGATAAACACAATATTAATTTAGACCTCTATGTGGGAGTTAGTTCAATATTTTACTTCTGGAGGGCTTACTAGATGAAGTCTACAAGCCCCATCTAATCAGCCCTTAAGTCTCATTTAGCTACGTCAAGAAGCCCCAATTGAAACGTTTGTAAACGTCGATAAATACACATCCAGTCCCAGTGGTTCTTAAACCCGAAGGCTCAGGTTTGGGATGCCAGCTCCCTAGCTATTCAACTATCATCCAGCTATTGAATTCTATAATTAATATATATTGGAAAATAGCATGATTTCTCAGTTTTTAGGGATTACTTTCTGGGAAATAAATTTACATAATTATTAATAGACGCATAATTCTTTGATCTATTAAAATTTGTAAGAATGGAAGTATTTTGATCTACAATAGTTTGCAGTCATCATAATAGTCTAATACTTTAAACTATACCTGTCTATAATAATTTAATCTATTGAATTATAGAATTAATATATTTTAGAAGACAGCATGATTAAATTCTTTTAAGGGACATAATGTCTGAGAAATATAATCCTTTGAAATTTGTAAGAAAAGATTTTTTGTCTCTGACAGTTTACAGATTTTATAAAGATCTAATAATATATATTTTTTCATTTCTCTAAATTAATAGTTAAGGCATCTGAAAATGACTTATCATCATATATTTATGTCTCTTTATTTAGAAGAATTATATGTATGCGTTCTGCATTTCAGTGTTATTAAAATATTCAACAGATATAGATTCTTATATGATTTCTCTAATTCAGCTTAGGTTGTTATTATGAAAAATTTTACAAAAATGTAAAATAGGATAATGAGTAAGCTATCTTACATATAAACCTTAGTTTTTTCTAAATATAATATAATGTTAATCAACGTAATACAAATCTCTAAATGTTTTAAGCAGTTATTCTATGAATGCATATATAATGTATTGCAGATGCAATCAGACGTTTTATTACTTAATATAACTGATCTACTATTTTCCATTCTTGGGATTATAGCCTAAAGTAATAAATCATTTTCAATTTTAGGTAGGTTTCTTCCATGCATCTGAACATAAATCTATCAAAAATGCCTGTAGTTAATCAAGAGAATCGTTCATCAAATTTCATGATAAATTTTGACAGATAATTTGAGAAAATTTTCTTTTCGTAGTTCTTTTTAATGAGGATTGAAAAAATAGTAGAACCGAAAGCTTAAAAAAAACAATCACTTTCCTATTTGACAAACAAGCCAACCATCTGTCGCTCCTTTTTTTCTTGATAAAAAAGGTAGATATATATATATATATATATTTAAGTCCCTGTCAACAGAACAATCAATCATTAATTTATTAGAAAATGTTCGAAATTCCATGCGCAAAATATTTTTTAATAGCTTCAATAGTTCGATGTGTAAGTTATTGGTAATATATAAATGTAAACGAGGAATATGCTTTGTAGAAATAATTTGGTTTATTTTGATGAATTTAGTAGAATTTTGTCATCATATTTAAGCTATATATCGAATTCTAACTGTATCACTTTACCAATATATACTTATAGTAAGATATCCAATACTAAATGTATGGTAATATATTTTAGTAGTTACAGTATTCAATAAAGATAAAACAGAAAACTATAATTCGTATATTTCTATTAAAGCAAAATATATTTCAATTTATGTTATCTTTCGTATTCGTACTCATACACAGTTCAATCATATTAATAACATTAAATAACCTATTAAAGATGGTACGTGTCATCAGCATATTTAATGGATATATAAAGAGTGTCGTAGGCATCCAGAAAATAATTTTGTTCGTGCAGTTATGCAGAAATGGAGGGATTTATCCGACGTTCAAAAGGGCATGATCCGTAGCTTTTGGGCCAAGGGTACAAGCCTTCCCTAAATGACTATTTTGCTAAACTTTTCGAGATCCGCTGTGGGAGTAGTATGCATTGCATGGCAAAATGACACTATTCAAAATCAGCTACGAGGCAAATGTGGTGCATCACGGACCATAGATCAGAGGTGAATGACGGCTGTGGACGAAATGTTCGGACGAAGAGACGTGCAATGTTGAGCAAATGAGCATCCATATGAAATAAGTTGCAACAGTGTGTCCTCAATGTGTGTTCAGCGAACGTTTCTGCTATGGTTCTCCGCTTCAGACACCTAATTAATGAAGATTGCTGTTCGTCGGCGACTAAGGCTGGAGTTTGCACGCCAGTACCACAACTGAACTTCCAGGTGAATGGAGACAGGTGGCTTTTTCCGATGAATCACCTTTTATGCTCCATTGGACAGATGCACGTTGGCATATACGGAGTGAAACCTCTGAAAGGAAACACCCTTCAACAATTACCTGAAGGGTCCATGTTGGAGAATGGAGTATTATGATCTGGGGAATGTTTTCGTTTCTGAGGAATATTCTGGGTTCACTCATTGTGAAATTCTTGATGGATCAAAACAAGTAAACATATATCCTTGAGAACCATGTTCACCCTCAGAAGTGTGTAGTTTATTCTCAGGATGATGGAATATACTAGCAGAACAATGCTAGGTGTCATAACGCTCGCAGTGTATGTTCGTGGTTCGAAGAACACCAATGTGAGTTTACCGTACTTTCTTGGCCTGCAAATTCCTCGAACTGAAACCCAATCAAAAATCTTGGGTCCCAACTCGATCGGGTTGTTCTCACCATGGATCCTCAGCTGCGTAATCTTAGTGCATCTCATCGCTGCACTAGAGTCCGAATGGCTCAACATTCCAGTGAGCACCTTCAAAAACCTACTTGACTCTTCTTCTGAATGTCTCGCAGAGGTCCGATCTACAAAAGTGGGTTATTTTAGATTTTGTCACGTAGTCACGTTAATGTGACTGGACTGTGTATAATATTCGCATAATATAAAACTATAACTCGCATAATAAAGATTATGACATTGAGACTGTTATATACGTATAGTATTATATACAGTACAAAATACATGATTCTACTTTTAATTAGTTTCAGTATCCCTTAAAAGTGAAACAGTAAGTCTGATTCATCTCTTTCTTTTAAAACTAAACACATTTCAATTTCTGCTATCATTCGTACAGATAAAATATTCGCATAATGAAAGACCATAAGTTAGTTTCTATTAGGTATAATACAACATATAAAAATACAGTATTTAAGCTACTTCTAAATTATTTATAATATATAATTATTTATACTATTTATAAATTATTTATAAATAGCGAATATATATATATATATATATATATATATATATATATATATATATATGTGTGTGTGTGTGTGTGTGTGTGTGTGTGTAATATATCAAAATTAATTAACTCTAATATTTTTTTAAAAACCTCCTCTCTCCCATTTTAATTCCTTTAAATCTTGTTCCCAGCCTCTAAATGGTTTAATCAACGAAGTATTTTCCACTTAACATTCCTTTCTGTCATAAAACTGTAAACTTTCTGTCTATACAGCAGATTCCAAGCTGTTGGAGAAACATGTTTTCGCGTTTTGCTGATATTACATTTAATTTGCTTATTAAGCTGTTTTTTACTGTGGGAAAATTCTTGTTGTCAGCGCTCTTGGGTGCACCTCTGTCCTTTCAGAGTGAACTCAGTAGCGTTTGGTTGTATGTTGTTAAATAGAAATTATGTACGTTGTTATCGCTCTGGAATAAAGTTTAAATCAGACTTCTGCGTTCTCTTCAATGTCGGCCAGACTGCTTGAGCTTTCTCCTTGTCATGGAATTTTATAAAAAATGAATTACACACACACAAACACACACACATATATGTATATATATATATATATATATATATATATATATATATATATATATATATATATATATATATATATATATATATATATATATATGTGTGTGTGTGTGTGTGTGTGTGTGTATAAATATGCGCCCTGTGTAAATAATAAAATATATCGTGTATATAAATAAGTATGTAACGATTAACTAAAATAAGCTGTAATTGACAACTTCAGTAAAAATAGAATAGAGGAAGAAAACAGAGAATAATCGCAGTTCAATAATAACACAAAATATACCTCTATATAAAAAAAACAAATAACGTGTAACATAGAAATAACAATAAAGAAAAAGTTTAGAGTAGAGTTTTATCGTCTTCGTAAGTTTCTACTTATTTCAGTAACTAAACCGTAATAAAATACTTATGAAAACACTCGTGTCTTTTATTTAGAAATGTCTCGAATGCAAGAAGTTTAGAAGACCCAGTTTTATGTTACATCGTTTTAAGGCATTACGTGACTGGAGTGATTTTCGGAGAAAAAACATACAGTTCAAAAATTTAACTGATGCAATTATTTAAGGAAAGATGTAAAGAAAAGAAAAAAAAATGTAAGCATTTCCTGAATATTGAATATGAAATTAGAGCATTCAATTAAAAAGGTCCAAAATAGGTATTGAGAATCGCTAAATCAATATAAAAATAATTGCATTCTTTAAACTGATACACGTAAGAGTTTATTACAGTCTCTTCATGATATACTTTTTTCTCTGATTATTGGAATATTTTATGTGTTGGTTTTCTTGCTACGTTAATTTCCTTCAGAAGAGCTTAGAAATTGCATTTTCCATTGATGATTGATTTAATGATTATGTAAATAAGTTAACCTAATTTCCAAGGATATGCATGAAAATTTTCTGTGGGAGAAAAGTTTTATCTATGCATAAAATATCTTACCTTTCTTGTTTACATTACAAAGTAAGCTGATTAAAATAGTTTTAACCCAGTTATAAAAGGTTTTACTTTAGTTTATCAACATTTCTAATCATTTTAAAATGTCTAGTCTAGAACAACTTTCATATGCATTTACATTATCCACGTGTCCAAATATTAATTATAAGATGAGGTATTAAATTCGTATATTTTGTATTTATTCGACTGCACTAGATAAAATGTATTAAATTAGAGTCAAAACGCACTGCAGAATTTAATACAATTAAAGGATGGCATACGTTTGTTCGCAGAAATTGGAATATATCAAGAGGAATACGTATGAAGCTTTAGTGATATTGTGAAATTGCTGAATTCTCTTGTAATAACGAAGAGGATTCTAAAATTTTACTATTGTATTACCGTCAATAAATTTTCAAAATAAAATATATATTTGGAATGAGGCAGAATAAAGATTTATATCAATTTAATTCTTTATGCAATACAAGTAAATAAATTCATTTCTTTTTTAATTAACATATTATACCTGTAAAAGCAATAAAGCAGAAAAAATACCTAATTTTAAACATACATTTTTAAATTTTGCAGGATTTTTTAATTATGATTATTTTACTAGATTAATGAGAGAAGCATTACTTGTCCTCATATGAATATTCGTAATAAAGATTTTGTTATTTTCATTGTTAAAATATGCTCCAAATATTTCAAAGACAAAAATTTTTCAGAAACTTCTACGGGCGATAGACCATCTAAAGTGCTTACAGCTTTTTCATAGTTTATTTTTGAGGCATTACTTTCATCAGAACAATTATAATTTGGCGGAACTTTTTCCCAATCAGCTATTAACTCTTTTTTACCTTTCTTACGTGTATTTGATCTTATTCCGAGCAACTTCACTTTTAACTTTTGTTTGATATATCTTTCTCTATGATTATCATGGCTTTCATAAGGTACAGAAATTTCAATACTACCTGCAACGTCTCTTACAGATGGATCAATAGTTTCAGTATTATTAAAACCTTCTTTATTTGTTAATGTATCTACTTCAGGTGGCAAAGCAATCATTTCGGACTCTTAATTCCTCCGAAAATAGGTATTCCAAATCTTCCTCGGCAGTTTAAAAACTATTTTCCGCTACATCTTCAGCACCTATGAAATAAATTAAATATCAGAAAATTTAACGAATCCGCCCAGAGTCTTATTTTTAGGACAGTAGTTTAAATTTTTAATTAAACTAATAAAACAAAAAATAATTTTAAAATTTTATAAGATATCTGTTAATAGAATATCTGAAATATAAATTCTAAAAAATTATTTGAAATTTCCTTTAAAACCTTTTCGTACGATTACAATGAAATTCAGCAAGAAAAAAGCACAAAATAGCGAAGTTTACGTGTCTGCAGCTGGCTGAAAGATGCTTCCATCCGGTCCAAAACAGTTTAAGTATGTAGGGTGAAACCAATACTCTTCAGGGGGCAAAAAAAGAATAGACGAAGCGTTGAATAGCTTTATTTATAATGGTGAAAATAAATTGTCTTATATATATAACGCTGGGCAGAAACGGGTTAAGGGTACACGGTGTATCGAAAACGGTCAAAATATCTCTTCTTATCAGCCTGAAGTACTTTTCTATACAAGAATGTAAAATTTCAAATGTGTAATTTCACTACTTCAAAAATAAGGTATACGCATATGATTTCCTTCATAAAGGACGTTTTATCAAGACGAAAGTTTAAATATTTTGCATTCTTATTTATTTTTCTTTAGATATCATGCATTAAAATTGCGAAGGATGGTTTTTGAATTTAAGATTCAATTGTTTAATTTTTGGTACCTATTTTTTAGAATATATAGAATAAAACTATATCGAGAAAATTGGGAATATCAACAGCTTAAATAACTTTTTTTTTTAACAAAATGTAAGTTTAAAGTATTTGAGATTCAATGTACAATCTCATTTGTAAAGTTTTAATAGATCTTTAAAATTCTTCATGTACAAATATTAATAGTTCAAATGGTTATAATGAATTTAAAGAACTTAAAAAATCATAAGCACGACATTATAAGTGAAGGATTTATTCAAGCGTTCCTTACATTCTTGTAGAGGTTTTAAATTGCAATTTTGAAATATAAAATTACAATTTTTATTTAAGTACCTAAAATTAAAAAAAAGTGTTACTTCGACTTACAACATTATTTTAAAATATTGTGTTAATCCATTGGCATTATTCTTAAATTATGTAACTGTTTCATAATCACAAGAAAAATAACGATACTCCAATTTGTTTGTACAAGAAAAATTCTACACTCTTAAAAAACGCTCTAAAAAACCATTGCATAACATGCCTCTTTGTACATATTTTTTTTATTTTCCTTTCTCATAAAAGTTTTAATAAGAGCGGGGAAAATATGTGAAATAAAAATAGTGCTGCTTATCAATTATTCACCAGAAAAATTCTTTCCTAGTAACCAATAATCCTGACATATAAACCAGGGTAGATTCCCTTGTTCAAACTCCAGAGAACATTTCCTGTTCTGAAAATTAATATTAATTACTTTCTCGTTCCTGTTTAACAGAACTACACATCGCAGTCTTCATAATGAAAGAATATATACTTATTTTAATTAAAAACTTTTCATGGATCTTTTAGTCTTCATACATCTTGAATTATGCTACTAAAAATTGTCAGAGTTACTAGGTCATAATTTTAATTGATATTTTATCATAAATTAAATGCTAAAATCTAACAAAAAGTGTTTAATATTTCAAAATGTGTTAAGATAAAGATTGAACTGAATGGTTTGACTGTTTATAACAACAATGGGCAAATACGTCTAATCAATAAATTAACACATTGTGTGCAGGTACACTTAGCAGTGGAATTGTACCGGGAGCGGTCGTTTTGAGCGTAAATTTAGTTATTCAGTTAAATCTCAAAGGGTCGAAAATTATTTAATTTTTAACCAACTTTTCTTATTTTATACTGAAATATATAAACAAATATATAAATAGAAATATATAAATAACAACCATAAGATTTTTGTAAACAAAAAATATTTTTAGTGGATAAATTTATAATAGTATCATAAATATGAAAAATCAAATAGAAATAGTAGTATATAGTTTTAATTTTTTCGAATTGTGTTATATATAAACATTTTTACATTATAAAAAAGTGAAAAGAGCAATCATAAAACTAATAATGTAAAAACTAGATTTCATATGTCTAAATTTTTCCAGAATCTACCTATTAGACATTCGGCTTCATTTTCCTGTATATGCCGTTATTTTTGTACCCACAAACAAACCATGTTGTTACACTAACCAGCACTCGTACGTGACCCGCTCTCAAGTATCAATCGTCAGAAAACGTACTAGTACGTGTCCCGCGCTCCAATATCAATCGTCAGAAAAAGTACTAGTACGTGTCCCGCATACAATGTGTTAAGAGGAAATTGAACATTAAACTTTAATTTCCAAACATCCATTAGTTTCTTTCTTCAAAATTTTGCATACAAAATCTTATTAAATTGACTAAGTACGTACATATAATTTACATATTCATATGTAAACAAAAGTGATTTTCGTCCAATTTCAAGTGTAGTTATAACACATTGAATTTCATGTATATAAGAGAGACCGGAGCTGGTTCCTATAAATTTTAACAATTAAAAAAACTACTAAAAGATCTTTCGTAAGCTTTGAAATACATTTTATTTATTAAATATTCATAACATATATATAAGCAATTACATTTACGGTATTTTTAATTATTAATAGTTTTGTAAATGCATTTAAATATAACAATTTTCCCGCTATGGGGCATATTTTTTATACCTGACTGCGTAGTTTCTTATATACAATGTATTGAGAAATAAATACAAAAAATATCTTTATGTTACTCTTATATTACTAGCTTGTAATTTCTGTTAACATTCTCTAGTATTTAAGTTTCATCCACTCACTTAATTATATAAGTTGTTTTGATAAGTTATAATTATGATCTGAATTGCAGTATATTCGAATATATTTGCATAGTGATCATCAACTTATTTAGAAAAATGTAATGGTATCGAAGTAATGTTGAAGGTCTGGATTTTTAGAAGAGAGTTTAGTATATTCTTTGCAGAATAAGACCCTGTCAAATTCGTCCAAAAACAGCTGCTTAGAAACATTTTTCTTTGAATTACTTCTCTATTATTTCTATTGAATAAGTTCTTATTTTTAATAGCTTCATCGTGAGAAATTTTTGTTATAACTGCTTATCATTTTTCTTCGAAATATTGGTTAAAATGTGTTGAGGAATAAATACAATAATTATATATTCATGTTACTATTACAGTATTAGTTTAGAATTTCTGTGTACATTATATGAAACAGACTATAGTATTTAGGTTCCACATATTCGTAAAATTTTATTACATGCTTCAGCTCGAATTAAATCTTCTGGGGTGTTTTATTAAGATAGTATTATTTACCACTGGTTTCCACTTGCGTTATTTTCTATCGCCAACATCATATAAAGTCTTATTTCTTGAAATGACATGATGCTAGCTGTTATCGCTTTGTTGTAGAAATATCTAGTCTCTATGTATAAATACCTCTTTTTATTGCAGAAGGCAATGTTTCAGTTGTACAAGGATATTCTTCTCTCATGCGTATTTTCTAGAATGTTTTGTCTATTGGATGATTCTATGAACTGTGGGCTATCAATCACCAGTTATATCCATAAGTATTCAACATCAACAATAAATGATCAGAAATTTCATTGCTGCAAAATCTCTTGAGTGACAAGAAATTTATTCTATACATATTAGCCATAGTACGAACAGAAAATTCATGCCATAACTTCTTTTCTAGCTTAACCGAAGTGTTTCCTCGGGCTTTATACCCTAGCAATATTTTTTTATTAATTTAGTATAGCCCCTTTAAAATATAAAAACCTATAAAATTATAATTTGTATAATAAATTATTACACTATTGGAACTACATATCTGAACTTTAATAACTTGGCACATCTTAAATATAAAAACTTGTCTTCATTTTATATATTAATATGTGTTTGAAATACCGTCTATTTGAACAGAACATTTATGAATTTCAATCACTTGCCTAAAATCTATTCTATCATCTAAAACAGTAGATTATAGATATTTCCTAGAATTTCAGCAAAGTAAGAGGAATTATATCTTAGAAAGAATTACCAAATGACATAGAATTACATTAACAAGTACTGTATCTTTGATAATAACTGCACATATTCCAGTAATCAGTTAAAATATCATACAGACAAGTATCACAATGTAGAGATATATCCCTCCATTTCTACTAGAGGTGTTATTTTAATTCAGTTTCAATTATTTACTTAGTGTAAAAACTAGCTCAGATTCTCCTACGCTACAATCAAGCGCTACAATCCTATGCTATACTCAAATTATAGTTCACCATTAACCATTCTCTCGCAGAAATACTTCAAATATTGCAGTAGATTTTTTAATATACTTTCAAAGATCTTCATTAAATGCTACACTTTATATAATTGAATATGTATATTATTTTAGTTTATTATTAATATTTTATAATAATTAATTTGTACTTCTTCTTAATCACATGTTTACATATGTTTTGTTTTGTGTTTCAATTAAGAAGAATGTGGCCAACATAAAAAGAAATATTTTTTTTAGTTAATACTATAGCAATTATTGTTCCAATTGTTTAAAACATTAAATTTGGTATTAGACATCTCTCCATCTAAAAGTATAACTTGAAACAATCGTAAATAGGAATGTATAAAATAAACTTCATTTTTATGAGTAATATTTTATCCGTTATTAAACAATGATGCTGTCTCTGGTGAACTATTTTAATGTTAATAAGTAATATATTTGAACAGTTTTTTTTATAATTTTAAGACTTTTCCATAAATATCATTTCATTTTTGTCCAAAAACCAGCTGTGTATACTAATTTATTCATTTTTAATGGAAATAATTAAAAGAACATAAAAGGATCCAAATTTTCAGCAGTGTGTTATTATTTGAATAGAAATAATAAACAAGAAAATTCTTATCAAAACGAGAAGAAACATCTTAATTAATTCTACGAGAAGAGTCAATATTTCAGTTGTTCAAATCTGTGCTATATTATTTATTTCAAACAAGAAATTCCACGTCTGTCCAAAATGTGATAGGCCTGTTTAATACAAAGAAACCAACAAAATACCTCAAATTCCTTAGAGGTTTTCTTTTTGAAGCCGAAATGAGAAAGTAATTACGAAAGAATAACAAAAGCATCCCATGAGATTTTGTAAAATCACAAATTTTTATTTATGTTGTATGGCAGAAGAATTTTGGTATCGTATTTTATTAAAAAAGAGAGTGTTACAGAAATTTTCTCTGAATTTCTGTGTAGTATATATAAAATGATATACTTGAAACATATGTGATACACTTATGAATTAAAACTGTTTATATCTATATTTAAAAGTATTAAAAGCATACAAGTTAAACCAAGATTTAATTTTACTCATTGTTTTAAAATGTGATAATGCCACAAAAGGCATTATAAGCTTAAAATTATTTAATATAATAAGTATTACAGGGTACTATTACATTTTATATCTAGAGATATTAAGGTTTTTATTAAGACTGATATCGTTGTTAGTTTTGAAACACTTACAATAAATACGATTAAAATAAACAGACTTTACTAGTAAATAAGCACGTATGAAACTATTCCATTTCATTTATTTTAGTGATATATTGTAAAGTTTGCATATAAACATGCAATTTTGATGAATTGGATATATATGCAACTAATATAGTACTATGCCCTTTTGCATTTAAACCAGAACCCGTCATGTGATGATCGTATATGAGTTTTGAATACTGGTAAGATGTATGTTGCAATATTATTCATCCAGAAACTGCTCTATTTCCTTGAGAGATACTAGAAGAGGATAAAGGGTATCACTCTGTTATCCAACATTGCTCACAGCGGGTGGATGATATTTAAGACTGTAGATTGTCTGTGCCAGGAAAATGGAGCAATTTCATTATCATGCTCTTCTAACCATAAATGAATAGTTCGATTTCTGAGAATTGGGGTACTTTCCTGTTAAACGATGCATTTTGATCCAGGAAACAATGTTTACGTCGATATATTGAATGAAGTGGTTATGGATATAACTAAGGGTTACTCTTCCAACTAAATATATAAAAGGACCTGATGAGTATTTCTTATAAAGCATCACGAACTTTCATAAGGATTTTCTGTAGATAACAAAGTATGAGAACTGTAACATGTTTGTTCTATCATTGGCATGTGAACACATTTAAATTTAGAAAACAAGTAGTGATTTATCAAAGCAATGCTTCTATTTATGCTTAAAAGCATTGTTTGCTTCCAGAGAATGACTCCTTAAACTTTATGCATGTAAAATCAATTTTAATTTAATTTCTGGTCTAGCTACTTCAAAATACTATTTATTAGCAATTAGTTATTTTAATTTTACTTCAAAACATCACACATATCATTTACACCCTATCTAGTCGTCATTATGTTTTATTCACTTCCCTTACACACTAGCTATCAAAATGAAAAATTTGAGATATTCAGTGGATATTTATGGAAAATCTCTATGTATTTTATTGGAAATTACTGGAAAGTAGATAATGTGCATTGGTATTCTGTTAAATAGCTGGTAGAGGAGACTATCTTATTACGCAACATTCTAATATACTACATGTACTGCTTTTACGATTATGATTTAATCTTTTTAATAGTTATGAAGGATGCCTGAAGATGTATTGGTGCTCTATAAACAAATCTTGAATTATTCTGCATTGCCCTACGGCATCGCCCAAACTGATTCGGTGGAGATTTTATTACAGACTTTAGTAAATTATAGCACAGGGCAATTTCTTATCTAGGTAATTTTTTTCCTAAGATATATATTTTCTTGACAATAAATGACCTATATTTTAATTCTTAAACGACTTTGAAAGTACAAATGTCGAGAATACAGTTAGTTTATGTCTTGCCAGTTTATGTCTTGCCAGTTAGTTTATGTATAATACCAGATTTTTTTTAATGTGATCAATTTATGTGGTATCCTAAAAGGCTAGAAGTTATATATTTTTAGCCTCCCGGGAAATTAATGTTATATTTATAAATTTTTCTACTCATTTGTATCATTATCCCGATAATGTTTTTCCCATAAGTCATGATTTCTTTTTCCAATATATATATATTTTTAATATAAACATTTCTATCATTTTTCGAAGTTCCCTTTCATGCCTCTAATTTTATTTATCTGTTTCAGAGTTAGATTCTGTATAATTAAACATTAAATATATAACTACTGGCACATGTATGATAACGTCACCCGTATCCGATAAACTATCATCTAAATTTCTAACACCTTTGTTCATCCAGTCGTTTACTCCATTGTAAGATCTCTTCTCAGAGTAAGTTAGAAGAGATCTTACACTTCTCAGTGTAAGATCTCTTCTAAGAAGTAGAGCAGTTAAAACCATCGTGCAAATAATGTCAGACAAGTTACTCAAAAATAAGTTGTTTTTTTTTAAGTTTAAACTGGCAATAATTGCAATCTTTGTAAAATGTCTAAACAAGACATTACACACGTATACGCACATAAGTGTGTGTATTTATAAAAAGATATATTGATTACTAACTTGCATATGTACAATACACGTGCATGCATGTGTGTATCAATACTTACGTAATTAAATTTACCCTGATCCTTCGTAAGATGATAAATGATACTATAAGTAATATCCCTAATTCAATAATAGTTTGGTATACGCGTAATTTCAATATGACTCAAATTAATTATAAATTAGTATTTGCTTAATGTAGTTCGTTTCATACTAACTGACGATTACTTAACTGGAACTGAGATATAGATAAGATTAATTTATTTAGTTACTACTCAACAAGTCATTTTTATAGACACTGTTAATGTTTAATGCATCGAATATTTCTTAGAGTATATACAAATTACATTAACACAATTTTCTTCAAAATACCTTTCGTTTCACATATTTAACCCTCCGAGTGGAACACACCGAGGAAAAAAAGTCTCCAAAAAATATATTTAAATTTTATTGTGTCAGTGACCAAAGTGTTCTATGATTTTTTACCTCACCCTTTGTCGACTAGATTGGAATACGGGAAACCCACCCTCGTTATGGGTCCCTTGACTTCCGGTAATAAACAGACATATAAATAGACATTATAGATTATTAATTTTTAATACGCATAAAGCTCGTCAAGTCTCGAAGATCATCCCATAAGAAATAATGGATTCTAAAAGTACAAATAAAAATATTCTTTAAGAGAATGATTTATATTTTTTTACAAAAGTCATCAGAGCTATTTAAGTGGTGCAATTAGAGATATACCTGTTACAGTAAAAGAAATACTTCGAAATAGAGATTTACATAGCCATGAAAAGTTATCAGCGTCTTTGTGCCTCAGGGAGTAGGGGTGCAGTTCGTAAACAATCGACCTGACCATCCTACCTCAAAACTCCATGGGAGAAAACACTGGCAGAAATGTACAATACATCCAATTTCGGAACGTTTTTGGAAGTCGAAAATTTTACGTGACAACCGCTTTGAAGAGATCATCGGTTTGGCGGAATTGTACGTGGGAACCGCTTAGAGGGTTAAAATCTTAGACATAGTCGGTAAAGGCAAACGATATCCTAACTGGAGGTGTTCGGGGCTACATCTTCCTAAGATCTACTGTGTTTATTAGTGGTGACTGGGACACGTAAAATATGTTCGTGGTCACAATGTTCTTGAAGTTCTCAAACAATACCACTGGTAGTTGCAGACAAAGCCTAGGGGTTGATCCACTTAGTGCCTGCTTCTAAATTACTAAGACCCACCTCAGCTAAGTTGCATTTTCACTCTAGTAGTGCTCGTCAAACGAAAGGCACATCGCGTATCATAAATTCGTATGGCCTCTGGCCTACGTCCTTGGTTTGTCAAAATAACATTGCAAATAAAGTAGAAAAAGACCATAAGACTTATCTACCACTATTTCTTTTACAAGGTACTTACAGCATATACATTAACGGCAGCAAAACGACCTAACCACTTCTAACGGCACCACTACTAGTGGTTAGTGAGGGGTATTTATACCCTTCGGGAAAGTATCTGGAGTCTTCTTCGTTCCGGAAATTTGCATTTCCCATATGGTGGAATTTGCATATCACAGAGCAGAAGAAGCAACCATCGTGAAAGGGATTAACACTGAAGAGTGACGCCACACAAAGCACAACAACAAAATCTTAGAAACCTGTCATAAAAATTCTTGTATATGATAGCGAGTATATAGATTTAAAACGACTTTCCGTCTTTAATTATTGCATTCAGCAAATAATAAATTTTTATGTATTCAGTAAATACTAAGAAACTAAATTCATTTTTTAGAAAAACTTTTCTTTGAAGTTACAATAAAATAAATATAATCAGAAGCTGAAACACATTTTAAGCACTTATAATACTGTATGTTGATCAAACAAGTGGAAGTGCAACTAAAACGACTTTTAATATTTTAGCATAAGCATTTACTTTATCTAAAAAATACTATTCCAAGAGAATAAATAATATTTTTAAACAATATTTATTACAAATCAGGAAAACGGGTATTTCGATAATAAAATGAATTGTAAATAACATGGCGTTTATCTATATCTTTGTTTTTATAAATAAATGATAAAAATTTGGGAGGAAAAATATATAAAATCATAAATTTTTGACAAATGTTTTATTAAAATTTACTCTCCTCTACCTCTGGATATCAAATATATTTGCAAAAATCATACTATTGTCTTGACAATAAATTATTAATAACAAATCAATAGTATTATTACGTGATTTTTACATTTGATATATAAAATAGTGATTTTAATATTACTTTAAATAAATTTCATGTTATTGAACAGTAAAACATGAATAGAAAGAATACAAATGTTTAGTAATGATATGGATGATATCTAAATTTCTATACCAATATTTTACATTATATAATACAGGTAAATAATAAAAAAAGACTATATTATCGACAGTTTATTTTATCATTTTTTATCTCGCTATTATAAATAAACATACATGTATATATATATATATATATATATATATATATATATATATATATATATATATATATATATATATATATATATATATATATATATATATATATATATATATATATATATATATATATATATATATATATATATATATATATATATATATATATATATATATATATATATATATATATATATATATATATATATATATATATACATATATATATATATATATATATATATATATATATATATATATATATATATATATATATATATATATATATATATATATATATATATATATATATATATATATATATATATATATATATATATATATATATATATATACATACATAAATTCGTAGAATTTTAAATTAAACTATGAAATTAATGCAATAAATTATTTTCCGAAATCCCCATTAACATGCAATACTGATCCGGTAAAACTTGAATTAAACATTTTATTAGAAATGAAATTTACTTTTAAAATTCACGGATTTGAATTTAGAAAGAGAAATGTGGTAGAAGAGTGTAACAGAAGTCACTATGTATTTCAAAGATAAGATGTTTTCGTAAAGTGTATGGCTTAAAAGCTCCAAAAGTGTCTAGTATTATTATTCTTGACATTACAGTGTTTTCTTATAAATTATGCATGAGCATAAAAGGTTATATTAGTAATGGGGTTGTTGAAGAAGTTGTTTATGTCTCAAATTATTTATCAATATTTTACTCCGAAAATATTTTCCTGGACTCTCTTATTTGTAAGTTATTTACTTTTGAGATCAAAAATATATTTTGGAAGTTTCTTTAAGTTATTCTCACAATAACTTACTTTTCTAACAATTCTTAACAATTTGCATTGAAGATTAGCATGCATTTGGAGTTCCGAAATTTAAACTTCCCTCTCACCTGTTAAAGGAAAAACAATGAAAATAACAGTTTGGTAAATTGTATGAGTAGAATAGTGTTTTTGAATAAGAAGAAAAATTAAATTATCCAACAGGATCCTATTATAAAAATTGAAGTATTGTCATACGAAGATTGAAAAGCTTGAAGTACTTCAAGTGCAGTAAAAACATTCAGCAAGATAGCATTCAGCAAAAAAACTTGAAAAATATTTTATATTTCACCAAATTTGAAGCATCAAATTTTTTATATTTTACTAATTTTATTTCACAAAAATTCAATACAATTACATATACCGAAGACAGAAAAGAATTTTACACCTGCCTAATATCGTGTAGGGCCTTCTCGAGCACATATAAGTGCAACAAGAAGACGCGGCACGGACTTCTGGAGGTAAATGATACCATGAATCTTGCAGATCTGTCCATACATCCCTAACAGTACAAGCTTTTGGAGATCTCTTCTGAATAGCACGTTGCAAGACATCCCAGATATGCTCAATAATGTTCATGTCTGGAGATTTTGGAGGTAGCGGAAGTGTTTAAAGTCAGAAGAGTGTTCCTTGAGGCTCATTCTAGCAATTCTGGACATGTGGAATGTCGCTTTGTCCTGTTAGGATTATCCGAGCCCATCGGAATTCACAATCCGCATGAATGGGTGCAGGTGATCAGACAGGATGCGTACGTACGTGTCACCTGTCAGAATAGTATCTAGGTGTATCAAGAGTCCAATATCACCCCAACTGCCCGTGTCCCATATCATCACAGAGCCTCCAACAGATCCAACAGTCCCCTGTTGACATGCAGGGTCCATATATTCATGAGGTTGTCTAAATACTTGTACACGTCCATCCGCTAGATATAATTTGAAACGAGAATCGTGAAATCATGCAACGTGTTTCCAGACATTAACAGTCCATTCTCTGCGTTGACAAACCGAGGAATTGCGCAAAGCTTTGTGCCGTGTAATCATCAAAGGTTGGTCTTCGTCTCCAAAAACCCATATCGATCATGTTTTTTTGAATTGTTAGAAAGCTGACACTTGCTGATGACCCCTCATTGAAATTTGTAGCAATTTGCGGAATGGTTACACTTATGTTACTTCTAATGATTCTCTTCAGTCGTCATTTGTCCCTTTCTAGCACGATATTTTACAGGCCACAGTGATGTCAGAGATTTGTTTTACTGGATTCCCGATATTCACGGTACACTCGTGAAATGGTCGTAAGGAAAATCCAAATTTCATCGCTACCTCGAATATGCTATGTCCCATTTCTCAAGCCCGGCCACGTTAAAACTCGCATAAATCTTGATAATTTGCCATTATAGCAGCAGTAACCGATCTAAAAACTGTGAGACACTTGTCTTATATAGGCATTGCTGACCACAGTGCCCTATTCTGGTTGGTTCCTCATCTTTTTATTTGCATACGCATGCCTATACAACTTTTTTATAATTTTATGTGTATATAAATGCATGCATACATACATACATACATTATTATTATTATTATTATATAAAGAGACAACCTTACGTTATAATGGCCTTTTCAAATGATTATAGTTTTTCGATTTACGCGAATAATATCAACACTACGTTTAGTTCTAGCTTCTCCATGCTTGTGGTTCTGCTGTAATTTGCCCTGTTTAGCGCTTTATTTACTGTGCTATGATTTGAATGTTTCTCGAGTACTCAGCATTTTCATGTGTTAGTACATGTTTCATTGGTTTAAAATAATAGATGATTTGAAAGTGTATTTCGTACGTATATGTTAGAAAGACTGTATTTTCATTATAAAATGCAGTTAATTCCTAAATTCTTTTTCACTTGATCGTTCCTTTAGTAGGAAAAAATGGCTCCAAACTTTTGAAGTTGGGTATTGACAATGATAAATAAAAGAAACACAAAATCTGTTACACTAGTGGTCAAACAAGAAGTTTTATTTTACATAGAAGCTTGCAAAAATAGTAGTTGAAATATAATAAGACAAGTAATTCAACTCATGTATTTTCAAGAAAATATTTTTTTAGTAAAAAATTAATAAATTTCTTTACGAAGTAAAGGCTATATTATTTTATTAAATGTTTGGAACAGATTCAAAGAATTTGTATAAAATTGAATAAAATTTACTCAATCATTTATGGTATTTTACTGCAAATTACTAAATAAATTTAATAATGAATAAGTTTAAAAATTAAGAGACAAGTTTGTAACAATTGTATTTTAAATTATTTATTATAAATTTGACCATATGAGGTTAATGAGATCTTGAATGTGTTGTGATAGTAAACTTACAAATAAGTCATAAATTCTTTAACTTTGAATTATATAACTTTAAAAATATATAAACTGAAGTAACCTAAACTTATCACATTGAAATGTTTTGTAAATATAAATTAATTTCTTAAAGTTACATTTAAAAAATGATGATTTTTAAAATGTTTCTTGTGACTTAATTTTTTTCTTTCTGCTTTATATCGCTTATTATTTGCTATAAAATATTTTTACCGATTTTGGTGGTATGCTGTTGATTGGATGAAAAGTTAATTAACAGAACTTGTTTTCTTTTCTGTAACACGATTTTCAAGGGTACTTAAGATTATTTTATATTTTAATGAAGTATTTATATTTTATATACATTTAATCTTAAAATGAGTGCTTTGATTGGTTAACATTTGGAGTGCTCGGTAAAAATATAGTAGTAATTCATGAAGTCTTAAAGAGCATTTTAATAAATACTTATGAAAACTTTTTTTAAAAAATTGTGTCAAAAATTTTTTATTTATAAAAATAATATAATTTAGTTATATTTTAATATATTTTTACAATGTTTTATAAATTTAAATGAATAATTTACAGAAACCTTTTGTAACATTGCCTTAAATATGGTTTGTATATATCTGTTATTTTTTTATCCAAATAGTTGCAATTACTTTAACAATTATTAGAACTATTTTATAACATTTCCGTTTTTTTAATATATTTAAAGGCTATTACTTATTTTTTCTTGAACTGTTTAAATACTTTACTTCGTAATACTTTCAGATATAATACCGATGTGTAAGCCTGAATAACTGTTGAAATAAGATTTAATATTTAGTCCATAACATATCATACAATTAGTGGAAATATCGCTATTAAAGGTTTACGATTATTAAAATCTATCCCCCGGTGACCATAAAAGCATTACTGAAAATTATATCCTTGCTCATTGGAGAAGAATAAAATTATAATCAAAATAAATGCTACGAAATAAAAAAAAATTGATGACCAGTATTTTACCAGAATAAAAACGCCATTCTTATGGACAAACATGAATAAAAAGAGGGGATATTTCTGGAAAGCAAGACTCCACAATTTTTAAATATTCATGAAAGAACAAATTTTAAAAAAACTTACTAATTCAAATATAAATATTAAAAAATATTTTTCGATTTATTTGCCTTCATTCTCAATATATTATGCTACTCGAGAAATAAAGTTTCTTATACTTTTGTCTGAAAAATATTCCCCATTCTGGAGTTCTGTAAAACATGGACTTCAAAAGGACCTATGATGGTGGGTAATATTAAGTATTTTAGAAGGGATAATACAACACAATTTTTATACCTCTTTTTATTAAAAGTCACAAAAAGAGTATGGTGCTCACTCGACTTCATTGGAGATCTAAGGAGAATGGTTTACGTCACACTGACTAGCTGCTACTCTCCTGATACTAAAGCCACAACCTTGAACGTTCTTTTACCTAGGAAGCATGCAACTCGCAAATTCTGGTTTTCCAACCAGTGTTGCAAATCCCCTATATAATAGCCTAAGTTATCTGTCCGTCTGTCCTCAAATTAATGAAGCGGTTGGACCTGGAATGGGTAGGGGCATAGGGGCATCCATATTGGATTCTTGATGAGTTAGGGTTAGCAAAATTCAAAGCAAGTCTTTAAAACGTTCGAAATCCATTCCTTCCCCCTTTTTGAGCATTTAATGCCATTATTTTAAATATTCCCTATTCGTACGGAAATTTTGGAGTTCTGTAAAACGTGGACTTCAAAATTACCTATGATGGTGGGTAATATTAAGTATTTTAGAAGAGATAATATAACACATTTTTTATACCTCTTTTTATTAAAAGTCACAAAAAGAGTATGGTGCTCACTCGACTTCATTGGAGATCTAAGGAGAATGGTTTACGTCACACAGACTAGCTGCTACTCTCCTGATACTAAAGCCACAACCTTGAACGTTCTTTTACCTAGGAAGCATGGAACTCGCAAATTCTGGTTTTAAAACCAGTGTTGCCAATCCCCTATATAATAGCTTAAGTTATCTGTCCGTCTGTCCTCAAATTAATGAAGTGGTTGGACCTGGAATGGGTAGGGGCGTAGGGACATCTATATTGGATTCTTGATGAGTTAGGGTTAGCAAAATTCAAGTAAGTCTTTAAAACGTTCGAAATCCATTCCTTCCCAATTTTTGAGCATTTAATGCGATTATTTTAAATATTCCCCATTCGTACGGAAGTTTTGGAGTTCTATAAAATGTGGACTTCAAAATGACCTATGATGGTGGGTAATATTAAGTATTTTAGAAGAGATAATACAACACAATTTTTATACCTCTTTTTATTAAAAGTCACAAAAAGAGTATGGTGCTAACTCGACTTCATTGGACATCTAAGGAGAATGGTTTACGTCACACAAACTAGCTGCTACTCTCCTGATACTAAAGCCACAACCTTGGACGTTCTTCTACCAAGGTAGCATGCAACTCACCAATTCTGTTTTTCCAACTAGTGTCGCCAATCCCCTATATAATAACCTAAATTATCTGTCCGTCTGTCCTCAAATTAATGAAGCGGATGGACCTGGAATGGGTAGGGGCATAGGGGCATCCATATTGGATTCTTGATGAGTTAGCGTTAGCAAAATTCAAAGCAAGTCTTCAAAACGTTCGAAATCCATTCATTCCCAATTTTTGAGCATTTAATGCCATTATTTCAAGCCCTATTTTCCCTAGTTAAGAGCAGGCGATTTATCAATTTATCATATAATAAATAGGTAAAAGTAATAATTTTTCTAGCATTATGACGTCATTCCTTTAACCATCTCATTTAATTATTTCCTATTTTAAATTATTTAAATATCTTCTGCATTATTCTCAGAAGTTTTATCACTGAACTTAGATATTACGTAAATAATTTTCTTTTATATTTGGATTAAATAATAGATTAGGTATATATGTGATAATATAAATCATTGATTATTTTTGTAGCAATGAAAATTTTATTACCGGTATTAAGAACAAACTCTTTTGATAAAATTCGAGGAATCTATTTCACGGACTAATAAATATCTAGAGTTTAAGTTATATATCTTTAAAAATTAAGAAGTTTGTTCATTTGTGTGTTCGTTTTATATACATAATCACACAGTTTGACTAAATGCATTCGCAGTGTCGGGATACTTTAGAGGAGTATGAAGATAAACAAATTTTTGAGAGCGTACCAGATAATTCTCAGCCAAAAAACAAACCATTTTTTTACCTGCCTCATAGGGTACTTTAGAATTCTGGCAAATTAAAAATTTTACTAATCACGTCATATTACGGGCTATATGCTAGTCTACAAAGAGTAAATCCCTTTACTACAATCAGACTGTGAAGGCTTCGGATGTCCAGTCAATTAGAAGAGGTCAATCAATTAACAGAGATAAAGCATTACCCTTCCACCTTTACCAGTGGAGACTGTCCAACTCAGGGAAAGCTGCAATATTTGATATACATTTGACCATTAAAGTACGTGGCAAGGACAACTTCACACTACCTAACTTCCCATTGTTTGGCTTTACTGCGGACCACATTTTCATTCCTTACAAAACTTTAGACAGGTGAAAATTAAGAAAGAAGGAATGAGAGGTAGTAAGAAGAGGAAGAAATTTTAAATGCAAGATCTCAGGGTTATGAGCAAGGTGGTAAATGATCTACGAACTTAATGCGTCCAAGGGTTGCTGTAGTATTGGCTGCTTCAATACATGCATTGTCAGTCAATAAACACATTTTCTTTGTTAACATACCTCTTATTTTGTTTTATATCATTTTAAGTATAGTCTTAAGATTTTACAGTATCACTTAGCATTAATTGTTTTTCTCTAGGAAAAATAATGAGGAGAAGACATAACAAAGCATAAAACTGTTATTTTCTGGGTTTTAAACTCCTAACAACGCTTGTATAAAATAAAATTGGTCCTAAACTTATTACACTATGATTAATTTCCTTAAAGTTCTGGTGAGCAGATATTGAGTTAAATAATCAACTAAAACCTGAATAGATTTGAATTCGACAAATGATTTCAACACAACTATTGCAATCAGTTTTTAGTTTTCCACCACTTGAGACAAAGGAATGCACATATTACATTGTCATGAGTTATATAAAATCATAAGAAATATTTTTGTTGTAATTTATTGGTAATGGATTTCAGACATGTGATTTTGGGAGTTAATGATCTTTATGCTTTTCCTCTTTAATTTATATGTAAATAAACGGACATACTTAAAAAAATTCAGTCTCTCTAATTACAGTGTTCATATTACTGAATAAAATTAAAATTATATCTAAAACATTTTTAGTTAATTTTGTACCTGATTATTTAATGTACTTTTTACTACCTTAAAGATTTAAAATGACTAGAAGAAGAAAAAATTAAGTCCAAAGAATTATGAATTTTCGTTAGAATAGCCCTGGAGCTGAGAACACCAACAAAAAATGATTTTTTGAACAGATTTCTAGAAAAAAACTTCATAATGAGTTTGAGATAAGTAGCTTAAATGGTCTCCGGGTAAAATTCTAAAAATAAACTCTTATTTACTCTCCTGTCTTAAAGTATAATATAAACTTGTTATAGCAAAATAGCCCAAATTCTACGTTTGGGTAATTAAAGCATCTCCATGCAGAGCATTTACTTTTATGCACAAACTAAAAGTAATTTGAGATTTTTTTTTCCTTTTAAATTTGTTTATCATAAAATAGGATTTATCATTTTCGTATGATGAATGTACACTTTTTCGTTAAAGTTTCTTATGGAATTCTGTATTGCCTTAAGCTGTTGAGGTTTTCTACATAGAGTCTTTGTATGTTTTAGCACAAGACAAAATTCATAAGAAATAATTATATAAAAATAATCTTGCCTAAAAGTAAATAATTGTGAAATGGATTTTAAAATGTGCATGTAAATTTTTTCAAAATACCAAATTAAAAATACTTGATACTACCATTCATAAAAACAAGGTATTGCAAAGGAAATTTTATTTATATTATATCTTATGCATGAACTTAAATAGGTATGCATAATGCCATGGAATTGTAATTAGATTTCGGATAGTTACGTGACACAGTTACCTTTCAGAATTTTCTCTCCTAAATTTTACAGAAACATTGCAGTTCTTTTATATTTTATAATCCAATTTAAATGTTATTCAGCCAAGTAGACTCTATTAGAAAAGGTTTTAACTAAATTTTAAATTAATCAAACTGTTCTAAAGATTACTGTTTTAAATATTAATATTATTGCTCCAAACATTTCTTATATTTATTAAAGTCTTCTACATTCGACTGTACAGGAATTCTTACATATCTTTAAAATTATGCTTGATAACAACTTCTACAGGCGTTCTCATTAAAAAAAATAAGGAAATTTAACAGCTTCTTCTACGTATTTGTCATAAAAAAATATCAACTTATTGCTAAATGCATGCACAGTTTCAAACAATCTAGAACTTTTTTAAAATTTAATAATTATATTATAACTGCAAAAAACGTTATAGCATTTGCATGCATGGAATTAAACGAACACAAAATGCGGAGAAAAATCTATCCACATTTTACATTTCTTGAAAGAAAGCCCTTAGAAATACAAACATATATTTAAAGAACTTTTAAAATTTTGAAGATAAAAATTTCTTTCTTTTTTTTTCACATAAATATTAAAAGGGTAATTTTATCTAATAAAATATTTCATTCTGCAGCAATGTTTGGGAACTATGTATCCTTAAGAGCAAAACTACTGTTAAATGTCTGTTATAAACTATTATGGCTAGTACCAGAACTCGAGCCCTTGAAACTCAGAGCCATATCAAGTTTATTTCCTGATTTCCTGATCTTCAAGAAACATATTACCCCTTTCGGTTAATTTCAAAATTTACACAGTATCGAGATTTTAGAAAGTTTTTACAGCTAATAACAAAACATTTTGTTTTAAAAATGTAAGAATATATAATAATATATTAATAACTTAAACAGTATTTTTGCAAGATTATGGAAGATAATGAAATTTAAAAGTAGATAAATTATTTGAATATTTTTTTTATCATGGTAATGTTTATTATTTGTAATGATTGAAAGTAATATGCAAAAAATGTCAATATATCTCACTAGGAAAGTCTAATCCAAAACATTACGGTTCCTTGATGGCAGGTACTAATACCATGTGATTAATTTTACTGAATTCCATAAAATACAGAATTGGAAGGCAAGTATCATCCCTGATTTAAAGATCTCGTGTAATACTGTTTTCGTTTTCCTTCTTAGTGTTTTAAGTGTAAGAGAAAATTGGAAAATGTAAGAAAATGTAAAAATGTAAAAATTTAATTTTTTATTTATTTATTTATTTATTTATTGCATAGAAATATTAGGAAGGTAATTGTATCTAATAAAATATTTCATCCTGCAGCAGTGTTTGGGAACTATGTATCCGTAAGAGAAAGACTGCTGGTAAATGTTTATTACGAAATATTATGGCTAGTAACTGAACTCGAGGCCATGAAACTCAAAGCCATATCAAGTTTCTTTCCTGATTTCCTGATCTTCAAGAAACATATTACCCCTTTCGGTTAATTTCAAAATTTACACAGTATCGAGATTTTAGTAAGTTTTTACAGCTAATAACAAAACATTTTGTTTTAAAAATGTAAGAATATATAATAATATATTAATAACTTAAACAGTATTTTTGCAAGATTATGGAAGATAATGAAATTTAAAAGTAGATAAATTATTTGAATATTTTTTTATCATGGTAATGTTTATTATTTGTAATGATTGAAAGTAATATGCAAAGAATGTCAATATCTCTCACTAGGAAAGTCTAATCCAAAAAATTAAGTTTCCTTGATGGCAGGTACTCATTAATTACCATGGGATTAATTTCGCTGAATTCCATAAAATACAGAATTGGAAGGCAAGTATTATCCCTGCTTTAAATATCTCGTGTAATACTGTTTTCATTTTCCTTCTTAGTGTTTTAAGTGTAAGAGAAAATTAGAAAATGTAAAGAAATGTAAAAATGTAAAAAATTCATTTTTATTTATTTATTTATTTATTTATTTTGCATAGAAATATTAGAAAGGTAATTTCATCTAATAAAATATTTCATCCTGCAGCAGTGTTTGGGAACTATGTATCCTTAAGAGCAAGACTACTGGTAAATGTTTATTACGAAATGTTATGGCTAGTAACTGAACTCGAGCCCTTGAAACTTAGAGCCAAATCAAGTTTCTTTCCAGATTTCATGACATCAAACAGAATATTTTTGAACGCCTCTCGGTTAATTTTAAAATTTACTCAATATCGAGATTTTAATAAGTTTTAACAGCTAATAACAAAACACTTTGTATTAAAACGTAGGAATATATAATAATACATTTATAACTTAAACAGTATTTTTGCAAGATTATGAAAGATAGTGAAATTTAAAAGTAGCTAAATTATTTGAATATTTTTTATCCTACAAATACTATTTGTAATGAAAGTAATATGCAAAGAATATCATCTCTCACCAGGAAAGTCTAATCCGCAAAATTACGGTTCTTTGATGACAGGAGCTAATAAATTACAATGTGAGTAATTTTTCTGAATCCCATACAATACAAAATTGGAAGGCAAGTATCATCCCCATTTTAAAGAACTCTTGTAATACTTCTTACTTGTTCCTTCTTAGTTTTTTAAGTGTTATAGAAAATTGGAAAGTGTAAGGAAGAAAATGATATTATAGCGAATAACAAAAATATTTTGTCTTAAAATTATAAGTATATATTGTATTCATTGCTTTTACAATATTTTTCACAGATTCTTTAATATAAAAATCATATTAAAGCATTAAAATACGTTTTTATTTTATATAAAAGTAATTCATATATAACATCTGTAATAACCGGAATTAATTTTAGAAGAATGTCAGAACTTTTGAATATGGAAACTTTAATCCCCAAGGATAGGACTTCTATATAACAGGAATACAGCATGTAAATTAAATATTTATTTTCATTATATTAAAGTAAATTTAAACTTGTCATGAGAAAAAATGAGATTTGTCTATTTATTACTAACACATTAATATCAAATATATAAACCAAGCTGATGATATTTTAGGTAACTTCATAATAAATATGTAATTTCAATTCTCACTTAATATATTTTATATAAATAAGTTTATAACAACACAAAATATTAATTTTATATTTTTCTATATATTTACATAAGATTTAATAACTTTAGTTTCCAATGCAAGTGATTATTATTCAATTAATATGTCTTAAATATCCGTATGTATTATTTAAGTGTTTTGTTGACTTTTTTACTATATATATACTATTAAATACTTTTATATCGTTCTAAGAGTCATTCATGGTGTTTTTTATTAATTAGCAACATAAATATATATTTTAAAACATTAAACTTGTTTATATGCTAAACTGAAGGCATACAGACTAAGATCTCATACTTTCTTTAAAAGAATTTATTTTTATTATTCGTAAAATATGCAAATAGAATTTAAATAATTAAGTTTTTTAACACATTCTGAAAGTATTCTCAAACTACACAAATTGTCAATTTTATAAGAGTTCAAACACTCGAATCTTCTTTAAAATTAAGTTTTATTTTCTCTAAAAATTTCTAATGAAGAGATTTTAATAAGCATACAGAACTTGTAGTTCTTTCTTGACAGCGTTGTAAAAAATTATGTTGATGGTTTTATAAACTGTCAATGGAGATCAAAGAAAAAATCCATTCATGCCAAAACCATTCTAAAACGCAAAGCTCACATTAAAGCAATATCACATTTATGGATACTTTATGAGCCTCTTGACTTTTTTCTATCGCTTAAAACGCATCCTTTCTAATTAAAACTGCCTTTACGAGGCTTAAATGAAGCTTATTACACGAAAAGGGATAATCTATTTATCGAATAAAATACCTTTTTTTTGGCTTCCATGTCATAAGAAAGAGCTGCTTTAATCCTTGTATTCATCAACTGTGTTGCAACATCTAATACACGATGCTTCATAGGTGAATAAAGTATTCTTAACAGATTACAGGTAAAAAAAATATTTAAAGTGCGAAGTTCAGTTTTCATCTTTAAAAAATTAAAATTTCTGATAGGAATTCTTTTGTTTCTTAGCCTTATCTCTAGTGACTTAAAAATTCTTTACTTTTTAATTTAAAAATTCTCTTTAATTTTAGAGTGTGCCTAAAGTTGATGCTCAATACATTGTTTTATTTTCTATAAAAAAAGTTATTTTTTATACAATTTTTCAGTGCTTTATTTAAGGGCGATAAGTTTAAAGCTTCACATATTTAAAACACTAACACTTTTTTAGAAATGATTTATTGTTTATAAAATGATGAAATTTTAAAGGAAAAAATGTCATTTAAAACCTGTTTGGGAGACTTGTATATGTTTATTTTTTTATTTCATAATTTTAATTCTTTTCAGAGTTGGTTCAAGTAATTACGACAAGAAAAAAATCATAATTCAGATGGAAATTGTGAGTAAACACATCAAACTTTGAAAAACAATATTATCATAAGTTTTTGTGTATCAAATATTGTCTTAACATAGATGACGCAATTAAATCTTGTTGAATTTTAAAAGAAGTATTAGGCTTTGATATCTATTTATATATTTCAGTCTTCTTTTTGTATTTCATTTTTACTGCAAAATACAATGAGGGCTGGGAAATTTTATAAACACACTTACACACACATATGTGTGCGTATATATATACGTATATGTAAGGATATTTTAACCAAACTAACCAACTTAATTCTAATCATATTGTAAAATAAATTTCAGGTGATTCTACTTAAAACGACAATCTTTGGCGAGAATATTTGCTTGACTTTTAATTCTAATAACTTTAGGTGACTACGAGGGCACAAAGTTCAACTAATCTCATTTAAAAATTTGTATAATTTAGTTTCGGTTGTTAGCGTTCCCGACATGGTATATATCATACCCACCTCAGTATAACTGACTCTCTTACGCCGTTATGGCTCCATGTAACCGAATGTTTACAGTTTGGGATGCAGAGTCCTGACACACTTCAGCTTCAACTAAAACATCACCACATCTGGCAGATACGAAATATCAACAGCCTGACAAAAAACGACTCAATCTAAGCCTAATGATAAGAATCCTAAGCAAAGATAATCAACCATTAATTGTGAGTTTTTTTGGTAAAATTGCTAATATTACACAATCCGTTATATAAAAATTTATTTCGACGGACATATTAAATTTTCTAAGACAAGTTGTAGGAATTTTTAAAAATACTGGAGATATCATCCAACGATTATTGCTCTTCTTTAAAGAAGTAACTCCATACTTTGAATATACCCCCAATCGTGGATAGATGACCTAATATTACCAACACTCTTAACATATTAATTTGGAATGCAAATGGACTTCAATTAGTAAAATTCAGGTAATTTGCGATTGTCTTGAGTCTGCGGTCACACTTATTCAGAAATCTAAATTTTCCCTCATTGCTATATACAATGATATCAAACATTGCCTCATTGATGATCTTAAAACTATTTTCCTTGAATTTTGTTATGCTACTGAATGACAGTAATACCAAAGTTCTATTCTGTTTCATTATTTAAATTAGGTATCGATTAGCCTTTCTAGGATTTCCAAAACGTTTTCGCTTATAATAACTCTTGTATAAGTAGTGGTGACTTAAAAGCAAGTTACACAGCCTGGAATTTAAAATTAATATAACATTCCTTTAAGAGCTTCAAATTATTTTACTAATACACCTGATTCTCCCTTTACTACCCAAATTTTCCCACACATTACCCTTTAGGTTATTCCTCTATTTTGGATCTATTTTGAAACGTATTCCAAAAATTTTTCTATTCAGGTTTTGTATGTCTCTGACTCAGACCATATGCCAGTATTTCTCTCTGTGGATTTGAAGAACAGGATTCAGGAGTTAGTCCCCATCATTTATACGGAATAGAGAAAGTTCTTGGAGACTCCAATCTCTTCTTTGGAAACTTCAAAATTATTTTTCCTCATTTTAAAATCTGAAGCTGATATTGAATAAGCAGTCGAGAAATAAATTTAATGTTCTGAAAATGCTATAAATGTCTCTTCCTACAAAATGAACAAACCCAGTATTCAAGTTCTCAACTCGTATCAAGGAATTAACGGCAAATTGCAATTCAGACTCGTAAACATTTTTAAATATTTGGTAATAACAGACTACATATAAGAGAATATTGATCTCATCAGATTCGAAATGATTGTCAAAAACAATGGTCGGAATTTGTTTTTCGTCTTACCACTGAAGTTAGCTCCTTATAGAATTTTTTAGTTAATATCAGTCTTTGGTTAAACCTGTTATAATTTCCCTTCCATAAATGGTAGTTGAGGGTTAGCTTTATACTTTTACGATACGTCAATTACTAATTGTTATGAGCTGCAATCCACCCTTAATGTTGAATAAAAGACGAAGATTATGAAATCCTAGTTAATTGCATCAACAGCGATTTCCTGGATTATCCCAGTAAAAATATGATTGAAAATACGAATATTAATGTAACTGTTGAAACTGAAAATTTTAAAAATGGTTATAATTCTGCTTTTGATAAAATTTTGAATAAAGCGATCAAATGCTTTTAAGCAAATATTTATATCAGTGCTATAGTTATATCACTACAATTTATATCACTGCTATTGTTAACGGCATCTTAAAATTTAAACACTTTCTAGATTTTTCGATAACTACAGTTATCTGCCGAATACAGATACCTAATTCTGATCTTGCACATTCCGTCAGTTAAAAACCGATAAGTTTATAGAGTTGTCTCAGCAAAGTGGCTTATTAATGGTTTCGAACATATTGTTTTAGTGCAGTTTTATTTTTTCAGTCAAATAATACAGCTCACCAATTTGTTCTTGTTGTGGGGCTACCAATGGCCTACAATTCAAAAAGACCAACTTCACTACATATTTAGGCATTTCAGTGGGTTTTGATCTAACCAAGAATGGTAATCTTATTTTCCAATTAATTTAGCTGAAGATGCCTAGTGCAATGGTTTAACTTATACACCAGTACCTCAGCAATCGTTTCTATTGTATCCGCATGCCGAGCTTACTTTCTGATAAAAAGCCAATTACTATGGAGGTGAATCATTGTTTAAATTTGGACCTTACTTTATTTAACATTTATAGTATTCACATTCCAAAATCAGATTTAAATTCTTTGGCAATATACACGGACGATACAGAAATTGTTACTTCACCCCATATCATTAATAATGTAGTTTCCTATCTTCAACATTACCTTCATGTACTGGAACCATGGTTTCAAAAATGAAAAGTTTCAATTATTAAGACTAAGCGCCACGCGATCTATTTAATACATTCTAATTAGACCTCCCTCCCCCCAGTCGTACTTAAGTGATCAGCCAATTCTCTGGGAGAACTCTTTCAAATAGTCAGGAATTACTATTGGCAAACGTTTAACTTAGTGATTTAACCTCAGTAACATAAAAAATATCATCATTGCTTCAGAACTTGCTTTTCGGCACCCATCTCGGCACAATAAAGTTTTTATTGTAAAATGATTATTCTTTCTGCAGTGTCATATTTAGCCCCGGTTCAGCCATTTGATTTCCCATTCAACCTAAAACAATTAGAAACTAAATAAAATAAAATAATTCGGAGGATCCTATAAGCTCACCGTTGCATGCTCACCGACGTCAGCTGGAGAATATTATATATTCTAGCTTATTAAGCAAAAACATTAAAATCTAAAACTATTTTTATCGAAATTTATTTACCTTTTCTGATTACACCCACTGCACAGAGATATGTAAACGGAGGCCTTGTGACTCTCCATACTAACACTTGATACCTTAACTATTTACACCTTAACTACTTTATTTTTAAATAAACTTTTGCTCTTTGGAATCTTTTTTTTCTCTGATTTCTAATATTTCAATTCATTTCTAACTGTTCTAGCATTACTCAGTCACACTTTGGCTTCCTCTTTACAACTTTAGGTCTACAATCCCGTCTTTCCTTTTTAGTATTTTTTTCTGATATTGTGACTTTTAAACCATTCAATATTTTAAATAGTCATCTTAATCTCATGAATTTTGAAATTCGGCTTCTTGTAATACTATTTTTATTAATTCCTGTCTTGCGGGAGTAATAAGTTTTTGACTTTAACTAATGAGGTGATTATGCCTCACCTCTAGCCTTTTTTATATGGCTTTGGCGATAGTATGTACACTTTTCCAACCTTTTCAGACTTTAAAGTTACTTTCTTTAAACTTTTATGGCTTTTTATCATCAGTATTTATTTTTATGTTTAAGACCTTCATGCATGACTGTATTTTAATATCATTATTAGTATTTAATTATTTAATATTATTTAATATTGTTGTATAACCAAATTAAATTATATATAATTTTTAAGCGAATGTCTATTTATTTCTATGATAATAACTCTTTATAATAACTATTTATAACTCTTCCATTTATTTTTATGCATTCTTCCTGCATAAAGAATTGTTTAAAACCTTCATTTTGAAAAATATATTAGCATTATCTAATTTAAAATATTTGTATCTCTCTCTCTCTCTCTCTCTCTCTCTCTCTCATATATATATATATATATATATATATATATATATATATATATATATATATATATATATATATATATATATATATATATATATATATATATATATATATATATATATATATATATATATATATATATATATATATATATATATATATATATATATATATATATATATATATATATATATATATATATATATATATATATATATATATATATACATATATATATATATATATATATATATATATATATATATATATATATATATATATATATATATATATATATATATATATATGCTGTTTATATATTTTGTATTTACAATTTCAAATAAAGCTGCAATAGTGCGCGCTAGTACAAATTCTAAACTTTAATTTAAAGAAATGTATTTAATTTCTAACGCTTGTAATGTTTTCAGAAAATTTTTATTCATTTGCATTTGCATTTTTTACTCATTAATTAGGTACAATTTTCACATCCCGGGTGATTCTGCTGAATGTAAAAATTGTAGCTATTTAAAATACATTTCTTGAGATATACTGATTCTAAATCTACCGATATTTGTCCTTTGATCACTTGTAAAAGGTAGTTGAAATCCCTTAAAAGTATATAACAATTTAACAAATCTTGCTTCAACCAAACAATGGTTTTAGCGCAATTAGTCATAAATCATAAATAATTAAGCAGTTAAAGCTTTTACAACTTAAATCAACATTAAATCTGAACGTTATGATTACACTGCAGCAAGGTAAAAATATCACAGAGATAATCATAATCATTATTTCTAATAAATGAAAATATTTTCTTCACATATTTATTACAAGGTAATTCACTAAGACATGGCTGAATACATTTAATCTTAATTATGGTACAGTGTCTGGTAAGTTAGAAATTACCCTAACCTAATTATCATTGTTAAAATTAAGCAGAAGTATGTTTGAATTTTGGAGTACAATGGATATATCTGATTTTTCTTCTCCTTTTTCTATATATACTAGACTGGCCGACAGGGGTTGTCTTGTTTAACTCATTTGTCAATACAAAAATTGTAATTTTAAAAAAAAATAAATAATAAATTGGAAAAGTAAGGAAAAAAGTATTTTAGAAAAAACTTTTTTACTTGACCACGTGGATAGTCATCATAAAAGTAATTAGATTAAATTAAGATTCTCACATCGAATGTACGAAGATTCAATGCTTTGACTTCTCGTACCGTAGCCCGTTGCGCTGAACAATGTGCCATAGATACGTTGGCAGTGAAGGGTTCCAAGCAGCATTATAATAATCTCAATAAGAGTTCAATTCTGGATTTTTAATTAAAAAACATTTTTATCGGATCGAATTGTAAATCTAAACCATTATCGAATCAACTTAATTACATTCACAAAAAAAAATTCACAATTACATTCATCAAAATAGGTCCATTCGTTTAGGAGGAGTTGTATTACAAAAGGACAGAAGAATTTTATATATAAAGATATACTGTTATATATTCTATTTTATAGATCTTTGTATTAAGTAGTGAGCAGTTTTGTGTTTTTCTATCTGTCTGTTATAGATAGTTATAGCCTGTTATAGTCTGAGTCTTTGCACCGATAGATTCGAGATTCAGCATAATTAATGCTTAGGACCTGACAGAAGTAAGGCATCAAAAATTAAAATTAAAATAATTAAATTTGGGCCTCAGCTATTTTTAAATTAATATTTTAATGGGTTTTCATTTAAACACTTTCAGTAAAAAGAGAGGCAGTTAATCATAATTTTAGAAGATATTTTTATTTTCTACGCCATGTGATGTTTTCTCTTCTTGTTAAAATAGCTGTTGTTTGCTGTTAGTCTTTTTTCTTTTTCATATGTTATTTCTAACTTTTGTATGCGTATTGACCTGCAATAAAATGTGTTGAAATGTCATTTTCATCAGTAAATTAATTGATAGCTATCAATTCATCGGATAGCTAAAGCTTTTTCATAAGCCTTTAGCAAGCGAAATTTTTATCTTATCTTTTTACGCCACAGCAAAGGTTTTGCCACTCAATGATTAACACTGAACAGTATATTTAGGGGAAACACCACTTTAAACCCACAAAAAACTGATTTTTGATTTTTACATTTTAAAAATCTCTGTACATTTCTGAATCGTTTAAAATAAACTCCATTGAAATATTCTAATTAGAACCTAGAAAACTATAGACTTTTCATATAAACTCATTGCTTTTAAGTAAACTATACAAAAAAATCCTAAATGCATCTTGCTGAAAATGGTTTTTTTAAACTTGCACGCAATGTAAATAATAAAACTATTGCACATATAGATTTCAAATTTTCGCAATAAATGCATGATAGACCTACTGTTTTCTTTACTTTTTATTTCATTTAGTATTTATAGTATTTGAAATGGAATTTTTAAACTTTATTTTAGCTTTTTTGAAAGTCAAATATCCTGGCGTAATATTTTAGATACTTTTAAATATTTTAAATCGATTGAGAGTCATAACTAATATTTATTGTTTATAAAAACGAAAGAAAATAAGGAAACTCATTTTTTTTTTCTTCTAAGTCTGCGCACATTTTTTTCAGAATATTTTAAATATTTTTTTAAATAAGCACTCCCTTTTGACTTTATAAAAAATTCTTATGTTTTTACAAACAAAGATTTTCAGCAAAATTAATTAAATAAAAATACATAAAAATACTAAAATTTTAATCTACAGGGGTAGTTATACGTTCCCCTTTTCTGAGAACTCTAGAATACGTTCTATTGGTCCAAATGAGATACAATTGGAGCTATAGATAAATCAAATGATGCGCTAGTCATTTATTAGATAAAAAAATTTTAGTACAAAAATCCGCTGATAGGTGGCGTAGTAACATAAATGGTAATTATTTAGTTCCCTTAAGTTAAGTCGAGCATCAGTT
>CM063502.1:127006396-127033896 GCA_032207245.1 Pardosa pseudoannulata | reverse complement strand
ATATTTTAAACTTTTAATAAAGTATTTTGGCAATATAAACTTCTGTTCATTACAAAAAACAATTTTATTGGTATTTTGCTGAGAAGAGTTGCACGGAACCTCCGAGGCCCGGTGCGCGATCTCGTGTAACTGTGGGTAGAGCGCGTTCTCCAGGTTAACTTTATGAACGTTTTAATACCTAATGACAGTAAAACTGCATATTATAGGGAAACCTTAACCCTCTAAGCGGTTCGCACGTACAATTCCGCCAAACCGATGATGTCTTCAAAGCGGTTGTCACGTACAATTTTCGACCTCCAAAAACGATCCGAAAATGGATGTAGTGTACATTTCTGCCAGTGCTTTCCCCCATGGAATTTTGTGATAGGTGGGTCAGGTCGATTGTTTAGGAACTGTACCTCTCTTTGACTAATATTTATTGAGGGATGCACTCCTACCCCCTGAAGCACAAAGACGCTGATAGCTTTTCATGGCTTTGTAAATCTCTATTTCGAAGTATTTCGTTTGCAGTAAGAGATGTTTCTCTAATTCCACCACTTAAATATCTTGGATGACTTTAAAAATATATAAACATGTCTCTCAAAGAATATTTTTATTTGTACTTTTAGAATAAATTATTTCTTATGGGATGATCTTCGAGACTTGACAAGCTTTATGTGTATTATAATTAACATTCTATAATATTTATATATATATATATATATATATATATATATATATATATATATATATATATATATATATATATATATATATATATATATATATATATATATATATATATATATATATATATATATATATATTTATATATATATATATATATATATATATATATATATATATATATATATATATATAACCGCAAGTAAAGGGACAATAACGACGGTGGGTTCCCGTATTCCATTCTAGTCGACTAATCGTCAAGTAAAAAATCATAGAACGCTTTGGCCACTGACACATTAAACCTTTATCGCATTTTTGGAGACTTTATTTTCTCGATGTGTTCCACTCGGAGGGTTAAATTGTATTTCCTACATTCTATCGTGCTGTTTCAGCATGATTTATCCAATAAAGTAAAAAGAAATGTATGTTAATAACATAAATTAGGGAAATATTAATAATAATGATGATTATGGTATAACAATAACAGTAGTTCTGCATTTAAACAGAAAGTACGTTTGTAACTAACAACGTTTGCTTTGGCTTTTACTGACTGCTTTTAATGTCGTTACTCTGTAACGTACGGCAGGATTTATATTAAAGAAGTGTAATTTTAGAGCAAATAACGTATCTGAACTGAACGTCAACAAACAAATAAAATGGTTCTATCTATATTATTTTCAAAGAAACCCCGATATTTTTATTTTTCTTCATTTCATAAATTAAAAGCAATCTTTATTATGTTCGTTTGCTTGAATCTATTTAAAAAACAATTAAAATAATTTTTGTGAAAAAAGTAAAAAACATTTCATTTTTCAAAGGTTATTTTTGAGTATAATATTTTAATCACATATTAAAATTCTTCTTCTTCTCTATATTATTTTTACGACATATTCTGATGTTTATTCTCGCTTACCCGTTTAGCCCATGTAGTAATTTATAAAAATAAATTGATTTAAATGGTTATATATATATATATATATATATATATATATATATATATATATATATATATATATATATATATATATATATATATATATATATATATATATATATATATATATATATATATATATATATATATATATATATATATATATATATATACATATATATATACATATATATATATATATATATATATACATATATATATATATATACATATATATATATATATATATATATATATATATATATATATATATATATATATATATATATATATATATATATATATATATATATATATATATATATATATATATATATATATATATATATATATATATATATATATATATATATATATATATATATATATCACTGTTATACTATCAACTATTTACTAGCAGTTATCACGCATCTAAAATATTCTTTATATCGAAGTTTATACTGACGCACCTTCAACATTCACTAGCATTGATGACGTAATTAATATTTTATTGCTTTTCATGATAGATATTTCAGCTTATATAACACGAAACAAAGCTTTAACGCAGCAAAAATTTTCTCAGATTATACCATACGTATACATTAAATGTAGGCTTAATTAAAATTTGAACATATTCATTATATTTTAATTTAGTTTAAACACAAAAACTATCTTACGTTATTAAGATAGTCATAATGTTGAATATTAAAAATTCATAAATATCTCGTCAAATATGGGAATGTGTACAAAAAGACAAGTGTATGTCATTATAAGGAAATTCTCTTTGAATTTTTTGTCTCTATTACATGACGCTTTTAAGTCAATGAAATATTACAATGTGGTATGATATATTACAATTTTGTAGCTATAGTTTCGATTAACAAATACAGTAGAGTTGGTTATTAAATTAATTATAATTCAGTGGAACTCAATGTATTTTCAATTATTTTGATTTAAATGCAGATATTTATGGGGCAATAATCCTCCTTTGTGGCTAAATTTAATATGAATCATATAATGATAAAGCCTTCGAGAAATCCCGAAGTTTGCGAATATTTTCCATGCAATGATTGGCAGCCCTGATCGAGCGCTTTTCTGATATGTCAATTTCTCGACAAATATCAATATATCGTTTGCAAAGATGTGAAACTATTGATATGGCACAGAATGTATACTTATATATGGACCAAAGGTGTTGTTATTAATTTATTTAATGAATGTAATGAGTGGAAAATTAATAATTAATCTTAAATTTCATTACGTAAATGAATATTACTAACATTTAGTTAATTATGGAGCTTAATAAATTTATCAGATTTTAAACAAATTCTTGAAGTTTTAACACATTCCAGGAGACAGGATGTTTTTAACTGTTGGAAATATTCAAATATGTTTAACTTGTAGCTTGGAGAAAATATTCCCTTGGTTTTCTTAATCTATGGTAGTACACCAAATTATAGTTTTGTAAATTCAATTGTTTTATTTACAATGCGGGACACTTGCCTTTATTACTAGCATTCACCATACGATGCCGCTTATTGTTGTTACCTTTTTTTATTGTGGGAGCACCATTGAGGCAACTTTTCTTCTAAAGAAGGGACAAAACTAATACATACAAGCCTTACTCGGGAATCGAACTCAAACCCATCGGCTAGGAGCACAATACATTAAATTCTAAACCAAATAATTGGTTTCAAATCAATTGTAGCCTCATATTAATTTCGATTTAGTCGAACCACACATAGATAGCAAGTGCCTAGCTCTATTAAAGACATTTCTTGACATTATAGTACAATTTAAATATGCTGGAATAAAAGGATATCATATTATAAATAGCCAGAATAAAATATAGTTTTTTAGCCTCAAAATTTTACTTTTAAGTTCAAGCTAAATAGGAAAATTCTTCTATAATAACGTTGCTACTTACAACGGAATCTGGTATTACTGACAACTCAATCTCCACTAATGTTTTATATCTGAGTTCTGTTTATATTCTGATACCCGACTCTAATATATCGACATCGTTTTTAAGTTTCCTTAAGGTACAAGGACTTTAAGAATTAAAAAGACATCAGATTTGCTTCAAAAATGGAAATACAGTAATATCGAACCTTTACGGTTCCGATAAATAAGCATATCTGTAAACTGGCTTTCACAGCAAGCCAGTTTATAGATTAACCCCTTCGCGACCAACACCTCGTATACACAACGAAACGCAACAATTTCACTCTTATCAATCCAGCGTCTCCTCCACGTGACGATATCCGGTTGATATTGACAGACCAGCATCAAATATGCGGAAAAGAATTCAGAACGTTTTATTTTAATTTTTAAATGCTATATATAATTACTAGATGGCATTAAACTGAAACGGTTTTCCCAACGGATGACTCGTATACAATTTACGTGTGGTCCTCAAGGGGTAAATTGGAGAGGGGATGGAAAAGTGCAATGTAAAACACATTTTCTGTCATTTTATATAACTGATCAAATATTTATAATTAGTACCTAAAGATACAATTTTATAAGTTTAGTTTACCAAGCGCCTTTTAAATATATTAAAATATAATATAGTTTAAAATATTAAAAGATTTATACACACAAGTTGGTTGAAAGTTGTGAAAAATTGTGTTTTATACGTTAGCTACTCAGACTCACTGTATACAGTTGACACTTGTTTACAAAGGGATAGAACTAAGTCTCGAAATGTTCTACACTGAAATCAATATTCATAAAATTTATTAAAAATATTAATTTTACATGTGTTTAATAAAACATTCATTGGACAAAATTTATTTAATAACAAAATGCTTGTAGTACCGAAATGTTTCTAACAATACTAATAATTATCAGAACAAGAAATTTTTTAACAGTTTCATAATATTACATGATTATCCTACTTAAACATTAATAGTTTAAAACTGTTTAGAATATTTCCTTATTACACGTTAAGTTTAAATTTAATAAAGAATGAGATATGCATTATATGTACAGAGATAATTCGCTGAAAATGCTGTTTTAAACATGGGGAAATCTAGTATCAGATATTCGTATACAGAATGTCTGATTCTAATCTTTTGATAATTAATGGCTTAAATACTAATTATACATGGAAATATACGATAATGTATACTTATTTCTATGTGCTTAGTATAAGTTGCCGTGCTAGATTTATTAAATAACATTAATAAACGTACATTACTTTATTGTAAAGAAAACTATTTTGTAAAAGTGTATGCAGACAAAATTAATTTAATCTAAATGTCACATAGGAGTATAATTTTGTGTATTCATTAAAAATAAGCAATGCTTGATTACAATATATTATGTATTAAGAAACATAATACAGTTTTATGCAAAATAGCGAAGAAATAATCTCTTGTAATGCATACTTTTATGACACTATCATAAAAATGAATACATACGTTTACAAAATTTCTATTAAACGTATAAAGCAGATCCGTAAACAAATGCATTGGAATTCTGGCTTTATTTGCAGATTATTTCATGTTCCTATTCAGAGTTGCAAAGATGAAATATAACTCATATTACTTGATTATGTGATTTGTAGTGCAATATTGTATCTGAAATACAACTTCCGACAAATAAATCAAATTAGAGGAAAGAACTCGTTGCTTAGAAAATTTGTGCATGTGGCGTAAAACTATTACGAAAGATGATATAAAAGAATTGCTTGGTATGCTAATTGTTTGCGATATTTATAACTTAAAAACTGCTTCTTAAATATATTAAATCAGGGTATATTTTTAAAAGTTAATTTTACAGCTATTATGAATTACAAATACTTATAATCTTGTTTTTCGTTTCCATCCTAAAAACCATCAATGCTATGGAAGATTTCGTTAATTTTATTAAGTTCAATTTATAGTTGAGATATATATATTTCCGTGAGTCTGATAAGTAAATTGAAAAAAAATGGTTAATGTATTTAAATTCTATCCAAGCGTCAAAAATTTGGTAATCGGATTTACTTTAAATTAAAGCCTTTTTTAATTTCATTAACTTAAAACACCGCATTTGTTCTAGCTAAATTTCCTTAATGGAAACTAAATAGAAACACACACGAAAAGGTTTTTTTTTACTGTTTTGTAATAATAAATCAGTTTTCCATTATTTACTGTTTAAAGTCATTAAGCATTAAAGGAAGTAAATAGTTTCAGAAAATCTTTGTTTGTATGTATACTAGTCTACTTATGTAAAGAACTTAAATTGTAAATTATAAATGCATAGACACCGGTACACATATAGTCGATTCTCGATATCTAGATTTTGTGTATCTTGACGAAAATATAATTCAAAAGAAATATTTCCGTGATATCTCGCTTTTTGCTCTCTTTATGTCGATAATTTAGAGATACCTCATGTATAATAATTAAAAAATAGAATGTATAGATAGTTGATAAAAATAAGGAGTAAATAACTTTATTGTTTTGAAAGGTATACGAATGATTTTAGAGCCTGGAGAAATGAAAAGAAATTTTCTTGGGGACTACTTTTTAAAACAATGCAGAATTTTTACTAAAAATTTTAATAATAGACAGAATTTTCTTATATCTTGTGATGAGTCTTCAATGAATGATTCAACGAGGAATTATGTGATGTAATTCACTGTATAAAAATAATCACTAATGTTTTACAACTTTGTAGACAATCAAAAAGTTGTAAGGAAAAAAGAACTTATTAATGAAACTATTATTTCAACTTATTAATGAAAATATTATTATAAAGATAACATCACAATAAAGCACAAATGAGGACGAGGATTTTTTAAATTTTATGGATGATGTTGTAATAGTGAATGCTTAAGACATTTATGCAGCCTTGATATAAAATTTTAGATTAAAATTTGAGAAGCTTATCAAATTGTATAATTAATATATTTTCTATGAAAATAAATATGTTTTGTAGAAAGTTTTCATAGATCGGGAAGACAAAACTAACAAATGATAAAAAACTTCGTTGGAACTTCATTACTAATTTAAATTTTAAAAAAAAGTATTTTTTGATTCCTATTAAGTATTAAATTTTTTTATCTTACCTCTTCCAATAATATTTAATATCAATTTAGGAGTTTTCATTAAAGAATGTAAAATGCTTTGGGTTTTTGTTAGTTTTTAATGCATATTAATGATGACCAAATAATGACTAAGTACAGCAAAATAAAATAACATCAGTTTTTCCGATATATATATATTTATTTATTTATATATACATATATATATATATATATATATATATATATATATATATATATATATATATATATATATATATATATATATATATATATATATATATATATATATATATATATATATATATATATATATATATATATATATATATATATATATATATATATATATATATATATATATATATATATATATATATATATATATATATATATATATATATATATATATATATATATATATATATATATATATATGTACCAGACACCTGTGAGTGGTAACAGTCCCATTGAAATAATATGGAACTTATTTCTCATGAAAATCCCACTATCATCTATTGATTAGTTATAATAGTTGAAAAAACTTTAACGGAAAATATCTATAGTTGTTGATAATCGTAACTTTGAAAAGCCTCCTCATTCTTTGTAAGTAGTGGCGATAATAAGTACTCCGCAGAATATCCTGTATGTATTAGTAACATTCAAATTCAGTTGTTACAATTCCCCCGACATTGATATTAGCAACAATAATCCGCCCAGTGTCCTTGATAATTACAGTCGCAATATCAGTCATTATTCATTGAACATCACTTCTTGTCCCTTTCCAGTAGGAAATGTTTGCAAGATTATTTCATCAAACTTCTTAATCATATCATTCAAAGCTTTAATTGATGGAGCATCCTGACTCTGATTCTCATGGGTTGTAAGCTTAATAAGAACAACCGCTGAGCTAGATACGATGAAAATGATATAACTTTACAAGTAAGGCTTTATGAGGTAAATTAAGACGCGTTTATACATAAACTGTATGCCCCTCGGAATTTTAAACATGTGTCATTAACCCTAACTAAGGGCAATGAAGATGCAATTCGCAATGTTAAATGTTTCACTTAAATTATTGTTTACACTGACTACAATAGCTTTCTATATTCCACTCTTAATGATCTGCAAAATTACAGATCGATTATTCAAATAATTTCCAGTTCCACCTTTAATTCGTTTTCCATATTTTATGCCACCCCATTGTTATCAACACGACTTAAAGTTTGGTCAAAAACCTTAAGTCAGTTTAATTTTGAAACACCTATCATCCTGTTCCATTTTAGGTATATTTTTAGGTAATTTTTTTTATCAAAAACGAGAAATTGTTTTCCGAATTCCCATCGTTTTATACCAACTTCCATCGTTTGACCAGAAAAAAATTGATTCGTCTGTGAATATTGGCAGACACTTAAATCATCTACGGTTGCAATTTAGTTGAGAATTTCAAAGACTTCCACTTCAGTATATATAACGGAATTTTCAATTTTACTGTATCTTAGGTTTTTTTTTCTCAGTAAGAAGCAAAACTCTAAAGTGCTTTTGTAAAAATAATTGTACAGACTAAACTGATACAGCTGGGTGTTTTTTGAGTTTATTTTTATTTTTCTTAATATGTAAAGAATGTGAAATAATAAATGGAATGTTAGGAATTTATTCTGCATAAGAGACTGTTTTATCGCATATGTCCGAAAATATACACCGTTCTCCTTTCTTTACGATCAACAATGAAGACTGACTTTTCATGCGACTGGGCTAAATTTTAGACCCTGCTTTTGAAAATATCAATATCTAGTTGCATAGAAGGAAATTCTTTTATTTCTAGTAAATGTTTAGAAATGCGAAAAGAGAGGTTAAGAAATGCGAAATCATCCACGCTATTATTTCAACCGCTGACACTAAACATTTCCAACATTGTATTTTTCATTAAAGCATTTTTCAGAATGAATGAACAGATTAATATCAGAATAAAAATTCGTTAATTTTTCTTGTAATCGAGTTTTCATGAGTTTCAATCGATAGCCGATATTGCCTATGCTCCTAACAAATAATTCTATAATGAGAGATATCGTACCACTGTACTGGATTTAAGGTTCACTTTACAAAAATAGCAATATTCCATTGCACATCGAATAGTTTAATTCTGGAATATTTAGATAAATGCTTTTATGTTCTGAATCTCCAGAAGACAATAAAAATAAAAATGCCTTCTTTTTTACTATAAATAGCAGTACAAAATAAAACCTTTTTGTATTCTATTTCAATTCTCGTTGCTAAACGATAAATGATTAGATAAACCATATAAATAAATATTCTGGATAAACTTTGAGTATGCTATTTTTTTTTTCAAAGTTTCAATAAGAATCTGAAAATGCCATGCTTCTCTAAGAACAGATGTAGAGGTTCAAATTCCATATCACTGTATTGAATTTAAGTTACGATTTACGAAAATATCAATATTTCAATATATGTCTGAGAAGTGAATTTTCATGTTTTTGTAGACATACGTTTTTCTTTAGATTCAATAAAATTGACCACACTTCAATAAAAGTAATCCAATGACTAAAAAACTTGATTTCCTGTATTTCTTTTTAATTATCCTTTTCAAAAATATATTTATTTGGATTAAGGAGGATTCGAGCTAAATTAAACCTGGTCTTTCCTATCATATATAGAGAACGTTGCACAGTTAGTTTTTCTCTATATTTTTTTCACGCTAAATCAGTATGGGAAAATGTCTCTTTACAAGCTGTCTTTCCAGCCCGGGTCTAAAAAAGGTCTTTCTTAATTTCTTCCAGTGCGCTGTCCATACCTACACAAAGTGAAACTTGTCTAGGGTCCGACGATGTATTATAGCGCGATTTATCCATTAGACACGAGAAATAAAATTTTCTTATTTAATCCCGTTTACGATAGAATTTCTGCATTTCAACCATAAAAAATATACGTCAACCATCCTTTAACACTTTGACTGCCAAGCCAAAATTGCAAATGTTCACAACGGGGCCAAACTTTTTTTTTGTGTAATTTGTATTTTTTCAACATAAAACTATATATAAAAACAATATTTCAAAACAAACAATATTTTAAAACAAACTCTCTCTATTTATATATATTCCCTTTTTTGTTGCATGTTCCAAATATTTAATTTTTCATAAAACTTAGCTCATAAAATCGTCACATATACCAATTTGGGCAAACCACGTATACCTAACACATCGTAGGGAGCCCAACAAACTCCAATACGATTTTCATGTAACTGATAACATCTTTGATAGCCATGGCCTGAAGTGTTAAAACACCATGGCTATCATATCGGATAGCCAGTGTCTCAACGGAAATATCACTGGATATCACATATGATAGCCATGGCAGTCAAAGTGTTAATAACCCTAGAAAAACTTATATTTTTGTACAAATCTCCTTATTTTTTTATATCCAATCATCCTATAATTAATATGATTATATCCATAGCAGAATAGATAACTTCGAATAGATTTTAAAGCATAAGAGTTTAAAATTTATATCTATTTGAGGGGGTCATACGACTTTTAAAATTCGAAAAAATGTAAAAAAAAAAAATGTTATTTTCAAATTTTCATACCTTGAAATGTACAAAAGTTTTACAAACATAAATTTTTTACTGTAGTTAGAAACAAATTGCTATATTTGATTACATATCTCATTTATAATGATGTTAAATAAAAAAAAGCCGAAAGATGGCCGATTGGTTAGGGTTCTGGTCTTCGGTACCGGTGTTCGTGGGTTCGAATCCCACTGTGGCATGGATGTTCGTAGCCATTCGGAATCGGCTTTAAGCTGTACTTCCTGTTCTCATTAGCCCACGTGTTGCAAAAAGTAGACTGTAGTACTCCAAACCATAAAAAATAATTTTGTTAGAAAGTTTTAGATAAGACACACGTTGTTGTCAATAAAAATGATATCAAGGCTAATGCTCCTGATTACTAAAAATATAATTACGTTTATGACAAACTTATAGTTTTAAAACATACTTCAACATCTCAAAATAACTTAGAACCTAAATATGTATATGTTTAAAATATATATATTTTTAAAAATTATTTGAAATAAAAAGAAGTTTTTACCTTAAATTTAAAAATTTATCATTGAAAAAAAGCATATTTTAAGAAATATACAAAAAAAATTTAAGTTCAATCGGAAGAAAATTATATTGTATAGAATTTCATGAAAAAATATTGAATACTTTTTGAAATAACATGTGAATTACACGAAAATAAAAAGCAATTAACGTTTTTATTAATAACTCCTCTCAATATTGGAATTTTTTAGGCGAATTTTTCTAAATGTTCAGAGTTAATTTTTTTCACATATATTTTTTTTTCTGAAAAATTTAATTTTTTGTTTATTTAACTCTCGTATGACCCTTGAAATACTCCAGTTTCATTTCTAATCGTTATATACCCAGTATATGAAAGGCCTACTTACCTCGTAGAGTACAAAATAAAAGTTTGTTAAAATTAATGTATTTCCAACAGTAAAATTCTATTCCTTTTGAAATTGAATTTTATATATTGTGTACTAAAGAATTACTAACTAAACTATTATTACTTTTTGCTTTTTTACCGTAATTAAACGATAAACTGGTAAGGTTTATTTTAGTTCTTAAAGGTTAGTTCTTTATTATGAATAAAAAATAACTATATTATGCGTAAAAGATTTCATATCAATAATGTTTGTTTTGAAACAATTATTATTTAATAACTTTTTTTAATTGTTAATATTTTACATTTTAAGTTGTCAGCAATATCACTTAAATGTATCATTATTAAATTGTTAAATTTGAATCTTTCCAAACATATCAATAGTCTGGTGTTAAGCGAGAATTTAAATTAATGTTACCTGATTATGCGTTTTCTGCCAATAACAAAAATCTCCCGCATAAATCTAAGAAAAAGCCCGATTACGTTGGAATAGCGCATGGTGTTCCCAAGCCACAGGTCTGAGGTTTTACCTTGGGGCTGGGAGAGGTTGATCTAGTCCTTCATTTCTTCCGCAAGTAGATAAATGTAAGCCCAAGCGTGCTTAAGAACTTAGCACTAGGGGTTCCGTGTAAAGTTTACCACCTTATCAGGATATAAGCTTTGACCTCTGCCCCCAAGGGTCCTTGGTTTCGAAAGCGTTAATTGTCACCTAAAACCATAACCCCTAAGTTGAGCTGTTACGAGGAGGAGTTAAATAAAATCTACTAAGGGTTCCGTGTAAGGTTTACCACCTTGCAGGATATAAGCTTTGACCTCTGGCCCCAAGGACCCTTGGTTTCGAAAGCTGCATTTGTCACCTAAAACTATAACCCCTAAGTTGGGCTGTTACGAGGAGGAGTTAAATAAAATCTACTAGGGGTTCCGTATAAGGTTTACCACCTTATCAGGATATAAGCTTTGACCTCTGCCCCCAAGGGTCCTTGGTTTCGAAAGCGTTAATTGTCACCTAAAACCATAACCCCTAAGTTGAGCTGTTACGAGGAGGAGTTAAATAAAATCTAATGTTTGTAGAAAGTGTGATTTCCTAACGATGCATTCAATTTTTTTTATGAAAATATCCTTATTTGAGTAATGGACAATTGAATTTTATTATTTATTTTCAAAAAATGTTTCTTGCATAAATAGTTACTTTGACTCGCACTTTTACCTCTGTACTGAAATTTATGTTTAGCTTTCTAGGATATGAATGAACAGTCAGATATAAAACGGGATATTAGATTTTGTGAATTTCCGCAGCCTACGCTACATTTTCAGGTTTTCGGCTGAAACAGAAATCTCTCGCTGCCTTCCAAAAAAAGAAATATATAACAGAGACTGAAATTGCAAACCTTTGTATTGCATTTCAAGTTTGTTTTCCCAATATAGCAATATAGAGATACAAAAGGATGTTGAACATTTTTATCTAAATATATGCACAGCTTAAACGGTTGTACTCTTAGATTTCCTCTTAGGCTTTATTTTTAATATATTAATATTTTATTACAAAGCGAGAAAATTGTTTAATTAATATTCTCAGAATATATTTCCAGTAATTCAATCTATGCAATGAAATCATCACAATTACAATAGATTTATTATGAATAGATTACAATGCCTGTGAACTTTTTTCCACTACTTATATTAGTCTAAGACAATAAACATGAAAAAATATACATATATGATGAATAGTATAGAATGGCTTACCAATAGAGGGATACTTTTTGTTTAACAAACCTACTATGTTTAGAATATTTCGTAAATGATATTAACTTTAATATTCATTTATTAATTAAAAATGTTATTGGGATTTATGCATTACACAAATTGCAAATATATTTGTTCATAGACTAAATCTTTATCCTTTCAAACAACATTTTTAATCCTTGCGTTAATATATAGAGAAAAGGCTTCGACATCAGAGTTTGGCCTTTTTAATAAGATCATATATTAACCGGTAGCACTATAACCGAATTTGCCTCACGAAAAATCGCGATATAACTGAGTACCGTAACACTAGTAATTACTTCTTTAATTAAACATCATTTGCATTACTTATATAAAATTGCGTTACTAGAAGATCCAATATTATATAATTATAATACCAGAAGATAAAATATTCTTATATATTTTTGTTACGAGTATCTGTAGAACTCCCTTAAAACAACTTTTCATCTGTAAATGTTTCAAAATTTACTCTACAAGTATGTATTTATCTGAGTTTCTTTATTTACTTGCAAAATGTTCCAGCAAAGGATAGAAGATTACCAAATAAAGAATGTCTCATAATCTTTCTCTGAGGTTTTAAATATGACGAAGAGCATAAAGTTTGACAATATCTTCTCTATTTAAGTAAACAACCCAAAATGTGCTACTAATTTATTTCTATTTATCTTAATTTTTTTAAAGAATGAAAATTGTTGCATGTTTCTATTTAGTAAACCTTTCACGAATAGTCAAAAATTTACTTACACACAATCAAATTAATTTTTATACACCACTTAAAACCTCAGACTTAACACGGTCTTCTTTGGGTCAAGTGGAACTTTGAGAACTATTGGTCTAAAATATAAATAAAAATAATCACATTACTGGTATAAAGGAATGCGGATAATGCATTTTTATAAAGATAAATATGTAATTACATATACTTTATAATAAATAAGTATAATAATATCCTGAAACATTAAGCAGTTGCACATAAATGCATTGTTAATGATAACGTGTTAAAGATCATTTCGTTGGACATAAAACTAGTTATTTTTCAAAGTAAACTTTGGACTTAAATTCCTCTACAGGAAATTTTAACATGTTGGAAGAAAAGAACATGGTTTAAACACCAAATGAAAATGTCGTGCTCGTTTCCACTTCTCGCAGGTTAATTTCAGGGTCAGTATATCCGCCCCTCTTTAATACGGGCTAATTAAAACGTATTTTCTGAAGCTTGAATCACTTCCAAACATCTTTCTATGTTACTCCACACTGTTACTGTTAAACAAGATATACTGAAATAAATTGTTTATTCAATTATAAAATTGTTTAAACAATTTGAAAGAAAATATAGTAAAGCCATCTAGCGAAAATTCCTTGGGTTTTGTGGAGAATTTTAAAAGAATTTCAAAAGTTGAATATCTTTTAATTTTCAAGATTTATTTGGATGTTGGTTTGTTTCATACTTTCAATATACATTAAAATATACGATGTGCTTTCTGACTGAATAATGGAATGAACTTTGTCAATTTCATATCAATACGAAGTAAAATGAACACTTAAAGAAATGATCGAACAGTAGCTATTAGAGTAGCATAAGAGTACAATCATTTGTATATAAGTAAATTGTATATAAAAACTAAAATTCTGATTATAGAGACATAAGAGTGGAAGATATTGTATTGTTAGTACATATATAAGCGACATTTTGTTACCTTGTTATTACAATTTGAAAGAAATTTTAAGCACTATATTGTAGAAGAGAAATGGAGACTGTTGTAATAATAGGTTTATTGATATCAACAATATATGAACATAAACATACACAAGTATGTATATATATATATATATATATATATATATATATATATATATATATATATATATATATATATATATATATATATATATATATATATATATATATATATTATATATATATATATATATATATATATATGTATATATATATATATATATATATATATATATATATATATATATATATATATATATATATATATATATATATATATATATATATATATATATATATATATATATATATATATATATATATATATATATATATATATATATATATATATATATATATATATATATATATATATATATATATATATATATATATATATATATATATATATATATATATATATATATATATATATATATATATATATATATATGCTATATATATATATATATGTAATATATATATGTATATATATATATATATATATTATATATATATATATATATATATATATATATATATATATATATATATATATATATATATATAATATATATATATATATATATATATATATATATATATATATATGTATATATATATATATATATATATATATATATATATATATGCATGTGTTTGTGTGTGGGTGTATGTATTTTTAATTAAATTTATGTTTGAACGCAATGTATTTGATTTGGTAAGAACACCACACCTTCTCTAGCAATTTAAAATATTATAACACAGCATAAAATGTAAGTTAGAATTAAATTTATATTAAGTCTGATTTGATTAGTTACATGTTATATAATTCGTAATTTTTAAGTTCTAACCAAATAATTACACTTTTAGAAAAAATATAAACAAACATCCACTTTAATGTCATATAACTTATATTTTAAAGATAGAAGAAAATAAATATCTATACAAAACAGCTTTATTTAAATGATGAACTAATTAAATTAAATTAAGTACCATATATTGAGTGAGTAACATTTCTTAGAAAACCTAATGAAATACCTAAGAAAATAAATATTTCTTCGAAACAATATCCTAAACGAGTAAGTTTGCTGCTTATTAACCATGAAAGTAAAGACAAACGTGACCCAATTAGCCACAGCCCTATAAGCCTCAATCTAACAAAGCAAATAAAAAATATAAGCTTCTGAAACCCAGATAATACTCTCTCTTTATTTTTCAGAATAATGTATCATCTGACAACAGTTAGAAGAGATCTCAAAGTTTGTTACAATCTCTAAACATAAGTTATACAAATAAATTATTATTCCTTTGATTTAGATTATTCAGTCAATAAATGATGCAAACTTTGCAAACATATCTCCCGAATATTATTAAAATAGATTGTTTTTTAAATTTTTTTATAGAAATGATACAAAATTTATTCTTTTCAGTTATTTCACATTTTCCAAGAAAAAATGCAGTTTACTTCTAAACATCCCTTCCCATACGTTACTCAAATTTAAACGTACAGATATCATCTTTACCTCTGAGTATTTCACTGGTGAAGGTGTTTTTATGACGAAACAAAGTAAATTTATTCTCCAATATTTTAAAGGGAATGTTTAAATTAATCCAACTAAAATATTTCAAACATGGAATCTCACCTTACATACATAACGGTAATGAAATTTTGATGCTAATTTATTAAAATGCATAAGTGTTGATTAATTCAATGCATAAAAATCCGTATATCATTACATATCATTACACATACATACATACATACATACATATATATATATATATATATATATATATATATATATATATATATATATATATATATATATATATATATATATATATATATATATATATATATATATATATATATATATATTATATTAAATATATATATATATATAAATATTATATATATATAATATATATATATATTTATATATATATATATATATATATATATATATATATAAATTTATATTTATACATATATATTATACTATATATATAATATATATATATATATATATATATATATTATATATATGTATATATATATATATACATACATATATATATATATATATATATATTATATATATATATATATATATATATATATATTTATATATATATATAAATATATATAAATATATATATATATATATATAAATATATATATATATATATATATATAAATATATATATATATATATATAAATTATATATATATATATATATATATATAATATATAATATATATAATATATAATATATTGTATGTTGTGTGTGTGTGTATTTGTGTGCGTGCGTGTGTGTGTGTGTGATAATAAAAAATACTTATGATATCTTATATTTCTTATTCCTACTTTTCTTTCCTTTGATATCTTTCATTTAATAATATCATCTTTGATTATAATTTTAGTTGCTTCAAAAAAATACTTCCTGTTGAATTCATTTAAAATAACTCGTGACATAAACTACATATTCGGTCTCCACACGTGACTGGCAATTAAACCTTCTAACTGATTGGCCCAGAGAACTATTTAACAAAGATGTAGATGTTTTGCGGACACATCTCCATGGGAGAAGTTGCCTCAATAAACCTTAAATGTTCTTTGTTCAATGATGTTTAGCGTTTGCACCCCGACTGCACACTGATTCATGATGTATTCTCTCCCCTTTTTGAGGAGACAAATATCGCATTGCGTATATATAATATATATATATAATATATGCATATATATAAATATATATAAATTTATATATTATATATATATATATATATATATATATAAATATATATATATATATATATATTATATATATAGTAATTATAAATATAAATATTATAAAAATATATATAAAATATATATAAATATAAATTGTGTGTGTGTGTGTGTGATTAATGGCTGTGATTGGGTTTAATACATATATGTCGGTCTCACGTGTTTAAGGTTCTCACTTATGATCTATTTTATTTCTTTGATTTCCTAGAGAACTACTAATGAAATATTTGCTAAATTAAACCAGTGTTTCTTAAAAAAGGAGTCGGCAATTAGTTTAACTAACCAACCAAAAGCTAAACAAAAAAGTAGCAATCAATATACAAAAAGAAGTTCCGAATTCATTGTAAAATTTCATTAAATATCAACATTAATATACGGACTTGTTTTGTGCCTTTTCGTGAATAAAGGATCCTCTAAGCATGATGAAATAGATGTCTATTTAAAAAACGTCTATTTTCTTTGAAAATTGTTAATTCCTTACCCTCATCACAACTATCTGAAGAAAAATTGCAGTAGTATACCACTAAATTTTGAAATTAATACATTCGGTACACGCGTTAATATATTCATAATTATTATATTTGGTTAAACTCAGTAGAAGGTGTTAAACAAAATAATATTTTTTCGCGATTGCGCTAAGGATATATTTTGTGGTTCTGCAATTGACAATTATACAGGAGAGATTAAATTAAAATATCATATGAATACCTTAAAAACTAACAGTGGCTTTCTAAGCTGCCATTTCGTAAGTGAGTTTGTGTTTCTTCAAACATCTTTTAAACATCACACGAGAATTAGAATAGATATATTAGGGGTGTAATAATTTTGATACATGACGTAAGAAATCATTATTGATTGCAAATAAGTGGAAACTGATCTAAATATTTATTATACATAATTTATGAATGAAGGTATTTGAAATTTTTGCAAAAGTATACTTTAAACATTTAACAACTTTTTTGTGGAAATACTCAGTATTTCATAGTTCGCAAAATGAAACTCATAAAATGCCTGCATATTTCTTTAAATAATTTTTTTTCCACTAAAGTCTTCATCGTTTGATTTTTTACTATGTTATTTTATATTAGTATTATTGACATTAGTATGAGACTATAAAAACCAGAAGAATATCGTCCATCTTCTATTGAACTGCAAAGAAAATATATTATAAATATCTAAATATCTTCGAGAAGGAAAGTTATCGTCTATTGAGATATTAGGGAAATTATGGAACATTTTTGGACCAATTGTAACTTTTCAAGTTTACTCAGAAATTAATCTACAGACCTGAGATTAGAATAGTCCCTCTCCTGTCTAATGAAAAATTGAAAACAAACGTGATTGTATTCGTCTTCGTTGTGTTATTAAATATAACATTATTTTGTGTTATATTAGTGAAGGAAAGAAAAAAATATCCAAAATATTTTCATTTCCCGACAAATTATGTCTAGGTTTTTCTTTGATCTGGAGTGCAATGGTCTATTTTTTGTAGCAGGATGGTTAACGACACCAAATACAGTCTAGGAAAAAGGTATGCATATTTCATAAATTTTTACATTTTATGAACATTTATATTAATATTTCAGATTTTTATATGAAATAACAGATATGATTTTTTGTTTCATTTATCTCTGGAAGAATTATTAATTTTTCCTCTTTTAAATCTTTTATAAATGAATCTGCAGATACAGAAAGAGTATTGAAAAATATAAAGATCCTTGTCTATGAATATTTAATGAAAGCCTATCAGAGATATATTTTAAAGATTAAAAGTTTTTCCTAACTCTTTATATTTAACTAAAAATGAAGTTACAAATTATAAACAGGGGTTATACCTAGACTACAAAATTTATATGCTAATAAGCTGTAGCTTTTTAGGTTTTAGATAAACAATCAGCCTTATCAAGGATGTAAGTGAATGGAATAACAAGTCCATCTGCAACACCATTAATATAAATGTCATTCTAGGAAACTAAAAAAACGCTAGTAAAGAAAACAAACTAAGAAGTATTATAAATACAAAATATTTAAATGTAAATAATTGTATAACACGACAGAAAAGGGAAATTTAATCAAACCACAACTACCCTTCTGCATTTAAATGTAGTAATTTGCAATGTTATTCTGACATATAATGAGAAACTGAAAGAATAATGTGTGTTAAATTCAGAATCAACTTTCAGTGTCTTTTAAATCCGCTAAATGTGTTTTCTTGTGCTCTTTTTTTACAACTTTTTCAACAGAGTAGTTGTTTTTTGTACGTTAACTATAATTAAGCGAAAATCATATACTTGGGATTTCAAGACCACTATCACACAAAGAAATGGCTTAACAAAATCTTCTTTCAATGCAGGAAATCATCAGTTCCCTCTAAGCCACCAAATTTAAAGTGAAAACAGATAAGAACCAGAACAAGACTTTTTATAAAAATACATAATCTGTGAATAGATACAACCAGAGTTAAAAAATCAAAGATTAGATTGCAGTTATTTTCGTCAGTTATATTTAAGCTTTCTTTTTTATAAATCGCTAATTATGTCAGAATAAAGTAAGTATTCCAAAACGGAGTTAATATAAAGGAGATAATATAAAAGTTATATGTATCCTAAGAAATTTTTATGCCTTTTATATAAAAACTAAACTCCTCAAAGCAACAGCCCCTAGGGGACCAGGGCCTACGGTGTCAATCTCGTATGTCTTTCGAGACCAAAGAACCTGGGTGCGAAGCATATGTTACAGTTAGGTGGTCAACCATACGCGGAATCCTTAGTGTTTAGTTCTCAAGTATGCTTGATCCTCAGTTTGTATACCCATTGAAATGATGAAAGGCTGAGTCAATCTAGCCTGGTCCGGGGATCGAACCTCGGACCTGTGTCGTGGGAGAGCGAAGCGTTAACGCTACGCTACTGGGCTTAGGTATAAATATAACAAAATTGATATATTTATCCCAGATTATTAATTATAGTGGTTAGTGTAGTTACACCTTAAGTAAAGAAATCCCGTTAGGCACTCTTCGTTAAGACAGATCAATTAAAATATATTGCTTTTCTTCTTGTTTGGAAGAAAAGTCTTAAGAATTCTCAAAAAAAACTAATTCGTTTAACGAAATATATGTTGTATTCTAATGCAATATATGATATTGGATTGTGCCTTATACATGCTACTGCCTGATTCTTTAACGTTGTATAGTTTGATAATGCAAATAAGAACTTATAAATATCTCCCTATTTATTTGATGAATACCAATCAGAAATACATGGCGTTTACTTTTCAGCAGCATTTTCCACATACAGTTTGTTCATAGCATTTCTATTAAGTCGACTTGAAGATTATATTCCTTCTGATTTAGAAACCTTTTATTTCCAAAGCATTCGACCGTTTGCACTGAGTACACTGTTAAGTATTTAACTAAGGGAACTATCCAATAGATAAATCACGGGGAGAAGTAAATATCTAGGAGTAGATAACGCCGTTAATTTACTTCTCGTACACTGAAATGCAAGGTTAGATAATGTCTAGTTTAAATTTAGGAATTCTGAGAACGAGGCAGTTGTTGAAGGAGCATGAAACGAAGGAAGTTACTTCTAAGCTATTCTCGTACCGAAAAATTTTTAAAAGTTTAGAAACTATCTGAAAAGTATAGTATTAGAAACTAATTCAGAAAATAGTGTTTCAGTGGCTATAGAAATGGACAATGATATTACTTGTAAAATTGAAAATTTGAGTGAAAATACTTTTAAAAGTATTTATATATTTTTTGTTTAAGATTAAAACATGTTTAATTTTAATGTTAATCTGTAATTTGTACCTCTGACACTTTAAAGTTCTAGTGAAAACCATAAATACTAGTAAAGTATACTGGTGAATTAAATTTTAATTATTACTAGTATATTTACTCTAAATTATTTTATGCAGGGCAACTGGGAATTTTCTTCTTTACAAATGTAATCTTCCCTTTTCTCTAATTAAAAAATAGTGTTTCATTAGCTACAGAAATGGACAATGATATTTACTAGTAAAATTGAAAATTTGAGTACTTTTAAAAGTGTTTATATATTTTTTGTTTAAGATTAAATCATGTTTAACTTTAATGTTTCAGTAATTTGTACCGCTGACACTTTAACGTTCTTGTGACAACCATAAATACCAGTAAAATATACTGGTTAATTAAATCTAAATTATTGCTAGTATATTTTCTCTAAATTATTTTATGTGGGACAACTGGGGATTTATTTTCTTTGCAAATATAATCTTTCCTTAAGCTTAGATTTTAGCATTCATGTATTTAATACATTTTTATTAAGAATTTAAAATTAAACTGTATCATTGAAATCCCCCGATATAAAACAGCTCACTCCAACGAGAATACAAATATCCTCATAATTATAGTTTTTTTCTATCTTCACTGCCCTAGTTATAACAAAAATAGCTTACATTCCCCATAGAATCTTTGAGATATAAGATGTTTAACTTTAATGTTAATCAGTAACTTGTACCTCTAACACTTTAACGTTTCAGTGAAAATCATAAATACCAGTAAAATATACTGGTTAATTAAATTTGAATTATTACTAGTATATTTTCTCTAAATTATTTTATGTGGGACAACTGGAATTTCTATTTCTTTGCAAATGCAATCTTCCCTTAAGCCTAGATTTTAGCTGCCATGTATTTAATACATTTTCATTAAGAATTTAAGATTAAACTTTATCATTGATATACCCCGATATAAAACAGCTCACTCCGACGAGAATACAAATATCTTCATAATTATAGTTTTTTTCCTATCTTCACTGCCCTAATTATAATAAAAATAGCCTTCATTCCCCGTAGAATCTTTGAGACATAATATGTTTAACTTTAATATTAATCAGTAATTTGTACCTCTGACACTTTAACGTTCTTGTGAAAACCATAAATACTAGTAAAATATACTGATTAATTAAATTTGAATTATTACTAATATATTTTCCTAAATTATTTTATGTGGGGCAACTGGGAATTTCTTTTTCTTTGCAAATGTAATCTTCCCTTAATCCTAGGTTTTAGCACCCATGTATTTAATACATTTTTACTAAGAATTTAAAATTAAACTTTATTATTGATATTCCCGATATAAAACAGCTCACTCCGACGAGAATACAAATATCTCATAATTATAGTTTTTTTCTATCTTCACTGCCCTAATTATATTAAAAGTAGCCGGCATTCTCCTTAGAATCATTGATATATATAATGTTTAACTTTAATGTTAATAAGTAATTTGTACCTCTAACACTTTAAATTTCCTGTGAAAATCATAAATACCAGTAACATATACTGGTTAATTAAATTTGAATTATTACTAGTATATTTTCTCTAAATTATTTTATTTGGGGCAACTGGGAATTTTTTTCTTTGCAAATGTAATCTTCCCTTAAGCTTAGATTTTAGCACCCATGTACTTAATACATTTTTATTAAGAATTTAAAATTAAACTTTATCATTGAAATTCCCCGATATAAAACAGCTCACTCCGACGAGAATACAAATATCCTCATAATTATTGTTTTTTCTTATCTTCACTGCCCTAATTATAATAAAAGTAGCCTGCGTTCCCCGTAAAATCTTTGAGATATTTAAAACCCTATAATAAAACAATTCAAATCCCTATAATTGCATCCTGCTGGTAATATATTATACCCAAATCTCCTCTCCTGTGGGCTTTATCCTCATAATCATTAAGATGATCATTAATGGGCAACAAATCCAATTTCAAAGCTTTTCTCTACAAAATAAAATGAAAGAAAAAGAACAATAAAGCTTAAGACTTAAATGGAGGATTAAGACTTAAATAGCAAACGATAAACGAATAAAAAACTTTAGGAATAAACGGTAATACAAGCACTTGAATGTAATTATTTTTACTTTGATACTTTAAACATCCAATATTTCCATTTCTTATCATAAGACCGACATATCAGTTTGCTGCTAAATACTGCTTTCTTCTTTTTATTCTGAATAACTCTTCTCATTTTATGATTTGGTATTGTTTATTTTTTGAATAGGGAAAAGTTTTGAAAAAATATTAATCCCCTAATGTTTTTTAAAGCCATTTAAATGTTAATAAAATCAAAATTTTGTTCGTCAAAAATACAAATCAGATAAAAAAATAAAAACATGATATTATTGCAAACAAAATTAATAGCTGTTTTATGATTATAAAATAAAAAACACTGTTGATGTTAAGCATTCACTTCATGAAGATAAAAGCAGCATCTTAAATGTAACGAAAAATGCGAAAATAATGGTTAAGATTGTATATATGAAAATATTTATGTTTCAATAAAGTATTTCAAAACAACAAGCACTTTTTCTCTCATCTGTAGACAATAATAAATTTTTCTAAATAGATTAAACTCGGTTAAAAATTCAACGTTTAACTGATCAAATATTATTTTCTAAAAATAAATGACATTTTACTCAAACTATACCCTGTATTAGACTTTAAGAGAATACATTTTATTATTGTATATGAAATTTATTTATTTTGTCAAACAACAATATAGAAACTAACTAGTTACTTAAAAATAACTTTTCTCTAGTAGTTATAGATATAAAAATTCTAGAAATAAATGGCATAAAGAATTCTTGAATGTAATTATTTTAACTTTGGCAATTTAAAAAACGAATATATCGTAAGACCAAGACATCAGTTTAGCACTTGATGCTATTTCGTTCTTATTTTAATAATTTATCTAATTTTATTCTTTGGTAATATTTATTTATATTCCAAATGAAGAAAATTCTAGAAAAATATTAATCCATTCATGTTTTATAAATTTATTCAAACGCTAATAAAATAACAATTTTGTTCCCCAAAATTACAATTCAGATAAAAATAGTGATATTATTGCGGACAAAGTAAATAGCAAATGTATCATTATGAAACATAGAACTTTAATGATATTAAAAATTGGTTTTTGAAGATAAGACGAACATCTCGCAAAAATGTAGCCAAATAAGAGGTTAACATATCAAAATACATAATTTGCATTAAGCACTATTTTAAAATAACAGGCATTTTGTATCTCATGTCTTGAAAAATAATAACTTTATCGTTCTAAATTAAACTTCGTCAAAAATATCAAAGTTTAAAGATCAAAAGATTAACATTGACTGATATCTTTTCTTTTAAAATATATTGTTTTCATATTATTGCCCGAAAGCAGATTTGAAGATGATGCAATATGTTAATAAGAAATAGGCTTATTAATTTTGTAAAAAGAAAACAATTTGCTTAAAAATAAATTTGATTTTGTTTGTCGTGGTATAAATATATATAAACTTTTGGAAGAAGCGATAAAGCGATTCTTGGATGTAATTATATTTTCTTTAATGCTTTATGTACTCAATATTTCTATTTATTTCCATCCTACTAGTACATATCGTTTCCTATTTCATCTAGTATTTAAAATTACTGTTACAAGCTTGAAAATTTATCATATCCTAATAGTATACTTTAACATTTAGTGTGGATGCGGATTCTAGAGCAAAAGCCTATTTAAATTGCAGTTGCATTATTAGAAGGTAGCTGCTTTTTGGTAGTTAAGTCAGTGGATCGTAGTTGCAAAATTGATAGGGTTCTACTTTTTATTAGCGGACACTGTCGGTTAGTGAAACCTGGTGAATCCAATGTGGATATTGATATTTGTAACCGTTTAGATTGGTTTTAATGTAGTCCCGCAGGATTTGGCCTAATTAACACTCCGTATGCAAATCACTGACTGTAGTGCTTCCAAGTAAAACAACAGCATAGTACAATCTAATAATTGGTTTGCGATCACATTATCATTTCATATTCCCAAAACACATGCTGCCGATCGTCTATATACACAAGGCATGTTCAAAGGTAGCTTGGAAACAGAGAGGAAAATACTATGATTCATTGAAACATACAGTCTGTTCTATAAGACAGCGTCGCTCATAATTTCGTCCATAGATAGCTCTCAGATGCCACCTTAATTGCACGTGTTCTTCAAATATTAGAGAAGAATGCTTTATGGTTATTTTCTTTATTCGATTTGTTTTGGTGTGTTTAAATCAACAATTCCAAAATGAGTGCTTCGTATGCGAGCCATTTTGAGGCAATGTTTTTGTGTAACCATCCAAAAGGACCAAAAATATCTTGTGCAGCTGCAGCCCAGTACATGAGAAAGTCGGAATCGTTTGTCAAGGAGTGAGTAGCACATTATAAAGCAGTACAAATTGTTGACAACCAACCAAAATGGGTGAACACCGCTCAATGTCAAAATGGAATGATAAAATGATTCTTGCATAATCGATAATAATGGGGACTGGATAATTTATTTGGTGAAATGCATTTTTAATATGTATACTACATAGTATAAATGTATTTTTAACTAATTCGTTTGTATTTTCAGAGAAATAGACGACACGCTCTTATGGGACAGACTGCACATTTGCCTGAACTGGCTATACTAACATAGGATTGAAAAGAGTAGTTTTATAATAAAATGGTTTTATGGAGTTGTGTATTAGGGATTTGAAACCCTCATAATATTTAGACTTAGATGACCAACACTCCATCCAACTGAAGGATTTATGGGTGTCAAAGATTAAACGTGGGGGAAAAAAGCGTTCAATGAAATTAATATCAAAATTATACGCCTATTAATTGACTTCAAATTTATATAGTTATTTTTATTTTTGTTACCTCATAAGAAGTAATATATCAAGTGAGAGCTACATGATATTGAAGCACTGTGTTAATATTAAAGATGAAAACTTTTTGTTTTGGAATGCCCTCGATTCAAAGTATGTCTCTCCACTTTATTGCATTTTAGAAACTTTTTTACTCTTACAAAAATACTATTTGTGGAAATTACGACTTTATTCCCAGTTCGTATATTTGAGATTTTCTTTGTAGCCTTATTTTGAGCAGCAAGTAACTCTAACTTGTTTATCTTTTTCAATATTTTCTGATGATCCATTTATGCAATTTTGGATGCGTAAATTACTCCCATTTATCGTGTTTTTATTTGTCATTTGCCAGAACTGGTTAAACTAACATCTGATTGGAAAGAGTATTTTTACAACAAAATGGTTTTAGGGAGTTGTGTATTAGTGATTTGAATTCCTCATAAGATTTAGACTTAGATGAACCACACTCAAATCCAACTCAAGGTTTTACGGATGCCAAGTATTTAAAGTGGAGTTAAAAGGCGTTCAATAAAATTGATATCAAAATTATACGCTTGTTAATTGACTTAAAATTTATATAGTTATTTTTATTTTCGTTACATCATAAGAAGTAATACATCAATTGAGAGCTATATTATATTGAGGCACTGTGTTATTATCAAAGATGAAAACTTTTTGTTTGGAAATGCCATAGATTTAAAGAACGTCTCTCCACTTTATTGCATTTTAGAAGCTTTTTTACTTCTACAAAAATACTATTTATGGAAAAACCGATTTTTTTTCTCAGTTTGCATATTTGAGTTTTTCTTTGTAACCTTATTTTGAGCAAGTAACTCCAAATTGTTTATCTTTTTCAATATATTCTGATGACACATTTATGCAATTTTGGTTACGTAAATTCACTCCCATTTCTCGTGTTTTAAATTATCATTTTCCAAAACTAGTTATATGAACATGGGATTTTAAAGAGAAATTTTACAACAAAATGGTTTTATGGAGTTCTGTATTAGTGATTTCAAATTTTCAGAAGATATAGACTTAGATGACCCACAATCACATCCAACTAAAGGTTTTATGGATGTCAAAGATTTAACGTAGAGGAAAAAAGCGTTCAATAAAATTAATATAAAAACTATGCGCTTTTTAATTGAGTTAAAATTTATATAGTTATTTTTACTTTCGTTACCTCATATGAAGTATATCAAGTGAGAGCTATATTATATTGAGGCACTGTGTTATTATCAAAGATGAAAACTTTTTGTTTGGAAATGCCATAGATTTAAAGAACGTCTCTCCACTTTATTGCATTTTAGAAGCTTTTTTACTTCTACAAAAATACTATTTATGGAAATTACGACTTTATTCCCAGTTCGTATATTTGAGATTTTCTTTGTAGCCTTATTTT
>CM063502.1:126981396-127001396 GCA_032207245.1 Pardosa pseudoannulata | reverse complement strand
TTTTGGTAGTTTTATTTCGTAATCTTGAATTCTTTTCCACCCTTTCTTAACACAAATAAAAGAAAACATAAAAAATCTATTATAAGATTATACTTTCAATTCATATCAAGGAATTACTTCTCTAGGCTTTACCTTTTAAGAAAACACTATAATTTGCTCTGCAAAAGTTTTAAAAATTTGGAATTTAATTCTCCACACATAAAATGTTATTTTAAGACATCTTTTCAATTTGTTTAAAAATCATATTAGTAACCTGTTTTTGATTTTGGTAGTGTTATTTCGTAATCTTGAGTTTGTTCTACCCTTCCTTAACGCAAATAAAAGAAGAAATATAAAATATATTATAAGATTACTTTTAATTCATTTCAAGGAATTACTTCTCTAGGCTTTACCTTTTAAGAAAACACTATAATTTGCTCTGCAAAAGTTCTAAAAATTTGGAATTTAATTCTCCACACATAAAATGTTATTTTAAGACATCTTTTCAATTTGTTTAAAAATCATATTAGTAACCTGTTTTTGATTTTGGTAGTGTTATTTCGTAATCTTTTCCACCTTCCTTAACACAAATAAAAGAAAACATATAAAATCTTTTATAAGATTACACTTTTAATTCATTTCAAGGAATTACTTCTCTAGGCTTTACCATTTAAGAAAACACTATAATTTGCTCTGCAAAAGTTCTGCAAATTTGGAATTCAATTCTCTTTACATAAAAAGCTATTTTCAGACATCCTTTGAATTAGTTTAAAAATCCTATTAGTAACCTGTTTTTGATCTTGGTAGTTTTATTTCATAATGTTGATTTCTTTTAAACCCTTCCTTAACACAAATAAAAGAAAACATATAAAATCTATTATAATATTACTTTTTTAATTCATTTCAAGGAATTGCTTCTCTAGGCTTTGCCTTTTAAGAAAACACTATAATTTGCTCTACAAAAGTTCTGCAGATTTGGAATTTAATTATTTTACATAAAAATTTAAGACATCCTTTGAATTTGTTTAAAAATCATATTAGTAACCTGCTTTTGATTTTGGTAGTTTTTATTTCGTAATCTTGAGTTCTTTTCCATCCTTCCTTAATACAAATAAAAGAAAACATATAAAATCTATTACAAGATTACACTTTTAATTCATTTCAAGAAATTGCTTCTCTGGGCTTTACCTTTTAAGAAAACACTATAATTTGCTCTGCAAAAGTTCTGCAAATTTGGAATTCAATTCTCTTTACATAAAAAGCTATTTTCAGACATCCTTTGAATTAGTTTAAAAATCCTATTAGTAACCTGTTTTTGATCTTGGTAGTTTTATTTCATAATGTTGATTTCTTTTAAACCCTTCCTTAACACAAATAAAAGAAAACATATAAAATCTATTATAATATTACTTTTTTAATTCATTTCAAGGAATTGCTTCTCTAGGCTTTGCCTTTTAAGAAAACACTATAATTTGCTCTACAAAAGTTCTGCAGATTTGGAATTTAATTCTCTTTACATAAAATGATTCTTTAAGACATCTTTTCAATTTGTTTAAAAATCATATTAGTAACCTGTTTTTGATTTTGGTAGTGTTATTTCGTAATCTTTTCCACCTTCCTTAACACAAATAAAAGAAAACATATAAAATCTTTTATAAGATTACACTTTTAATTCATTTCAAGGAATTACTTCTCTAGGCTTTACCTTTTAAGAAAACACTATAATTTGCTCTGCAAAAGTTCTGCAAATTTGGAATTCAATTCTCTTTACATAAAAAGCTATTTTCAGACATCCTTTGAATTAGTTTAAAAATCCTATTAGTAACCTGTTTTTGATCTTGGTAGTTTTATTTCATAATGTTGATTTCTTTTAAACCCTTCCTTAACACAAATAAAAGAAAACATATAAAATCTATTATAATATTACTTTTTTAATTCATTTCAAGGAATTGCTTCTCTAGGCTTTGCCTTTTAAGAAAACACTATAATTTGCTCTACAAAAGTTCTGCAGATTTGGAATTTAATTATTTTACATAAAAATTTAAGACATCCTTTGAATTTGTTTAAAAATCATATTAGTAACCTGCTTTTGATTTTGGTAGTTTTTATTTCGTAATCTTGAGTTCTTTTCCATCCTTCCTTAATACAAATAAAAGAAAACATATAAAATCTATTACAAGATTACACTTTTAATTCATTTCAAGAAATTGCTTCTCTGGGCTTTACCTTTTAAGAAAACACTATAATTTGCTCTGAAAAAGTTCTGCAAATTTAATTCTCTGACATAAAATGTTATTTTAAGGCATCATTTCAATTTGTTTAAAAATCATATTAGTAACCTCTTTCTGATTTTGGTAGTTTTATTTCCTAATCTTTCTCACCCTTTCTTAACACAAATAAAAGAAAACATATAAAATCTATTATAAGATTACACTTTTAATTCATTTCAAGGAATTGCTTCTCTAGGCTTTACCTTTTAAGAATTTACTTTACGAAGTATCTTTTAAGGAAAAGTAATATAATCCTCTATAAATTGAGGCTCCAAAGCTGCTCAGAGTAAAGAACATCTCACAGAACCTAAAGAATTAAAAAATCCTTCATATAAAACAGATGAACCGAGACGAAAAGTGATTAATGACTAAACTTCAATTGCAGTTTTATTTTATCTACCATATTTTGAACCATATTAGGGATTACACCAAAATACTTTATCAGAAAATTTCAGCCAACACTCCGTTACCATACATTTTTTATATAGAATTTTTATTACTATCAAACAGTTTACAAAATGTTCTTTAATAACACACATTTTATGGAAAGATAAATTTAACCTATTTTATTTCGCCAAATAAATATATATTCAGCACACAAATTATATATCATCAGGAGTTTTTTTAAGAGCTATAAAATTATATTTTTGGTACTTATAAAGCAATTACTGTGAAAATTACAAAAAGGACATTGCTTGAAATATAATGTTTTTAGTTTAGAAAGTAAACATTTATTGATCTATTTTGCTTGGTTGCATTTAAATTTATATTGTACAGAGGGTGTTCACATATTTTTGACATCTTTTTGATTTCCTCTATGAAATTAAATTTTAGTATAAATATAAACATGTAGCGGCAATAAAATTGAAATATAATTTAAATATCGTGTGCAGCATTAAAAATAATCTGTTCTTTAAAATCAAGCTAAAAAAATAATGAGTCAAGGATTATGTTTCAGCACTTTCTGGAATACTCTTATTTGGTTACTGGTTTGGTTTAGAGCACTACGGTCTCATTTTTGCAACAAGAGGGCTAATGAAACCGGGGCCTACAGTTTCAATCCGATTCCGAACGGTCGGCCATTGTTCTGCTACTCAGTTATTGCAAATAAAAATTTGAAAAGAATGGTTTTACTATTTCTACGCACAAAAAAAGATTCATCATTAAATTAAAATAAAATAAATGCCAAAGTCTGCTTTTGACTGAGACAAAAGTGCAAAGTACATACTGAACAAATGTATGTACATATGCTACTAAATTTTAATTTGCATTTCTTGCTTGAAATCAAAACCCAACCCCAAAATCGTTAAATATCTCCGTAGGAGCTTCAAATAAAATTATAAAACCTGATTTAAAGATAATAAAAAATTCCTTATATTTACCACCTAAAGCCAAAACATGTTTCTCAGCATAATACTATGTGCAGATTGTTTTATAAAAATTATTTAGTAGGTAAAAATGAAAAAGTATAATCACAGTTCATAAGGTTCGGAGTTATCTATTTTTGTTGTTGTTGTAATAGAAAAACGACAAACTATTTAACTATTATACTAATTAACATCCATAAAAAAGATAAAAAAAAGACTTAAAATGATGGTCGGGAGAAAGTAAGAAAAACGTTGCTTTGAATTTTACGGTTGTTACAGGGTTATGTAATAAAGGAAAACTTAACGAATGTAAAAAAAAATGAAAATTATCTCTTAATACTATTAGACATAATACTATTACGTTTTGATGCCTGTTTTCAATGAAAAACTCCTTCACTTTACCCAAACAATTTGCACGAAATTCTGTTGCATACCATCCCTCTAGATCTACTGGTGTATTTTTTGAAAGAAAGTGAGAAATTAAACTGAGATTAAAGATATTCCATTTAAATGCATGTCACCCAAGTCAACTAGCGTATCTACTATGAATTAATGTGAATTTAGAATTTTAAAACATGCTCGTTATAAGACCATTCCAAAACATTGGATGGACTCTGGAATATTGAAAAAAGAAGGGGGATAAAATCAATCTTGATATCTTAAGAAAAGCTCTGTTACCTTGGAATGAATATAATAATATCATAGCTCAACAAAAGGGTACCAAACTGAACAGATTAAAAAAATAATATATATATATATATATATATATATATATATATATGTGTGTGTGTGTGTGTGTGTATGTGTGTATATATATATATGTATATATACATACATATACATATATATACATATATATACATATATATACATATATATATATATATATATATATATATGTATATATATATATATATATATATATATATATATATATATATATATATATATATATATATATATATATATATATATATATATAATCTTTGCAATATTAAAAAAAATGTATGAAACCCTCTGTACTATTTTTATTTCTTTAACAAAAAGTGTGATGTTTAAATCTTATTTTTTTTTTGCTGTGTTTAAGCAGCATAGGACGTTTTTTAGAAGCATTTATTTTTTAAGCAGACTAAAGACTAAATAAATACTATCATAAAACAAAATATAGGCTTAATTTTCTGTTTTGTTAACATGAACGTAGAAGATATTTTATTTTTTAGTGGTTATTTTATTTCGCTAATTAAATATATATTAAGCACTCAATTATATATTTTTAAATTTTTAAGAATTACAAAAGTAAATTTTATACGATGTTTGATACTATCATGTGGATTCAAAATAGTGGAATTACTTCAAATAAAATGTTTTTAGTTTTAGTTTGATCTATAGATCTCTTTTATTTGGTTAAGCGTAAATTTATGTTGTATTTTCAATCCATTTACAAATATGTGTAAGCTTAAAATCTTAAATTTTTGTCGATTGTGATTAAACTATACATGAAATGAAATAATTATTTTTAAAAAATTGTTTAGTCTTTTAAATATAGTAGAGATTAAATAAATACAATCACAATAAGTAAAAATAAGCTAAATTGTATGCTTGATTAATATTAATGTGGATTTTTATTTACGAGTGCATAACTCAGCAACTTATAATTTTTATCTCAGCGTCTATAATTGATTTTACACCCTTTCTTTTTTCATCAGGTTGATTTTGAATTGTACTGTTTGGCATTTTCTACAATAAATTTCAAAACAGTATCTTTTAGAACACTGCCTCGATGATGACATTTAAAAGAAAAAACAGCTGAGTAGACAGGGTCCTCCTGATTACGATGTAACTTCGCAGACTTGTAATATCGTAAAACCTAAACGTTTCGTTTATTTTGTAACCCTTTAAAATTCGTAAAGGCTATGAAATGCTGAGGATTCGTAATAAGATTAGATACACGAATTTCAAGATGAGTAGACATGAAAATAGTTGTACTCTTTTCCAGGTAATTCAGGAATGTCTGTTGTTATTTACTGTTATTTAAAATAATGGAATATGTGAAGGAAACTTACATTCTCCCGATTTTTATTTAAGTTTTAAGATTCTTAAATAAAGCACTTGTATTCATGAAGTAGGAATTATCTACTTTATTTGATCAGAATGAGTAGACATGAAATTAGTTGCTCTTATTTACTCTTTTCCAAGTAATTCAGGAATGTCTGTTGTTATTTACTGTTATTTAAAATAATGGAATATGAGAAGGAAATTTAGATTCTCCCGATTTTTATTTAAATTTTAAAGTGCTTAGATAAAACGCTTACATTCATGAAGTATCAATTATCTACTTTATTTGATCAGGATGAGTAGACATGAAATTAGTTGCACTCTTTTCCAAATAATTCAGGAATGTCTGTTGTTATTTACTGCTATTTAAAATAATGGAGTATGTGAAGGAAACTTAGATTCTCGCGATTTTTATTTAAGTTTTAAGATGTTTAAATAAAACACTTGTATTCATGAAGTATGAATTAGCTACTTTATTTAAATATAAAGTTATAGACACATTTTCAACTAGTTAAAGTTCCCATAATAATTTTGTTTTTTGTTTAACAAAAATTTACCGAATGAGTGCTGATTTAAATTGATATCTATAAAATTAGAACTTCAATTTAAAACACGCTTAATATGACATGCTTTAGAATTGCATATAAATAATAATTTATTTCAATTTTTAATGTTCATAATTTATTATATTGCATTGATGCTTATTAATGAGGCAGTATAGACATTTACGGGATATCTCTAACAAAGAATGCATGGAAGTATTTTTACGTTTTTAGTACGTTTATGCATCTTACCAATAATTTAAATCTAGTATTATCCAAAATTTATAAATACCGCTCAATTTAGAATAATAATTTTCGAAATCTAACGGCACAGTATTTCAGATTTTGAATGGTATATTCTACATCCATAGTGTAACTTTCCCTGAAGTATTGGAAAAGGATGAAGAATACTCAATAGTCCTTGACTAAGTAATTCTAATGCGGAGATATTGAATGCTAGATGAATTTAATTAACGATGCCTATCCTGCGATCGTACTAGAATTGATAAGATATCGTTTATTCTGGAGACGAAAGACTGAATAAACTTCTCCAAGGATTACAGAATGAAATATCACCGGAAATCTAAGCGTATATAACAAGTGTAATAGAATGGAATAGATTTCTCCTCTATGTTACAAATCAGTGAGCATAAAATTATTTAATTGAAATAAGGGTTCAATTATACTGTTAAGAATCAGAATTTAAAAACTTTTATTGCCTCGTGGGCTCGGAAATAATCTCTTTGTAAGCCAATTTCACTTGTTCTCCCGGTTTTCTGTCAAGAATTATAACTATTTTCATGTCTGGGAAATCGAAAAGAATTTTCATACGCCCCTAAATGCAATTTTTTCAATATAATTGAGAAACTACATGTTCAAAATATAGCAATACAAATATAGTACTATATTTTACAAAATAATTAAATTACTAAATTGATTCACTTAATAGGAGTTATATGTTTTTTTTCTTTCTCTTTCCCTTTTAATATATCTGTCTTATGTGTCCTTGGTTTAAAAGACATGGACTTGGCATATAATGTGTAATAACACATGTTATTAAGAAGTTTTAACCAACGAATTATTAACCACAGAATTTATAAAGTTCTCTTTGTATTATTAATTAACTAGCATTTGACAACAATAAAATAAATATGAATAATTCTTAGATGCTGAATATTTAAATTTTATGCACTAATATCATATTTAAGTATTTTTATTTTCGTACATTATGTGTAATTTTAACTATGCCTATTAATAAATTTACCTTGAAAATGAATGAGCCCCTTATATTTTCCGCTGATATTTTCTAATGTTTTCTAGGGATCAAAATGGCTAAAGATTTCTGGTTCAATATATACTCTATGGTATGCATAAATATTAGAAATAGCTATTTATTTTTTTATCTTGACAGTCACCTATGAGAGATTTCTCTCTATTGCACAATAGAATAGCATATTGAATGTACATGTGTTACCGACTACTAAATGTTGTATGACAGATAATTCCATAATGAGAGAAATATTTAAAAATTCCAAAAGATAGTCATCGGATTCTGGATTACTCATATAAGAGAAAACCATAGACAGTTGCAAAATAGCAAAGAAATTTAACCATGATTTTTATGGAATTAATTTATAAATTTATACATAATGTATGAATGATATGTTAGTGATGATAAGTAATACAAATATTTTTGACAGCGGAAAATTTACAGTCATAATAAACAAACAGAAAAATAAAAGATAAATTAATAAATAGACTTATCCCACTAAACTTAACATAATCTTGCATGAATGATATGTTAGTGATGATAAGTAATATAAACATCTTGGACAGAGGAACATATACAGTCACAATAAACAAACAGTTGACTTAGAAAAATAAAAGATAAATTAATAAATAAACTTCTCCCACTAAACTTAACATAATCTTGCATGAATGATATGTTAGTGATGATAAGTAATACAAACATTTTTGACAGTGGAAAATTTACAGTCATAATAAACAAACAGTCAACTTAGAAAAATAAAAGATAAATTAATAGATTTCTCCCACTAAACTTAACCTAATCTTGCATGAATGATATGTTAGTGATGATAAGCAATATAAACACCTTGGACAGAGGAATATATACAGTCACAATAAACAAACAGTCGACTTAGGAAAATAAAAGATAAATTAATAAATAGACTTCTCCCACTAAACTTAACATAATCTTGCATGAATGACATGTTAGTGATGATAAGCAATATAAACATCTTGGACAGAGGAACATATACAGTCACAATAAACAAACAGTCGACTTAGGAAAATAAAAGATAAATTAATAAATAGACTTCTCCCACTAAACTTTACGTAATCTTGAATGGATTTAAATTTCGTTTAGAGTGCTAAGATCAATATTTTGCTACATGAAGGCTATACCCGAAGACCGATATTTTCTGTTTTTAACCCGTTTCCAAAGGATAAGGAATATCAAAGCCATAAGCGGAATTCGAAACAGTAAGAACTCCTCCATTGATTTTACCAACCCCAAGATGTCTCGTATAGAACAATTTATGATGATTTAAATTAAAAATTTAATTATATTTTAGTCTTCTGAGCAGGTAGAAATTTTCCTTTGATATATTTTATCAAAAGTCATTTTGATATTATAAGGTTTTCAAACGTTGGATTAAACCGTACACATGTTATTAAAAATTTCTTTTTGAAATGTCATTTAAAGCAAGCATAGATAAAACTGAACAGTTCTCTTAATTTGTATCTATACATAGAACAGACAGTGTCGTGAATTTTAAAAATGAAGAGACAAACAGGTGACATTAATAACGTATCTTGAAGCTCGGGAAATAAAAATAGCTTGTCATACACTATTCTTAAAAGATTTGAAGTTAAGGGAAAAATGAATTATGGTGATTGACTTACTTTTTTTTTCACAAAAGTCTTCAGAGCTTTAAAATAGATTCAAGTAAATACGAAGAATAAACATAATGAAGATTGTTTTTAAATTATGGAATGATGGAAAGTAAAATTTCTAGGCTAGGGCTCGTTTACAAATTATACTGCTAGCATTATTTCATTTATTTGATGACAACTGGGATGAATACTCCATAATCTGATTATTATTCTGCTACATCAAAAGTTTTGTCGATCATAGAATAAGTTAATAATAAGCAACATCAAAAGCATCAGGAGATTACTCATTATTAAGAGGTCTCTTACCTTCTTAAGAAGTCTCGAGACAGGCTGATAGTGTATTTGGTTCGATAGAATTTATCTTTTTAAAAATTTGATAAAAGTTATGTAAAAATTAGTGAGACATTTAAGATCTGTTTAAACTCTCTGATTACTAAGCATACAATAATGACTCTTGATTGATTATAATAAAATTCTTGAATAATTAATGCACGAATTTAGACAAAATATATATGTGCAATATTACACACCACCAGGTAATTTAGAATATAGATACTTTATACCAATATTATGTGTCTGTAAAATAATTTTAACTAATTTCAAAAACACATTCTGTTGAATGTACTTATATTACTGAAATAAATTTTATATAAGAATTTCAAAATGTCATGCAAATTTGACAAAGAAATTGTAACTAATTAGTCAATAAAAATAACAAATATTTAATGACCTGGATCATATTTATTTATGTTAGAGATATAATATATTTTATAATTTACTGTATTTCTTGTATAGTTCTTGTATATTAAATGTTTTATAATTTACTGTAATCAGTGAAGTGGAATAATTTCCTAGTTTTATAAGGGCTGAAACTCTTGTTAAATATCTCCCGAAATTTTATATAATTTTAATAATTATACCAAATTTTAGGCACGAAGACACTTTTAGACTCTAAGAGAAAACTTTTATTAAAGTAGTTTTAGCTTTAAGTATATTTTCTTGAAATTAAGAGTAAATAAATGTAAATAACTAGGTATATTATGATAAATATAATGAGTACACATACAGTTGTGCTTAAGCGTTTATGTTTTATAAAATTAGCCATATTTGAAAATTTTAAAAAAATTGGTAAAATATCAAGTGTTAAATACATTTAATACATGGTATTTTATCAGTTTTTTTAGACAGTGATATACACATTTCAACAGCAGGATAACCGACTTTTGAAAAAATAGTTTGGAGTCTCATGAACCTTTTAGAAAATTCGACTTTATTATGACTATTAAAGATCACTTTGAATTAAGATAGAGAAGGCATTCCTATTAAGATAAATGCTGCTGTAAATTGTGATGGAAAACTTAAGTGAACTAAGGAGCAATTTAGGAAACTAATAGACCTTTCAAGTGTCAGGCCATTCAATGGTTAATTAAATAATAAGCGTTTTAGATGAACAAATATTTATCCAATGATAAAGTTATCTTTGGTATACGTATATGCAAGAAAAAGTAATATTAATTACTAATGAAACCCTTAATGCATCTTACAATCAAGTATCTTATATTTTCATTATCTTATATTTTATTTATATTATGACAGCATCGATGATCTATTTTAATTAATAAATGCCAAAAGCAAATTATTCCATAGAGATTGACATTCCAAATAAATCTCATGAACACGTAAATGAAAAATCACTTCTTAAAACATGGATTCAATTAAGAATTTTAATTTTATAATTTAAACATTCATATATTTGTTGTTTTGACAACAGCGGTTTCGTACAACATTTAAGTAGACTATTTATTATGAGTACTTTTTGTCGTAAAAAAATATAAACACAAACTGTAAATTTTGAGTTACAGTTAATTCTACTAAAATTTAAAGAAAATCTAAACTTTCAGGATTACGTATATATGTATATATGTATATATATATATATATATATATATATATATATATATATATATATATATATATATATATATATATATATATATATATATATATATATATATATATATATATATATATAAATATATATATATATATATATATATATATATATATATATATATATATATATATATATATATATATATATATATATATATATATATATATATATATATATATATATATATATATATATATATATATATATATATATATATATATATATATATATATATATATATATATATATATATATATATATTAAGCGTAAATCTGTTTAATAGAAACAATTGGGCTATTTAAAGGGACTTACTGCTTGACTTATTTGAGCTCGTGATCAAAAAGTGAAGTCAATCTAGCAATGGTTCAAAGAAAATGCATTAGACATTATGGAAAATAACAATCAGTCCTCCATCTGAACGTATTTAAATCCATTCTTCTCTAAAATGTTGTCAGTATTAAAGGCAACAGTGTGTCAAAAGCAGCATCTAATTTTAAAAGTTCTTAAACATTCTGTATTAAAAGCAGCAGTGGAGTTGTGCGTGTGTCCACTGATAACTGGCCAAATGTTAAGTCTGTGTGGAATCAAAATCTAATAATTCCGAATAAAAGGTGCAATACGTTTAATTAAAAGGTAAAATAAAACTATAAGTAGATTTAGTTTTAAATGGAATTACAAAGTATTTTCATTTTAATACTTTTGTAATTGTATTAGAACTTATGACACGACTAGGTAATATAAGAATGAATTTATAATCTAACATCACACCCCATGCCTGTCACAACTCCATAGTTTGTCTATTGTATAACTTCAGTATTTATGTTTGCTCTATTAGATTCATAAAAATTAAAAAATGCAGTTTATTTCAAACCCCTTTTACATGACACTGTATGAAAAATATGTTAACTTTTCTGTTGTATTTTAAGAGCCGACTTGAATTTATTCATCACAGAGTGAAAAATTTACCTATTTATATCAGGTTTCTTTTTAATTTATAGGAACTTTTTTGCAGCTTGTTTCCTTATTTATTTAGAGTGTATTAATTTTTTTCTCTTATTGAATCCAAATTTTCTTGCCTCTACTTGAGAAAATTTACTTTAACTAGATATTTCAGCAATTAACTAAAAAATCCCATACCCTTAATAATATTTACCAATTCTCCCTTTAATCTTTTCAGATACGTAACGTTTAGTTAACCCTAAAATCTTAACACGAAAACTACTTCATTGCTCAAAAAAAAGTCTTATATTGGTGCTACATTGTGATTCCTCAAAATCATTAGACACATAAAAATACTTGTTTATTTTCTTTCCTTAGCTGAATAAACTCTAAAAAACTGTTTTAATTGATACATATTCGTTGAAATTAGCATTAATTATTTATTTGTCAGAAAAGTGTTGAAATCTTATGTGATCTCATAACGTTGTAATATATATACATATATATATATATATATATATATATATATATATATATATATATATATATATATATATTGTCAGACGATATTTCTTTTAATTAGCTCTCTGAAGGCTAATATAATAGCAGTGGTGAATGCATGGTATGTGACTTGGGCCTATTAAAGTTCAAAACGTCTTAAAAATAAAAAATACACTTTATTTCTTCTCATACCTACTACGCACTTACAAACAGCAGCAATTAAAAAAAAGAGAGAGAGCAAGCACGTGCTTTCGTGCTTATATCCACATTTGCTTTTTACACATTTGCATAAATGCTGGAAACTTGTGATAAGTCAGATTGCGAACAGGCTTATTCAGCTCGCAGTGTTCGCAATCCGATTACACTCTTAATCAACGGTTTATGCACGTGCATTCGGATGGAAAGAATATAACCCTTAAATAAGGTGAGCATACTATTTTGCTGACATATATATATATATATATATATATATATATATATATTATATATATATATATACATATATATATATATATATATACACTCTTAGACAAAAAAAAAGCTACGAACCAAGGAGTTATACCAATGGAACGAAAATCGGAAGATGTTATGTACTTGTGCAGAAAAACAAATGATTACTGTTTGAGAAAAATTGTATGATTTATTGTTGTGAAGTGATTGAATGATTTTTTAAAGTATGAAAAATTGGATGATTTATTTAAGTGATATAGCTTTAACCAAAAATTCAATAACGCGTTTCTCCACATCTGGCCCTTATGCAAGCAGTTATTGATAGATAGAGGGTCAGATGTCCCCCTGAGGGATATCGGGCCAAATTCTGTTAAAGGGGCACTTTAGATCGTCAAAATCCCGAGCTGGCTGGACGGCCCTGCCCATAATACTATAAACGTGCTTAGAAAGCCAGATGCGTCTTTGCTGGTCATCAGGACTCAGTTCAAAGCGGGATTCATCACTGAGGACTATTTTATTCCAGTCAGGGTCATTCCATTTCGAATGAGCCCGACACCATTGCAAACGCGCTTGTCGTTGTACAGAGTTTAATGGTAGTTAGTACACAAAAGACGCCTTAACAGCCCCTCACTATGAATTGTCCTTGTCACTCATAATCTAGTTGCACGTGCAATCTATGATAATGATGCATTTGGAGCTGTGAGCCCCAAAATGACGATTCCTTTTCCGTCTTCACGTTCTCTCGTTTCTGTATGCCGACTTCTTCCTTCTGGATGCTGTTCGGTCATGGTTCGCCCATTTCTGCAAACATAGTGTAATAGTGCATCGATTCTGCCAAATGTTGAGAGATTTGACAACTCGACCAACCGGCCTTTTTGATCCAAATTACACATTCTCTCTCAAATGCTAACATCTGCGAATCTGTATGCGAGGCATAGTTAATGTGTACCTGAGTACATGGAATGAAATTCGCAAAGAATTTATGACCTAGAATAGATACTTCACCTTTCTCATATAATGCAAGATAAGATGCTCTGCAGCGACACACTTTAGTTCATTAGCCGCCAAACTTTAAAATTTTACTGTATGCATATCTGTTAATGCCCAATTTGCTTAACATCTTCGTGGTGTTACTACGTCGTGGTGTTTTTTCCGTGCGTGTGTGTCTAAAAGAGTATATACAGAGGGTTATAAAAATAATAATGGAAGCACCTACCTTAGATTTATGAGTCATACAAGTGTTAAATAATATTAAGAAGAATATTGTGCAATTCGACATGAAAATATTGGGAAAGTTTAGGGAAAGAATATGTTGATTCCGGATCAAATGCTCAAAAATAGACAATAGGGATTCCGTTATTTTGATATGAATATGTTGGGCCAAGGTAAATGTTTCATTTTCTCCTCGTCTTCATCAAACCATAACAACTAGATAATGAACAGAATCATTGTTATCCCGGAAAATTTCAACTCTTGTAAAATACAAATTTTTTCCACATAGGGCGGACCTAATAAGCTCAAACTGTATTCTTCCCCAGTGATCAGTATTTTCAGGGTTTCGCTTGAACCAGCAGAAAACAAAGAAGACTGTCAAATCCATTTCCAAGATTGACACTTAACAGGGGACATTTCATATGCTCGTGAAGGAGATTTATAAACATATACTCGCTATGTTGTGTTGAAATGTGTAAAAATGACATGTCTTAAGATATAATTGTTGTTCATTTATCAGACAACCAAGTAGATGTAGTATCACTTCAGTGTGATCACTTTGGCTGCAGTTGATTTCTTTTTAGACATAAGAGTCCTCTTCAATACCCATCGTTACCTTTTAATCAGATTCTCCTTCCATTCACTATATTGTTTTCCCTTGCTGTGTCCTGACTGTAGACACAGTACCTCTAGAAAAACTTAAAGAACTGGGATATTTAGGTCACATTTTCTCCGCTAGTTGGTTCCTAGAATTTGACCTCTTTAAATATTTATAAGGTTCAACATTTTAAGATTTTGACAAAAATCTAAGACGTATACAAGTCCTTTAAGTTATTTCACACTGCCATGATTTAAACCTTTTTTTATATTTAAAAAAAGGTAGATAGGATTATGTTTTAACGTTTAGAAGCCATATTCTTAAAGTTACTTTTATTCCTAGGTGCCTATTATTTTAATAACCACTTGTATCAATGCTATTTTCAATAATGTAATTGAAAACAAAATATTACAATATAGCCATATTTCAGTGACGTGAGATTGAAGTATATTGGTATTCAATCATTTTATATTTATTGCACACTTTAGTAATAAACTATTACATACCACATTGAGAACGTTAAGAAATGGGTAATTCTTTAAACTTGTTTAGATGGCTATAAATTGTAACAAATAAAATTTCTTCTCATTTTATAAAGAACTTTAATTGAGTGTATAATATTTTGCAATCAATTTTTCTCTGTATTAAATTTTGTGTCGTACAATATTTACGTATGTCGTACTACTAAATATTTCAAGATTTGTGCACTTTATATAAAATACTTTATATTCATTTTATGGGCAATCCATGTAAGTATTTAAAACAAATCTTACCCAAAGAGTTATTATATATGTATTGAATGATTGTTATTGATAGTACTCTTTTTCTGAGAATAAATTTATCAAAACATTATTAAACAGTATAATACAGTCTTACAAAGTATTATGTATTTTCTTTTAGGAGTATGTTAAAAGAAACAAAATCACATAACATACCGAGAAATTTGTTGTTAAATGTTATATTTTTTATTAAAGCATTAAACAATGATTTCATATAAAGTATTAAGTAACGGGATATTTGAAAGCAATTTTTTTATTATTTCCTGTGTCAATAAATGCATCTGTGAACTCCCTTTTTCCTTCTTTGCTGTTCAATGTTTGTATATTTTCATATGATTAAGTATTAAGTGTAATTTAAATAATTTATAACAGATTACAAATTGCTTCTTGTTTACTTCATGAATTTTACATTTTTAGAGTATCTTAATTACAGAAAATTTATTTACTACGTAAAATTTTAAATAAGTAATTCCTTTAATCCATGATCCTTATGTTTAAATTTCCAATATTTATGTTTCATTTAGTGGCACTATCTGAAAAGAGAAATGTTTAAAATAAAGCTTTAAAGAATAATATTATTTTTTATGGAAGTTTTGAATTCACATCCTTATCTTATATATAAAGTGTCTCAAATTATGCAATAATGGTGAAAATGTATTCATCTTACTTTTTCAATCTAGTGAGCATTAAAAGCGTACAGGAGTAAAAACACAAGTTTGCATAATAGAGTTCATATTGATTTGTATTCAAATTAAAGCTATTGAGTGTAAATCTTAGTTTCATAGAGCATAACAAAATTTTGTTGCCCTAAATATAAGTAAATTTTAATACAGTGTATTTTTAAGTTGAAACTGACATATAGAGTCCATATAATCCTTCGTTTCATAGTACGTAATAGAACGTTGATATTCCAAAAATAAGTAAATTTTATTACAGCGTATTTTTAACCTAAAAATTATACGTGGAGATATATGCTGTATATTTGTTTGCATATACATTAACCACGTGTTAATGTAAAAATGTCTATAGTATAGAATGTTATTACTCTTTAAAATACTTTTAATGTAATAATAAAATATTCTAATTATTCATATGATTACTCACTATTTTTTTTTCTCAGGAGGCATATTAAGTTGTCAACTTTATAACTAATCTTATTAAAAACACATTATGCAAATTTACACAGCCTGTAGCCAATGCAAAACGAAACGCAAACATTAAAATTTCGGGGATATTATGTTTAACATCCATAATGAGATGCCGTAGGGCATCAATTTAAAACATGCTCATGCTTTAAAGATTTTCAGTACGTCAACTAACATCCGATTTTTACAGAGATAAAAATGTTTTAAACATTTCCAACAAAGTGAGACTTTAGCTTCTAGCTATGTTCGTTTTCTTTAGCGCGTATTTTTGAGAAAACTCGATACTGGAAGCATTCCTAAAGATTGGAATTCTTTAGATAACACAACAACTCGAATAAATTTTAAATTGGCTTTTTGCGCCGACATTTGTCAAAGGAAAAGCAAACACACCAAACAAAACAAATTCTGTCACACATTGAATACTGAGTGCGATGGGATAAAAATGGATAAAAGAAAGTGCAGTGTTAACATGCAAGAAATAAATGCTGGAAAAGTAATTTAAAACTGTACAACAATGGAATGTCACCAGAATTGTCGGAAACCAGAAATCTTTGATGGTGATTTACCATTTTCTGAACCAAATTTCACTTTTACCCTTCACTCCAGTTGTTACAGATGTCAAGGAATTCTTTTGAAAAGTTACCTTCTTTATATCTTAATTTTGTTTTGATTAGCAGTACACAATTTTTCTTCGTAAATGTTTTACATCGTCAGTTTGTATAAGATAATACTTATAACATATGTCTGCTTATATGAAAATTGTAGAATGGAGAAAATATTAAGTATTACTTTTCATTTTAAATTAAAAAATAACCTGCATATATAAGCTTAAAAATGTTCACATGGATAAACTTTTTCTCTACGATTGAGATATATTAAACTTTTTGATAGATAGAACTACTGGCAGCAGCTAAAGGCAGAATTATGCTATGAAATTGATTTGTTCTCATACTATGACTAGTATACGGTTATGCTCCATTTTATGAGTAATATGTTACTGAAGCGTTGCGGTTCTCCTACAGATAATTAGCCTATGTAACTAATCAAAATTATCATGAATCGTTACACATATGTATACACACACACACTTGGATACGTGTGTATGTATGCACACACCTCCACATATTTACACACACACATATATGTGTGTATGTGTGCCTGGGAGTATATGCATAAAGCGAATTTTACATAAATTGCCAAACGAATGTTCGGTGTAGAGAATTCAGTTTAAAGTATTTATCTCTATTTAACGACTGGCTATAATCCTGAAGAATCAGACAAATTCCAAACTGAAATGTCACAAAATTTTATGTCTGAAGATTTCACAAAAACTCTTTTAGCTGCCATGGATTCAAATTTATTAAAATATTGTTCCTTTCAAAAAGTTTTCAATTGATTTTACAATAAATAAAGCAGTTTTCTATTTCGGGAGAAATTCCATTTTGTCTCAACAACTGTTTTTGTTTCAATATTAAAATATGCTAGAATATATTTACAATACGCCAGAAATATCAAAAGAAGAGAGACACTTGTACCGTACAGAAGTCAAAAACCTGCATAAAATCTGATGACAATTTTCTTTGACAGATAAAAATGAATCATGATAAAAGTTTCTTTAAAATACTGTTTCATTATCAACATCACATTTTAGGTCCAACTTTTGAAGAGAAAGAAGACATTTATCGGACGCTTTAAAAATACAATTTCTTAAACGAAATAGAATCATTTCCCATGATAAAATGATTTCCTTTAAATAAATTTTACAATATATTCAATTTTTTCATCTGGTAATTTAGAATAAATGTGTGCATGTGTAAAAGATAAGGTTATTAATCCTACCTTCCCTATTTTTAGAAATGTTGCAACTTTAAATTGAACACATTTACAATAAAAATATTTGCTGAGAAGCATTATTCCAAACTTAAGTATTTAAATAAAATTGAGTCAACTAATACAGAGTAAACCAACTTATTATTTAATTGAAAAATTATCCTGAAATTCCATGGCTTTTGCTGCTCATTTCTTTAAAGAGTAATGGTAACCCATATTTATTTAATTTCTAGAACACATATCAGCATTTGTTAATTTCCCCGGTTAAATTGTTCATGCAGAACACAGAAATACTTTCGATGTGATATTAGATAAAGCCTGATTTCAAAGTGTCACAATGCAGAAAGGTATTCCCGTGAGAAATATTTTACTTATACATTTACGCTGCAACGACCAAACCGTTTCTGCTGTGGAGATATCGTAATTAATACTGAAATTCTTTGATCGCAAAAAGTAGATTATATGTGTACAGCACTGTAATGATTTAATTACAAGAATTATTTCATCAGTTATATTATTTAGTAATATTTGGATGCCGTTTAATTGTAAATTATCTATAAAATTCCTTCTGTTAAAGTTTAGTTTCGGATAGGCTGTTCCTTAAACAAATTCATCTGCGATGATAAGAAGAGTTCTGTGAAATACAACTTACGTTTTACTTTATTTTAATCTTCTTGTGTACTAAAAATTATATTAATTTTGCTCCTATTTGCAGGGTTTAAAGACCAAACTAATTCTACAGGGGAAATATTCTAATTAACAATGAAATTCTTCAATTGCACATAGAGTATCGTATCTGTTCTAGTAACAAATGACTGATTTGATTGCAGAATTTACTTCATTACTTGTATTATTTTGCAGTATATAATTACAGTTGAAAAATATATTCATAAATTTCTTACCAATATTGGTAAAAAGAAAACTAAGATGTTCTTTTCTTTGAAAATTATAATTATCTTTATAAATATTTTAGTTGAAAATTTATTAATATATTACTGAAATTATATTGATCCATCTTATAAAAACCCATATATGTGTACGCACAAAATGCAGTATTTTATATGGAATGACACCTATAAAGATATTATTACTATTTTATGTTCAGTCATAATAGCTAGTAGTAAAGGGGTAATAATAAAAACACTGATATTCTTAGAGTAGAAAAGTTTGTAAGAGTTATTTACTCAATTTCCTTAAGATTCCTTGACACTTTAAATAGAAAGAATTTTTAAAGAATAATAATTTTTATACAAATCTGAAAGGTAAGTTTTCGAATAAATCATTATGATTAGAATGGCCTCAGCTTCAGTTAGGAAGAAATATGTCTATTGTTAATTTTTTTCCTATTGCTAAATATTTAAAATTTGTTAAAATAAAGCTGTGTCTAATAATAGATACAGATATATTCCATTATTTAATTAAAATATTATATTGAGATTTCATGGCTGTTGTTTCACATTTAT
>CM063502.1:126961396-126976396 GCA_032207245.1 Pardosa pseudoannulata | reverse complement strand
ATATATATATATATATATATATATATATATATATATATATATATATATATACACTGAAAAACCAAGAAACGAGTACACCTGCTTAATATAATGTAGGATCCACACGAGAACGCAGAAGTGCCACAACACGACGAGGGATGTATTCGACTAATGTTTGAAGTAGTATTGAAGGTAAGTGACACCATGAATTCTGCAGAGCTTTCCATAAATCCGTAACATTACAAGATGGTGGAGATCTATTCTGAATGGCACGTTGCAAGGAATCTTAAATATGCTCAATTATGTTCATGTCTGAGGATTTGTGTCGCCTGAGGAAGTGTTTAAATCACAAGAGTGTTCCATGAGCCAGTCTGTAGTAATTGGGGATGTGTGGGTTTTCACATTGTCCTGCTAGAATTCCATTGGAATGCACAATGGACATGAATTGCTGCACGTGATCACAGGATGCTTCCGTACTTGTCACTTGTTAGAGTCGTATCTTGACGTATCAGATGTCCCGTATCACTCCAACTGCACGTATCCCACACCATCACAGAGCCTCCACCTGCTCCAACAGTCTCTTTTTGACATACAGGTTATATGATTGTCTCGATACCCGTACACGTCCTTCCAATCGATACAATTTGAAACGAGACTCCTTAGACCAGGCAACGTGTTTCCAATCATCAACAGTCTAATTGTGGTGTTGACGGGCCCAGACAAGACATAAAGCTTTGTCTCGTGCACTCATCAAGGATACGAGTGTGGCTTCGTCTGTGAAAGCGCATATCAATAATGTTCATGCTGGCACGTCTTGGTGGCCCAGCATTGAAATCTGCAGCAATTTGAGGAAGGGTTGCATTTCCGTCCGGTTTAATCATTCTCCCCAGTCACCTTTCACCCCGTTCTTTTTCTGGCCGCAAGTATGTCGGAAATAGATGTTTTACCGGATTCCCAATATTCACGATTCACTCGTTAGATGATCGTACAAGAAAATCCAAATTTCATCACTGCCTCGGAGATGCTATGTACCACATCTCATGTGCCTACTATAACACGACTTTGACTCTCTTAAATTTTGATAACCTGCTACTTTAGCAGCAGTAACCGATCTAACACAACTGTGCCACACACTTGTTATCTTGTATAGGCATCGTTGACCATAGAGCTGTATTCGGATTGGTTCTACAATCTTTATTTGCATACGCATGCCTATACCAGTTTTTCGGGCATTTCAGTGTATATAAATATATACAAATGATAAGTTTAGTATTTTTTTTCAATACTCACTAGAACTTCTCCACCTTCAATAAGCTACAAAAAAAAAACGTGTTGAGTAACGTTATTCTATCCATCAATATATTAGCTCTCCATAAATAGATGAACAAGTGTAAGATCTCTAATATAAGTAAATTCAACATATTTTTCAATGAAAAATTATAGAGATTCCATATATGTTTACAGCGTAGTGATAAACCAGCTAGATTTAATTTCCGCGCATATCTCAACATTTATTCATTTCTCGGTTAAGATGTACATGCAGAACACAGAAATATTTTCGTTGAGATATTAGATAAAGCCCGATTCCGAAGTGTCACAAAGTAGAAAGGTATTCCACTGAGTCATATTTTACTCGTATTTTTACGCCATAATGATGAAATGTTCCTGCTCGGAACTATCGTAATTAATAGAGAAATTCTTTTATCGCAAAAAGTGGATTGTAATAGTAAAACTTACTTCTGATTTACTTTCAGGATTTACTTCATATATTATATTATTTCGCTATACATAAATGCTATGACCTGTAAATTATCATTAAAATATTTAGTTAACTTAAAAAATTAAGTTTTGAAGATAAATAAATAGATTTAAGACGAAAAGATGAGTTGTATTAAATGTAATTCCTATTTTGCTTCCATTTGAACTAAGAGTTGAGATGTAATGTACTTTTTTATTAAAATATTAAATTATTTATCTTGCTTACATTCAGAATACAAATCCGAAAAAACTGCTTTTAAATTCATTGAGGTTAAAAACTGTAATTTCTGAGTTTAAAGACATTTTGATGAAATTATTGGTTTTATTTAATAATATTAAAATTTATAATCCTTTAAAATAATGTAAAATCTTGTTAAGAACTTTAAGCATCTGTAAAAAATAAGTGATCTTCTTACATATCTGCTTTCATTCAGAATACAAATCCGAAAAACAATGCATTAAGTTCGTTGAGGTTAAAAACTGTAATTTCTGAGTTAAAAAACGTTTTGATGAAATTATTGGTTTGTTTAATAGTTACAAAATTGATCATCATTTAAAAAACTATGAAATCTTGTTAAGAACTTTAAGCATCTGTAAGAAATAAGTTATTTTCTTGTTCATTACTTTAAAAACTAACACAATTTCACTTAAGTGGGAAAATAGTTTTTGAGAAAAACAAGTCGATCTTTAGTTATATAAATTCAATTTTTAAAAAGGTCTAACTATATAGTGAAACGCAACTAATTATTTAATTAAAATTTACCTGAAATTCAATAGCTGATTTTAATGGCTTTTGATTAATATTAATTTAAACATGATTTGTATTGCTGAATTAATTTTAATACAATTTTTATACTTTAAAACAACTGTTATTTTACTTTTAATTGATAACACCTAAACATATGATGAGAAACAAATTGTAGCATGCCGAATACAGAAATTAGGATTATTGTATGCTCATTCATGGGTGAATATAAGCTAATATGTAAAAAAAATAATAGTTACAAGTAAAACTATTAGTTCCTAAATGTTTTTGGGGTATAAGTATTTAGAAAGATATTTATTGCTATTACAGGTAAAGAATTCAATGATAACTTACATAAGATTTCATACACAATAAATTTTTCTATCATATGTATATAATTTTAGATTTATCTCAGCTTCAGTCAAGAACCAAAATATTAGTTCAAAAGTTTTCTTAAACTATTATTCTATTCTTAAACACTCAAAATTAGGTAATTTAAATCTAAGTTCACAAGTACAAGAAGAGACAATACCTTATTTAATTAAAACTTTATCTTGCGATTCCACGGTTGTTTGTCACCTGCATTTGTTTACAGTGTAGTGATAAACGGGCTTTATTTAATTTCAGGCACATAGATCAGCATTTATTAATATCCTTGGTTAAGTAGTTCATGCGAACGTAGAAATATTTTCGATATGATATTAGATAAAGCCTCATTCCAAAGTGTCACAATGCAGAAAGGTATTCCTGTGAGACATATTTACTTATACCTTTTCTCTGGAACTCCCGATCTGTTTCTGCTGGGGAGTTGCCGTAATTAATAAGGAAATTCTTTAATCGCAAAAAGTGACTGCAGTATGTTGAAGCTACTACTGATTTAATTACAGAATTTATTTCAGTCTTATTATTTGAAGTATATAAATGTTATTGAATTCTAAATTAACTTTTAAAAATATTTCTATTAAAACTTCGTTTTAGAAATGCACTTTACGAACTACAATAAATATATAGGCAATGATATCCAGATTTATACAAAAATTAATTACCACTGTATTTTGTATTTAACTTTCACGTTTCTTTTATTTTACATGTCATTCGCTAATAGGATAAAAAAAAACTATATTTTACTTTTATATAAGTATGAATGTGTTTTACTAGCAAATATTTAGAAACTAATCTAGAATAAGATATCGCAATTTATTTCAATCGAATTGAAAATTTTAATTATTATCAATTTAAATAATAAACATTTCTTGATGATCAGAATAATAGAAATCTGTAAAAGACAAGTTTATTAATTCTGCCACAAATTCAATTACCAACAAAAATATTTGTTAACAACATATTCTATTTCTCAGTATTCAAATTTTGGGAAATTAAATTGAGCTTATAAATGTATGGGAATCCAAATAATCGTTTTCTTGAGATTTCATGGCTGTTTTTCAACGTTTGTTTATAACGTAGGAATCTAATTTTAAATCATTTATTAATTTTTCGAGTTGTGATGTTTATGTAGAATACAAAAACCATTTCGGTGTGATATTAGACCTTGATAACATAACGTCACAATAAATAGCGTAAAAAAACTCCTTGAGAAATAATTTACTAGTACCTTTAATCCAGAAAGACCAAATTATTTCTCAAGGAAAGATATCAAATCTAAAAGAGAATTTCTTTCATTTCTAAATTAAGATGTGGTATAATTCTGTACTATTAATTTTACGAGTTATAATGTTTATGTAGAATACAGAAACAATTTCCGTGTGATATTACACCTCGATAATATAACGTCGCAATAAAATAACACGAAAAAAACTCCTTGAGAAATAACTTACTAGTACCTTTAATTCAGAAAGACCAAATTATTACTCAAGGAAAGATATATCTAAAAGAGAATTTCTATCATTTCGAAATGAAGATGTGGTATTATTCTGTACTATTAATTTTTCGAGTTATAATGTTTATGTAGATTACAGAAAAAATTTCGGTGTGATATTAGACCTTGAAAATATAACGTCACAATAAAATAACGCCAAAAAACTCCTTGAGAAATAATTTACTAGTACCTTTAATCCTGAAAGACCAGATTATTTCTTAAGGAAAGATATATCTAAAAGAGAATTTCTTTCATTTCGAAATAAAGATATACTTATTGGTATAATTCTGTACTGCTTTAAAGGAAGACTTTTTTTTCTCACTTGTATCAGTTGGCTATACATAAATCTTTTTTTTCTTTTTTTGTACAGTATCTTAAAAACCTTTAAATTAAAAATAATTTCTTGATCAATATCTTGCTAATAACTATAACTCTATACCAAGATATTCAAATTTCTAATAAATAAAATAGAGTTTCTTAACATAGTGTTTACATAGTGTAACATAGAGTTTCTAACATCCAAATTATAATCTAATTGACAATAGCTCAAGATATTCTCTTCAAATTTTGCTTATGACATTTTGATAAAACAGACTTATTTCGTTTCTGGCACCCATATCACCATTAATTAATTTTGCTTGGTTAAGCTGTTCATGCTGAACATAGAAATGTTTTCGGTATAATATTAGATGCAGCTTGATTCCAATGCCACCCTATGCAGGAAGTTATTCCTGGGAGAAATAATTTTCTAGTACTTTTAGCCGTAACGACCGAACTATTTCTCCTGGTGAGATATCGTATTTAATAGAGATACTCTTTGATCGCAAAAAGAGGTTTCCATGAAGGCAAGCCCAACTGATTTAATTACAAGAGTTATTTCACTAGTAATATTATTTTGCTGTAAATAAATGCTATTCGATTGTAAAATACTTTCCAAATACTTTTTATTAATGTTAGTTGAATTTTTTCCGTTTATTTTAAAACTATAACCATATTTCAAGACATTTTTGTTAACATTTATTTTTATATCATGGAAAGTGATATTCTGCCTTCTTCTTTTAAGACATATATTTCAACATATAAAAACTATTTGGACATAATGGTTAACATAAATGAAAAATATAGTTTTAATATTGCATATTCATGAGGGATTGTGCACTAACAAGAAAAGAAGTGTGATTAATGGTAAACTCAGACATCTTTTCTGCAGCTTTAAATAACGGAATTTCTCAGTTCAGATGAACTGAGGGATTTGTTAAAAGCAAATTCAGATAGAGTCTTTACATTAATGTATATATATATATATATATATATATATATATATATATATATATATATATATATATATATATATATATATATATATATATATATATATATATATATATATATATATATATATATATATATATATATATATATATATATATATATATATATGTATATATATATATACATATATATATGTATATATATATATATATATATATATGTATATATATATATATATATATATATATATATATATATATATATATATATATATATATATATATATATATATATATATATATATATATATATATATATATATATTATATATATATATATATATATATATATTTATATATATATATATATATATATATATATATATATATATATATATATATATATATATATATATATATATATATATATATATATATATATATATATTTATATATATATATATATGTATATATATATATATATATATATATGTATATGTATATGTATATGTATATATATATATATATATATATATATATATATATATATATATATATATATATATATATATATATATATATATATATATATATATATATATGTATATATATACATATATATCGTGTTCCAGTGTTAGGGAGAATGGAATTATTAGTCCTTAGTAAAAACACTTCTTTATTTAATATGGAGTTTCCGTTTTAGGCGTTGTTTGCGCCATTTGCATTTATTCGGGGCGAAGCCACGCGGGGAATGACTTAAATAACTCCATAGCTCTTCCTGGGAGTCACAACTAATCAGTTACGATCTGTTGCTGAACCCACTGTCAATAGACTTGTAATTTTGCAGTCGATTGAGCGTGGTCATGTGGAACACCTTTCCTACATCATCCTAGACGCCAGTAACAACTGCTCCTCTTGTATGTTTTCGTTCAAATCTGTTCTCGTGTCTATAAACTGAACTGTTTTTGTTTCTCCTTTAGCTTTATTTAATCTGTTTTGATGGCAAGTTAATCAGAAACTAGTCAATGAATGTTAATTTTTTGCTGCATTTCATTTTGGTCATTTATTTAAAGTTTGTCCCGAAAAGGAGAACCCCAGATGGAAGTTAGCACATCTTGTGCATAGCCCATAAGCAAAATTCCGTTGCTTTCCGTTCCCACTTTTGAGCTGTAGAATGTCGTTTATACGGAAAGTTTAAATATAACCAACTGATATATATATATATATATATATATATATATATATATATATATATATATATATATATATATATATATATATATCAGGTCTAAAAATGGGGTTTTGGAAAATTTCAATAATAAGCGAGTTCGGAACAATTTAAAAGGTAATAACAAAATAAATGAAATAACAAAATAAATGAAAAAAATTAATTTTGTAATAACAAAATAAATGAAAAAAAAAACCATGCACTCGTAAGCTTTTAGTATAATCCGGTCAGGCGGAAGCATTTTGAAGGAATTTGATGATTAAGCGAACCAATACTAGTCAATTGGCATGTAGACGTAGATCTGTCAACCAACTCCACGCGTGGCTTCACACGAATAAATGCAAATGGTGCAAGCGACGCTTTTAAAAGAAACTTTACTTTAAATAAAGTTATGATTTACCAATACTGTTTCGTCTATTCGCCTTACTTCTGGATCACGATATATATATATATATATATATATATATATATATATATATATATATATATATATATATATATATATATATATATATATATATATGGGGGGTTGTTCTAGAATAAAATAATTAGCCAAATATCATTAGCCCATTTTGTCTTTATAACACTGGCGGGAGTTGTGCCTAAACGTTTACGAAATAATATGAGTAGAAAGGACTTATATTAAATTTGGGTGTTCCTATTGTTTCTGAAAATTGAATATTCTTTTGCAATTTAAACTTAAATTTGTTAAACTTCATTAATATTATCATTATTAAACTACTTTCTTTACTAATTTTTATGTTTTAATTACAATTCTCATTATGTTCTTGATCGAAAGAATCAGTAAACTTTTTTCTGGAACAATGCTAGTAGCAGTTGTGCGAACATGAAACCTAAGCAGTCTTACGCTTTGATAAAAGCTTTTCTGCTATTATTTGATAACAAATAATGCAGAATAAGCCTCTTTTGTTGATATTTCTAAGTAAAAGGTTCTATTCGTTGAGTATACTTTTAAAGAAAAATTTTATATTGGCATTCGATACAAATAAACATTAAAAGAAAAAGTAAATTAAGTAAAGTAAATAGTTTTTAAAAACTGTCAAATTGAATAATAATTTTTCCTGATAAATTCCGCTTTTAAAATAGGTGTTATCTTTTTAATGAAATTAGTTTCGTGTCATTGTTATAGATTTATTTGTTTCCATGAATCATTTACATGTAAAGGTTTTTTCTCTCATTCGTACAAGTAAGTTTTCTAATATAATTGGGAGAACTGTCTTTGTATTCTTTGTTTTGAATAAGTAAATTAATAGAATAATACACAAATGTCTGCGTCTCTTTTATCCTCACTTCTTTTGAACTCGAAACACTGTTAAATACTTGTAATTCGTAAATAATTAATAACTCAAAATTTCTGACATGTGTAATGCGATATATATATGATTCTTATTGTGTTTTAAGAAGGATGGGGGAAAATATGATGAAATTTCATTAACTACCGTAACATAATCATCAGAAAATGATACATAAGTTATTCTATGATGGAGGGAATTTTTAAACCTCATATAATTTTTGCGAGATGAATGAACTAAAGTAATCCTGTGGATAAAAGCATAATGACTTTAAAAAAAACCTTTGTTTACTTCAAATTAAAAATTAAGAAAACTTTCCTTCCAAATTTCTTTTTAATGGGGGAACGGAATTATATCCTATACAAACTAAATTAAATTAAAATGGCACTAAAAGTGTAATAAGAATAAACACAAGTATTTTAAATACTTTAAGAATAAACAGAACGTAGTTTCATTAACTACCGTAACAAAACCATCAGAGAATGATACATAAGTTATTCTATGATGGAAGGAACTTGTTAACCTCAAATAAATTTTGCTAGCGGAATGAATTAAAGTAATTCTATTAATAAAGCGTAATACTTTAAAAAAAACCTTTGTTTACTTCAAATTAAAAATTAAGAAAACTTTCCTTCTAAATTTTTTTATTGGGGGACCGGAATTATATCTAACTTATACAAACTAAATGAAATTAAAATGGGACTAAAATGTAATAAGAATAAGCAGAGGTATTTTAAATACTTAATAATAAACAGAATGTAATAAAACATCTCAGTAAATATAATACCTTACATTACTGGAAAAAAAGATTAGAAACAATTTATAACAATAGTAATATTAACAACACATTTCCTCCATTTTAGTAACTTATTATTTATTTATTTGTTTTTGTTATACTGTATCATAACTATCTTTTAAGATTGCGGTTTCACGTATTATTGAAGAGAAACTGCACGAATGCGAAATATAACTCCCATTAATGAAAAAATAAGACACATTAATGGTAAATTCAATTGGCCCATTTCCCGTCGTCCATTGTCTCTGTATAGCTAAGTATTACTGGTTTTATCTTTTTTCCTTTAATGTGACAGATGCGTTTACGTGTTTTTTCAAAAGAACTATCTGGTATATGGATTACAGTAAGTATTTACTTTTTTTCTAAAGGACAATAATGTTTTCTTTATGGTATGAATCAAGATTTCAAGTGTAACACCGCTGATTAATTGTTCATTAAACCACTAAATGTGAACCTGGATAAAACTTTGAAAGTTCAGTCTTACTCAGAAGTGTGAATAGGACATCAAATTTTGCATTAAAACTTATCTATTTCTAGTTATTTCTCTGTTAACGTCATGAGATTGTTAATGTTACTGTTATTATTAAATCATAGGCGTTTAAACAACTGCTTATTATTTAAGCCAGTCTTTGTCACAGTTTTGCTATACTTGGATTTTAGTCCGTTTATTCACATACAACACCTTTTCTGTGCCGAAACCGAGTTATTAGTCTAGAATATTAAGCATGATTGTCATTTATTACATATATTTTTAAGTAAGTAATATCTTTATTTATTATTACAGGACATGGTTTAGCAGCACATTTATTTAATGTATGATATACATAGGGAGATGTATGTGAGGAATTTAAGCACAAATTTATGTAATCTAATAGTTTTAGTTTTTGTCCAATTTAAACCTCTTTCATAAAATCACATAACGGAATGCTTGTTTTAATTTCTGAATATTTTTCATAAACCTTAATTCATCCATGGTAATAGTTTTCTTCTGAAAGTATGTAGAATGCAATTTTCTGATTGCTACTTTTTCGTAAAATAATTCAAATGCTTAGTTTATAGTACACTTTCCTGTAATGCTTCTGCATTATTTGTATAACACTTCCTTAATTTCATTTCTGTAAAAAAAAGTGTTATTAAACATTTTCATGGGAAAGCTTTTAACTGTTAGCTTTCGCTACATTAAATATAATTCTGGGACAGATTATTTGAACAGTTAAATTGTAAATATTTAAGCTTACTTCATAATAAAACGCTTAAATATTACTTTTTTTATTTTAACAATCTTTACTCAAATTTTAATTTTGACTTGAATATATTTCAATTTTTCTACTACAAAAAAGACTTTCAATTTTCTGATAACTGAAAAGAAAATCTAAAATACAAATAGCTTTTGCAAATACGGTTAAATGAATACTTGTTATCAAATAATGTTACACGAGGCGTAAAATTAATATATTTGATAAATTTTGCTTAAAAAGTACGTGTACCTTTTATTTATTCAATCCAAAATATTAGTTTTTTTCCTTTTGTGTTAAATCATTTAAGCTTAAGATTTATTCTTTTCCTTGGAATATTTATCAAATATATGAGTCGAAAATACATTGGGGGGGGGGAATTATTGGAGACATTACTCAGATTTTTGTATTTTCTAGTTTAAACGATTTTTTAAAATAAGTAATGGATTCTTGGTCTTATAGGTATTTTTTATTTACAAGATATGGTGGCATTCTCTCAGGTGAATAACAACCAACATGTGTTTGATGTAATTACTTTAGAAATCATCCGTTTGATGAGCTCCCACATGCTGCCTATGTTGTTCATGCTAGATGAGTTCCTAAGTCAGGACAAAATAGCAATTCTTTTTGCAGCCTAAAGCACTTTAGCACACGTGAATTTTAGATAAGATACCGAATTGAGATAAAGATGTACTTTTTATAAGCACCAAGCCCTTCTCCATTATGTGGAGTTGCTGGTACTATCTTCTACTATTCTAACCTCATGGTTCCTTCCCCAATGGGATTCCAGTCCCTACTATGACACCAAACCCTCTTTACAGGACATATTTATGGAACTCTATACCAGGTAGACCTTGTATTAATTTCTTCTGTCGAACAAAATGCAAAATTTAAATTCACTCGATTCACCTGTAACTAACAATAAGAAGAAAAAAATGATTTACGAAATACACAATTTAATAAATGTGTGTTTACTTTACTTCAGCCTGCAACTAACATATTTAGGTGTTTTCTGGCCTGTCACAGTTTCATTTTCTTCTTGGCTATGGTAAAGCATATTTTTTCTCAATAGTCCAAACACATATAAGCTTCTAGCCAATAACTTCCAGACTGTCTTTTTCGGTAATTCAATTTCCTGGTCATTTATCATCACAGTGAAACGTATCTCTATGGTTTTTAGATATATATATATATATATATATATATATATATATATATATATATATATATATATATATATATATATATATATACATGGTTTAACTACCAGTACAGAGATTGCTGATTCATTTCCTGCCTCTTTTACTTTTATAAGCTGATTTCAATATATTTTTTATTTTAATTCCATGTATAGCAGTCCTCTACACTTTTACAACAGTCCATATGTTAATCTTTGACTATGTCTAACAAACTATTAAAGTCCCTATGTCTATACATTATTTCAAGATGAGTTTAAAGTTTTATGCATATTAAGTTAAAAGAACTTTGAGAATATAACTGCAAAATTTTAATTTCCTTATAAGATGTGCAGAAATACATTAAAAGTAAAATTTCCTTATAATTTTATTATCACAAAAAGTAAAACCTTGAGAGACTTGAAAAAATGATTATAAACTATTCTATATGACCTAAAGACAGCAAATCCTTTTTCAACAAACAACCACCTAGTAAAAATCAACCACTAGAAGTTATCAGATTTTGGAATTTAAATTCAAAATTCAGAAAACCTGGATAGTAACACTAATAGCTAGACAACTCACTATGTCTATTTTAGATATCAAATAACTATATTTTATAAATGTAATGTAGAAGTTTGTTGTTAAACTTAATCATATTATATTATCCCTATAACTACTCTTAATAGTAATTAACAATCGTATTTCACAATTTAAAACTTTCTACACTGTATCATTTGCCATCAAACAATCACTCACTGGAATATGATAAAAATTAATATTCGATTTGTTAGTATGCGGAATAAAAAGATTATAAATCGCCATCTGAAATAAAAACAGAATTGGTTACGAAACTCCACTATCCTGGGTAAAAATGCAGATCACGGTATTTAAACTGAATAAATAAAAACACTTTATTCCATACTTTTATAAACTCATTAAATGTAAACTTTAAACTACGCGGAAAATAATTCTCCAAAGTTTTATAAAAACCTAAACTTTAATTATGTCCTAAAATTAAACTATTATTTTACACAAAAGTTTTAATAACTTTGGTTTTATGCTGCACCTACATATAGCTGAAATAGTGTAGCATTAGCAAATATATCTCTGCATGAAACCGCTATAAAACTTGTAATTTGAGGTGTTGTGAAAGAAACAAAATGCAATTTCATGGGCTGCAATTTAAGATAAATTATGGGTATTAAATTTACCCCTTTTAAGGTCTATTATATTTATTACTAACAGCATCTCTTTTTTTAATTTAAGTACTCTTATTACAATTTAAGATATCATTTGTCTCAATACTCTGGAGAAAATCGTAGTTATTCTATATATTACGTTATGGAGTATAACAGTATCTATGCCTTTGTTATTTTAATGCTTAAGTTTACCCTATAACCTGCTGTTATGTCTGACAAAGTTGTCTTCAAATAATGACCTAATGGTATTGTTCTGCTTTTTGGTTCCAGAGTTTGTGAGTTTGAATGCTTTTGGCTGTTTGTACAAAGGTTGGAACTTTAATAGTTGTAACTATGCTGTAAAACGCTTCAGGTATTCGCTTCAGAACTGTTCCAGAGTTTCTTGTGTCAATAGACTGGTACATTCGAACTATCAACAGAACAGGCATTGCTACAGGTGTTCTGCGACTTATACTTAACCCTCTGACTGCTCAATTTGCAAACCGAGATCTCTTTAAAAATTGCTTTTTTTGCATAGTTTATATATATATATATATATATATATATATATATATATATATATATATATATATATATATATATATATATATAATATATATATATATATATATATATATATATATATATATATATATATATATATATTATATATATATATATATATATATATATATATATATATATATATATATATATATATATATAAACTACTTTCAGATGTTATCACATAAAAAAATTATTTTTTTAATGAATTTCAATTGTAACACAGTAATTTCTAGTTATTACATACTATCTATAATACTATTATCTAATATAACTATAGTTCTAGCCATATAATTCTATTTATTACCTAATTACATGTCTAATACTGTATATAATATATTCCACTGGTAAAACGGAGAAAAGGTGGAATGCGCTTCTTAATAAAGGAAGAAAAACATATGCCCGTGGAAATCGCGGGATGAGCAGTCAGAGAGTTAATGCGTGAGACTATATTGATTATTGTAAAACATGGTGACATGAATTACTTTTGTATTCTGTGCAAATAAATAGTTCCCATCATTAAAGTTTCAACCCTCGTATTTCTTCGGAATCGGTTTGAAGCAGCAGGTTCCAGTCTCGTTTCTCCTAGAGTAGCAAAACATTACTGGGTAGCACTTTAGACCTAACAATGTTCTTGCAGCATTTGAGTATATTTAAACGATTTTATTTTCCAAAAGGATCTCATAAAGAATTCTTAAGGTTTTCTACTGTCCTTCCGCCTGCAATATCCTGGAAAATGTAAAGGTTGTTCTCCATTGTTGTTACATGGAGTAATTAGTGTTTTAAATGTATTACAGTTGCTAGTGATTTGTAATAGTAGTTCCGAACAGCACACATTTTCCATTGGATATCCATTCGTATTTCAGGTAGGCATAAGGAAATTTCTCTGACTTTGTAAATGTTTGCTATATGTCACATGAAAAAGAGTAGTAAATTTAATTTATTAAATTTTGTTTAAAACTGATAAAATTTATACTTCTCTTTTCTTTTAAGACTATATATTGTAACAAAATCAATGCCTTTACCTCAAGTAAAAATTTCAGTTCATAAATATTTTTATTTTTGCGTATTTATATAACAGAATTCACTGTGTTTCCGATAAACTCAAATATATTATTGCTGTAAAAGTAGTAAAACTGAGTCTTTTTAGCTTCTCAGGTGAAAAGAAATTATCCTTTTTTGCATCAGTTTTTTGATAAATCCCAAATATTATCATGAATAATAGTTTTTAACATTAAATAGTATTGACATATGTTTTTTCTTCATTTCTGATAGATTTTTACCTTGAATTTCTATTCAAGAAAAGAAAATTCACTAAATTCTTAAGACTTTCTGTTGTTCCATCGCCTTAAATATCTTGAACAATGTAAAGGCTGTTCTCCATTGTTATTTCATGGAGTAATTAGTCTTTCAAATTTCTTACAATTGCTAGGGAATTAGCTCTATAGAAAGTTTCTTTTACAACTTCTTTTAAGATATTTATTGTTAAAAAGAGTGTCTTATAAAACTGATTATATTTTATTTTCTGTAGTTATTTTTCTTTCCCCATTTGTTTATTGTAATAGTAGATTTTTAAGGACTTTAGTTTATACATCATTTTTTATCATTAGCTTAAAATTCAGTAGAATATCTTTTTCTCATCCAACGATTTATTTTTTCTCATTATTTTATATTTACACCTTTTTAAACCTACAATAATCAAAGATATTCAGATTTCAACAACTTACGATGAACTAATAATTAAATACGTTATAGAAAAAATCCTTTGCAACTCAAAAAGTGCGTACTTTTTAAAATTGTGTTTGATTAAGAATGTAAAAAGACTACTTTTACAGCTCAAATATGTAACTATGAATGTATTATACTAAAATATCTTTCC
>CM063502.1:126928896-126956396 GCA_032207245.1 Pardosa pseudoannulata | reverse complement strand
ATTCTAAATGGTAATTTCTCCTCTTTATATTAACCACATTCGCCAGCCATCCAATTTAAACGAGGATGTTTTCATTCCTTCAGCATAACCCCGAAATTCTTTCTTTGATTCTCAAAGTAAAAAATGATATTATTGGCATTTTAATGAGGCTGCAATAACTCTCCCAGGAAAATCTGTAATGATAAGCAATAATAGTCGTCTGGAACGCCACACTTTGGCAGATGTCTCTAATCAAAGTTTACTCTAGCTAAGCGATTAACTGTTGCTTCAGCATTTTTTCCTACGACACTAAAACATATACGGTATTTGTTCTTCTCTCACAAAAAGTTGGTATTAGAGAGAGAGAGCGTTCTGATACCGTCCGGTTCAGACGCCTCTTGATTTTGTGCTAGTGTGAGAAAACAAAATAAAAGATTATGATCTGCCAAGACGACCGATGTGTTTCTTCATCAGCTGCATTAGGTTATTTTTCTTAATTTTAACATGATTCTAAATTAGCTATAACTAATAATATAGTAGTTTATGCATGTTACGGACAGCCGGTAGCTAAATGAGTATATCCCGATTTTATAGACTGGAGTTTATGTGTTCAAAATCCGACTACAGCCTCGAAGTTTCGTAAACATCGACAAAATTACCGACTTTAAACTGTACATCCCTCTTTAAATAGCTTTATGTAGCAAAATTTCATCAGTAGCTTTGCTAATATATCTATTCATATATACAATGACATAACACAACTAATATGACCATATATAGTTGCGTAAATAATTTGTAAGATATAATTCAACAGAATTCAACAGCTTCGGAATCTAATTATGATACATGCATATATATAAATACATACACACATACATACATACATATATATATGCATATATTGTATGTATATGCATATATATATATGTGTGTGTGTGTGTCTGTGTATGTCTGTATAAATAAGTATACATGATAAATGTAACCTGAGAGTAAAAATAAAATCTCAGAAAATTCTCTGAAATGCGTACTCCATTCTTTAATCAACAAGCATGTGAAAATGATCTTACAAATAATCACTGTACTTTACGTTATGATATATATTTTTTATCGTGTGAAAAACATATAACAAATTATAAACTTGCTGTAGTGTAATGTGCATGATTTCTGTTTCCTAAAAATTTTTTCTCTTAAAGATATTTAAACTTTACCAGCAAGAAGTTTAAAAATTTACGTTTAGAACAAAAACGTGCAACCTCAACAAAAATTTTATTGTATGCTTGAACGTGAAAAGCTTACATGAAAAAGTTATGATCTCTCCATATGTGACTCTAAGACAATAAAGTTGCTACTGACGTATAGATATTTCCAACTCACTGAAACTATTTTTCTATGATCTGCATAATCTGTTTTTCGAAGATACGTAGCGCATGAAAAAAAGATTTTGAAATATGTATTTTACAAGAAAGTAAAACATTTTACACTAGATTAGAGTAACATACTTCATGAAACATACAAATTCAATTTTTTCTTTGAGATTTTGGTTAAAGTAAAATATAGAATATTTTCGTTTTAGATACATACCATATTTTAAAAATAAATCATTTAATATGTTTCACCTTAAAAAATATTGCTATCTGAAATGTATTGCTGAAACTATATTGGTGAAATTTTAAAGGAGTAGAATAAAATAAGATGTAAATAGCAATTTGAATTGGAATAGTTTATTTCACTTAATACATAGATACACATACACCCCCCATATATACACATATAGTATATATATATATATATATATATATATATATATATATATATATATATATATATATAATATATATATATATATATATATAATATATAATATATATATATATATATATATATATATATATATATATATATATATATATATATATATATATATATATATATATATATATATATATATATATATATATATATATATATATATATATATATATATATATATATATATATATATATATATATATATATATATATATATATAATATATATATATATATATATATATATATATATATATATATATATATATATATATATATATATATATATATGTATATATATACATATATATATATATATATATATATATATATATATATATATATATATATATACAGTAAAACCTCCAAAGTAGACCACCTCTCTATGTTGACCGAAATTTTTTAGTTTGAATGGTCAAAACGTATTTTCAATGGCGATTTATCTCTCTATGTTGACCACCTTCGTAAGTTGTATGTTGACCAATTTTTAGTAAGTTTTACTCCCTGTAACTTGACCACTGATGTTTTCTTGAATTAGATTTTTCCTCCCACTTTTAAGCACCTGGTTTCCAGGAATTTCTTTACCAGTTAATCGCATTATCTGAGCAACACTCGATAGTCCCCCCCTCTTTGGTGCTCCATTCATTGTTCACTTCCAGTATGGTACTTTGGGAAGGAAATACCAGAGATTACCCAGCCTTTTGTTAAGAAGAAATGATATTCTAACCCTTTGCATGCTTTCATTTCTTGGATTGGCTGTAATTGCTGAAATCTGTCGAAAAAGGTCAGAAGAGTGGGGTATGTGTGTAGCGGTGTAGCAATGAACGAAATTAGCAAAATTGGAAAACAACCTGTATCGCTCACATGTGAAACACGTTCTGTTATTTCATTGCAGTACCAGTCGTTTATTTGCCAATTTTTATTAAAAATTCAGCAAAGAAAAGCTCTAAGAGAACTTAAACTAAAGGAGGAAGTGTATCTTCTTAATTTTCTGGTAAACAGCAGCCAAAGAAAGACAGCAGAAAAATTTGGTGTGAGTAAGACAACTGTGGGCAATATTTTAAAAAGCAAGGAAGAATATCTGGAAAGTCATTCTTCCGAAAACGGGGAACTTCAAAGAAAAAGGAGAAAAACGTGTCTCGACGCTGTAAATGAAGCCACATTTCGTTGGTTTACACAGATGGGATCAATTATTGCAAGAATATCGGGTTCTATGCTTCAGGAAGTAGCAAAACAATTTGCATAAGAATTCAAAATTGAGGACTTTCAAGCGTCAGAAGGTTGGCTTGAAACATTCAAACTACGATACGATATTTTTCAAAACGTTTTGTGTGGGGAATCGAATGAGGTTTCAGCTGAAGTGGTGGAGAAGTTTATTGAAAAATTCCCAGAGTTTGCTAAAGGTTTTAAAGATGAGGACATCTTTAATGCTGATGAATGCGGTCTCTTCTTTAAAGCAATGCCTGATAGAAGTCTAGTAAGGAACTGTGACTCTTGCAAAAGAGGAAAACTTTCAAAACAGCGTTTTACTGTTCTTCTATGTGCTAGTATGACTGGAGAAAAATTGAAGCCTATGGTGATCTGCAAAACCGCAAAACTACTTGCTTTTAAAAATGTAAGACCTGATGACCTTCCTGTTTTTTGGAGAATGAATAAGTCAGCTTAGATGACCAGTGCTTTATTCGAAGAGTGGGTTAGAGGAATTGACGCAGAAAGTAGGCAAAAGAAGCGGTCTATTCTACTTACCATGGATAACTGCCCCAGCCACCCAAAAGTGAATAATCTCACAAATGTGAAGCTAAAATTTTTGCTTCCAAACCCAACTTCGAAAACCCAACCTTTAGATCAAAGCATTATTCAGTCCTTCAAAATGCACTACAGAGCTCAACTTCTGGAATGGGTGATCATGAAAGCTCAAACCTATGGTCCTTCTGCGTTGGCAGCATCAACAACTGCGTCAGTAAATGCTTTGAATACTGTTCATTAGATTAATTCTGCTTGGAATAAAGTTACGCAATCCACGATTAAGAACTGTTACAAAAAAGCTGGATTTGTTACAGCTACAACATCGGTGCAAGAGAATGAGCTTCCTCTATCTCCTTTGCCAGTTTTTGATGGAGTTGATTTTGAAGATTATATTTCCATGAACGATGAGTTAGTAACATGTGTTGAAGCAGACCCAGAGGCAATCTTCAGTGAGATACTCTCTGACACTAAGCACAGCGAGGACTCTAAGGTACGAGAAACGGACTGCGAAGAGGATGATGATCCAAGTGACGATGAAACTGAAAACTACCCAACTCTGAAGGAAGACGATGTAAAGCGCAGGATGGAGCAACTTAAAGATTTCGCTGCAGAAAAATGCTCAAGCATGTTTAATGGACTTGTAAACTGTGAAATTGCTTTTTGCAGTTACCAAATGAACAAAGAGAGGACTCAAAGATAAACTGAATCATTCTTTCAAAATTTGTAAAAATGTGCTGTACCTTCAGTAAAAATAAAAATGAGTAAGTGCTAATTTTTTTTCTAAAATTTTCCTTAAAATATACTAAAAAAGCTTACTAACTTTTTTCTAATATTGTACTATAGTATTTATTTTTAAAAAATTCCCTAATTTGACCACCTCCGTATATATATATTATATATATTATATATGTATATATATATATATATATATATATATATATATGTACACATATATATATATATATATATATATATATATATATACATATATATATATATATATATATATATATATATATATATATATATATATATATATATATATATATATATATATATATATATATATATTTAATATATATATATAATATATATATATATATATATATATATATATATAATTATACTAGAATACCCGACAGATGTTGTCCTGTTCTAATGGTGTAAATCCAAAAATTTTAAAATGTTTTTAAATAAATTATACATTATACCGTTTGGATGGGAAAATAAGGGAAAAATTATTTTAAAAATAATTGACGTCACCACACTTATAGTCATCACAAACGTAATAAAATTAAAAAAACCCACTTCGCCTTTACGGGGATTCGATCCTCTGTCTTTTCTTACTGAAGACCGTTGCCTTGACAGATACGCGCAGTTCTGGACCTTTAATAAGAAAAGCATTTTCTATCGGATCAAACTATGAATCTAAACCATTTTTGAATAAACTTAATTCGATACACAAATTTTTGTCAAAATCTGTCCAGCCGGTTAGGGGAGTTCTATTACAAACACAAGGATAGAATAATTTTGTACATAAAGATATATATTCTAATGCATGCAGCCAGACGTACCACATGTGTAAAATGTTCTATTGTATTGTATAGTTCTGAGAAATGATATTTTCGTATTCATCCAGTTTCAGGGGTTCTGCTAAAGAAAGTTAATTATTTTGTGCAATGTTCCACTACATATAATTTTAATTATCATTTATTATATCCCTCAGTTATGATAAACAAAAATTAAAAGTTTTCTGATCACCAAGGTTACAAATAATTTCAACTGATTTATTAAAAATATAAAGATATGTACTTCTATTTCAATGATAATTACAATCTAAAACCTCTGATTTTTTTCTCCATATACCCAACTTCCTCATTCATCTGAAAGTTAAATGTTCCAAAGTTGGTAAATTATCACACTATTGATATCTATTTACCATTTGCTTCAACGGAATTCAGTGCAAGGTTAAAGAAATATTTATTTATTGCAAAAATAAAATTGTAAATTTCCGATGTACTTTATTACAGGTATATGCAAAATCTTTTGAAATTGAAAATTTTTGTAAAATATTTGGAGAGTTTTTCAGTTACCAAGGGTTATACATTTCAGCGGCAACTCCATTTTACTCTTCTTCAATGTTTGCCAGTTGTAACTCATCGTTAAGCTCACCGGTAACTCAACAGGCATATTAATGTTATTTCTAACTGTTCAAGTATGGTATTATTTTTATTAAGTTATAGGTATTGCCAAAACAAAAATTATTTAAGAAAAAGGGGAAAGCTATCATAAATACAAAATTTCTTACATAGTAGGATTGGAGGAATCGAAAATCATTGAAAAATTGATTAAAATAATTTAAAGATTGGAAAATTTTTTAGTTGAAAAGAATGCTCAGTATATTTATTTGACATTTGCAACAGAGATGCAATATCTCTCTTTATCTATAAAAACTGGCCTAAAGGCAGACACAGAAAAAAAAAATTTCAGAGGAATTGTTTTAGACGCAGTATTTTTTCTATTTTTTATAAAAAATATCTTTATTAAATTTTAAAACACTTACAATAGTACAATAAAAGAATTATCGTAAAAGAATCTCAATTTCCACATATAAATCTTGGTGATGCTAATGATTTTTTGGCCATTACATCTGGGTAAACCCCTGGTGTGTGCATTTTTAAAATAACATGAAAGTGATCGTAAATCAGAGTACCATTTTAGAAATCCCAAAACAGCTTCAGTAAATAATCATTCTGCTTCTCGCTTCAATGTAAAAATGTTATAAGTGAAAACCACTAGAGAATTTTTGAAATTTTAAAATTACATAAAACTTGAAAGCTCATTTTTTTCTCACAAAATATTTAAATTTCTTCAGCAAAAAAGTTTATAAAATTGAGGTTCAACATCGACAAAAAACATTATTATAGGTGTGATTTGAAAAGCCTAATAAGGTTTTACATTTTCTATCTATAACTCTAAAACTATAAACATAGAAAATCTTGCATGCTGCGAACGTTTATTCATTTGAATGTACTGCAAGTAGTTTTCAATGATCTGCATAATCAGTTTCTAGGAGCTATGGGTGGCAGGAAAAAATAGAGTCATATTTTTATAGGAAAATAAAATGTATGTACTTTACATTAGAGTAACGATCTGCATTAATCATATGCATACAATCAGTTTCCTGTTTCTCTCTCTTGCAATTAAAGTACATAATAGTTTAGGCATACCTAAGGTATATTAAAAAACTTCTATTAACACTATTTTTGGAGAAAATAATTATAACTTTGAAGAGTATCCTTACTTTGATAAACATTTTGGTTCTGTAAACCAGAAATGATATAAATCTATACAGGAATTATAAACTGAATATATAATATTAGAAACACACATACATATGCACGTCGCCCTAGCACACACACACTCACAAGTATATATATATATATATATATGTGTGTGTGTGTGTGTGTGTGATATGTGTGTTTATATATACACTTAAGCGTATGCGTATGTGTGGGCATGTTTATCTAAAGCATAACCTCAGAGAGACCACCATAAGTTTTCGTGGTCAACAAAATCCTTTTACTTTTAGCTGTAATATACACTCTTAGTCACAAACCCGGACAACATACCGAGAGGATGTAATAAAAATTAGATATTAATTTATATGCATACAGTTTTTGACGTAAAATACAAAATTTTAAAAATTGGTGGTCAATGAATGGACGTGACAAACTGAAGCTCATCATATCTTCGCAACTGGCAGGATATTGAAGAGGATAGTTTTCGATTTCAAGTCATAAATTCTTTGCGAATTTCCTACCATATACTCAGGTAGACAGTAACCTCGCATAAAGGTGGTCGAAAGATATGCACAAATGTCAGTATTTGAGAGAGAACGTGTTTTGGGGATCAAAAAAGCCATTTGGTATAACCGACGATTCGCTTGACATTTGGGCAGGATCCATGTCTCTATTACACGATGTTGGCAGGTATTAGTGAAGTATGGACTAACACAGCTTCAAGAAGGAAGTGGTCGGCCTACAAAAACGACAGAACGGAAGGACTTAGCAATCGTCAGAGTGGCCCTCACAGCCCCAGATGCATCATTATCATCGATTGTACATGCAATTAGTGCTTCCTTAATCACAAGGACCATTAATAAGCGGCTCACAGAAAGAGGGCTGAAGTCATGGCGCCTCTTGCGGCGATTACCATTGACCTCTGTACAACGACAAGCCTCTTTGCAGTGTTGTCAATCTCATTCAAACTGGAATGTCACTGGCTGGAGTAGAATAGTCTTCAGTGATGAGTCTTGCTAAAGAAGCCCCGGACAGAGGGAGGATACTAACCGGACTGTCTTCCGGCATACATGCCGACAACCAGGAGTGATGGTGGGATGCCATTTCGTTTCATAGTAGTACTCTTTTGGTTGTTACTCGTGGCATCCTTACAGCACAACAGTACGTCGACGAAGTTCTACTCCCTGTTGTGTTATTCTTCACTTCCCGCCATTATGAGGTTATATTTCAATGCAAGATAATGCCTCGCCTCCCACTGCACTGTGTTTCTACTGCTTATACGCTTGGTTTCCGAACGCTACCTTGTTCATCAAGGTCACTGGATCTCTCTTCTATTGAGCACGTTTAGAGTATTATGGGCAGAGCTCGCTTGTGATTTTGACGATATAATGCGCCAGTTGGACAGAATTTGGCACGATATCCGTTAGGACGTCGGAAAAATCAATCAATCAATGCCTAGCCGAATATCTGCCTGTATAAGGACCAGATTTGCTCAAACGTGTTATTGAGTTTTTCACTTTGTAAACTTCTATCATTTAAATAAATTATCCAATTTTTCTCATATTGTAATCATTTGTTTTTCCGTACATGTACATCACATCTACAGATTTTCGTTCCATTCTCCTGAGTGTTTTTTTTTTGTCTAAGATTGTAAAAATTATAGCTAAAACACACAAGAAATTGGAAAGTTTCAATAAAACCATTGACATATTGCTAGCATTTTTTTAATATTCATATATTTTTCAGTTCAAAGTTTAAACAATTGGTATAAAATCCAAAATTTCATACCCAGACAAATTTTGTATGGTATGTTTGAACGTAAAAAGCTTACTAAGGATATGAATACTTCTTCTCTATAAAACTCTAAATCTATAAACTTGTAAAGACTGAAAATCCTGAATGCTACGAAGGTATAGACATTTTTGTCTCTCTGAAAGAATTTTTTTGTGATCTGCATAATCTGTTTTTGGAGGATTTGGAGTGCAAGAAAGAACCTATGAAATATATTTTTAAAGGAAAATAATATATATTTTTTTCTTTATTAGATTAGCATTCATAATCATAAAAATTCATTTTTTTATTTTATATCTTATATGGACTGCTGTCAAAAGTTATATACCCTAAAAATGTTACGCATAAAATATAAAAGTTCAAAGAAAAAAAAATATTTTTTGTCATCCAAACTTTAGTGTAAAACATCCTTGTGTTTTCTTTTATTTGCATTTATTTAAAAAAAAGGTCTAAAATCTTATATATATACCGGGTGGCCATAGTTAAACTGACAGTGCTCACAGTGTTCTGTAGCGCGATCTATTTGAGAGAATGACGCCACATTTTGTAGGAAGATTAAACAAGACGGGGGATGAAGGATTCCGCGAAAAAACAAATTAGTTCCTAAAGTCACCGCTAGGGGAATATTTGGCGCTGTGTTATAGAAAATAGAGTGTTAACAAATGCAAATTAATACGGAATAAAATTACCTTTTATTATGCACATTTTTTGATATAGTTCAAGTGCAATATGGCAACACTTTTAAAAAAGCGTAAAATCTACATAAACACAGATAAAGTCTCGTGATCTGCAATATCACGTAAGCTGAGTAGAAGTTCTTTATTTAAATTTCACGTTACATCCATTGGCAAAGTGCCAGATGCTTGGGTTTTAAAAGGCAACGTGTTACGTTTCGAATCAATCGGATTGAAAGTTTATGTGCAATGTCTCCTTTTTTAGTCGAGAGTGCGTAACTGGTCAAATTCTTTTACCTCAACCAATGCAACGCGTCAGCCGCTCTTCGTGCTTTTAGAACTAACAAAAAATACGTAAAGGTAACGGTCCTTTGTCAGTTAATGCGATAAAAGCAATGGTTGAGACGTTTGAGAAAACAGGCTCTCTGAAGGTTCAGTCATGTAGAGGGCGAAGACCTGTACCACAAGATACAATCGAAGCAGTTGCCACGGCTATTGTCAATAGAGGACCAGACAATATTGGTGCCATCTCTAACGCTCGTGGAGTAGCTCGGAATATGGATATGCCTTATAGTAAGGTATGAAAAATCTTACGAAAGATTATCAACTTCTATCCGTATAAGATCAGCCGTGTACAGGAGTTACTCTACCCCGACCATGATAAGCGATTGACTTTTGCTCTCACCTTTCTTGCCAGAATGGGGGTGGATGATGCTTGGAAGTAGAAAATATTATGAGGAGACCAGGCCCACTTTTACCTGAATGGAACTGTGAATACCCAAAACTGCCGAATTTGGGATGAGAAATCACCACATGCAGTCACAGCGATTAACTTACATTCACCAAAGGTAACTGTTTGGTGTGGGCCCACAGCTAAATATATCGCTAGTCCATTCTTCTATGAGAACATTACCCCGATAAGACCGGAAACCTGTTCTGTTACCGGAGAGAAATATCACCACATATTGAACAGCTTTGTCATTCCGGCACTTCAGCAAAGACAATGCCTTTGGGAAATCATTTTCATGCAAGCTGGAGCCCCTCCACATGTTGCTGTACGTGTGCTACAGCTGCTACGATAAAAATTCACAATAGAAAGAGTCATTAGCAGCTACTTTCCAACTGCATGGCCACCTCCTTTGATTGATCTTACCCCATGCAACTTCTGACTATCTGGTTACCTTAAATTAAAGTTTATCAAGAAGGGGTACAGGAACTGGATACGTTGAAGGATAACATATCACGGACTGTACGGGAGATTCCTGCAGACATATTACTTTCTGCTGTAACGCATACTGTGCACAGAATGCAATATGTGGTCCACAACAACGGCAGCCACATTGAACCTCATGCAAAATAAAAGGTAATTTCCGTATTGATTTGCATTTGTTAACCCTCTATTTCCTATTACACAGCGCCAAATATTCCCCTAGCGGTCACTTTTGGAACTAATTTGTTTTTCTCGGAATCCTTTGTCCCCCGTCTTGTTTAACTTCCTACAAAATGTGGCGTCATTCTCGCAAATAGATCGCTCTACAGAACACTGTAAGGGCTGTCAGTTTAATTATGGCCATCTGGTATATATGTATATATATATATATATATATATATATATATATATATATATATATATATATATATATATATATATATATATATATATATGTAATCCATTTTTTATATCACTCCTTCACAAGGAGAATCATCTATCCTTCTGGATAATATACAATCAAAAGCCACAGAGTTCACTCTGCTCTGACACAAGTGCACCCAAGAGCGCTGACAACAAAAATTTTCCCACAACAAAAACAGCTTAATAAGCGAATTAACTGCAATATCAGCAAAACGCGAAATCATGTTTTGCCACCAGCTTGAAAACTGCTCTGTAGACAGAAGGTTTACAGTTTTATGACAGAAAGGAATGTTAAGTGGAAAATGCTCCTTTGATTAAACAATTTAGAGGCTGGTAAAGATATTTAAATGAATTAAAATTGGAGAGAGGAGGCTTTGGAAGAAATATTAAAGTTAAATAATTTTGATATATTACACACACACACACACACACACACATATATATATATATATATATATATATATATATAATATATATATATATATATATATATATATATATATATATATATATATATATATATATATATATATATATATATATATATATATATATATATATATATATATATATATATATATATATATATATATATATATATATATATATGTATATATATATATATATATATATATATATATATATATATATATATATATATATATATGTATATATATATATATATATATATATATATATATATATATATATATATATATATATATATATATATATATATATATATATATATATATATATATATATATATATATATATATATATATATATATATATATATATATATATATATATATATTATATATATATATATATATATATATATATATATATATATATATATATATATATATATATATATATATATATATATATATATATATATATATATTATATATATATATATATATATATATATGTATATATATATATATATATATATATATATATATATATATATATATATATATATATATATATATATATATATATATATATATATATGTATATATATATATATGTATATATATATATATATATATATATATATATATATATATATATATATATATATATATATATATATATATATATAATATATATATATATATATATATATATATATATATATAACTATGGCGTCATTCATTGTAGGTCATACTACATGTTGTTTAAATTAATAAGTGGAGCTGCAAGTTAATTGGTTGGATTGTGTGGTGTCCATATAGAAATCAAATAACTTCTTATTGAGAGATGATTGCCATAGGCGAGAGAGGTTTCACTTCTAATTTGAGACACGTGCTCTTAATGTGGAGAAATTTGCAAACTGAGATTAAGACGCCCAGGTATGTCATATCATCTCCAGAGCTATCTTCTTTGCGACCTCGATCCTCAGCCGTTATTAGTGTACAAGACGGTCTTCTGTCAGCTCAGGTCCCAAACTCACCTACCGCACGGGTATGAACTTGGCTCATTTAGTAATTGAGCTACAGTGGTCCTGATTCATAATTCAAGTTCATAATTCAATATTTGAATAGCGAATCAAAGTGTTATTTTGCCAAAATAGATTCTTAATTTCAACAGTAAATATACACCTACAAATTTTAAATTTATAAAAGCTAATATACGTAGAAAATTAAACAGAAAGTAGAGAAAACTTTCTGTTTAGAGAGGTTCATGGAAAGTGGACATTTTATGGTTATTGATAACCAGCTGAAAATAATATGTCTAACTCAATAAAACATCACACTGCCACCTCAGATGGAATTTTTGGTTCTTTTATTAAAATATTGGTTGTGATAAGAATTTAGAAACCTCTCCTATATAGAATGAATTACATAAAATTAAATTATACAATACTTTTCACTTAAAATGTAAATCTTAATAATCAATATGGATAATTTTATCTATACAGAATAAGGCTATTATTATTATAGCAACTGCCTTTTAAGCTTTTTAGGGCTTTATTTGGTACTTTTTATTCAAATATAGAAGTATTTCAAAGTTTTTTAATAAATAACATAAATTATTCTTTGCACTATATATCTCTTTTATTATACGGTGGATATAATAACGACTCTTTCCTTATTCATCAAACTTCCTAATTTTTCCACTATCTTTAGAGAGGAGAATACTAGGATAATAGATTTTTCTTCAATAACCATTAATGGTGGTCTCTCGTCTGCAATAATGCAACTTATATAAATTTCTTACATATATAAATTCCTTAAGTACAGTCTGGCTTACTTATTAAAATGTAACATCATAATACCCTGCAATCCTTTATGAAAATTCAAGGATTATACTGAATTATGATGATATTTTTAAGAATATGAAACTTATTTCCATAATTTCAGATAGGAATATTAATTTTCCCTTAAATTTATAGAGAAACAGAAATACAGAAAAATAAAGAAAAAATTCTATAAAATAGATAAAAAGTTATTATTAAATTTTTTTTAATAAATGACATTTTATCATTCATATTCATAGGATTAATTGACTTAATTGTCAACTGTTGTTTGATTTCTAGGATGGTGAGTTATATTAATATTTGTTGAATATTAAAATGTACTTTTTATTTAAAAAATAATCGTAGCGGATTTAAAGGCTAAACAAACATCTTACAGTAGCAAAAATACTTAGCACCTCAAATATACGATGTGTATTTTTAGTTAAAAAATATTATAAAAATCTTTGGTATTGAGATGCCCCAATAAACTTGAAATAAATTATGATGAGAAAGATTTCAAAATGCAACAAATGAAACAGAAATACAGCAAAATAAAGAAGAAATTCTATAAAATAGATAATTTGATTATTAAAAGTTTTTTCTTTAATAAATGATATTATATCATTTATATACGTAGGATTAATTGACTTAATTGTCAACTGTTGTTTGATTTCTAGGATGGTGAGTTCTTATACAATTTGTACAATATTAAAATGTACTTTTAATTAAAAAAACCGTAGTGGTTTTAAAGGCTAAGCAAACATCTTACAGTAGCAAAAATACTTAGCACCTCAAATATAAGATTTGTTTTTTAAGTTACAAAATGTTATGAAAATCTTTGGTATTGAGATGTCCCAATAAACTTGAAATAAATTATGATGAGAAAGATTTCAAAATGCAACAAATGAAACAGAAATACAGCAAAATAAAGAAGAAATTCTATAAAATAGATAATTTGATTATTAAAACTTGTTTCTTTAATAAATGACATTATATCATTTATATACATAGGATTAATTGACTTAATTGTCAACTGTTGTTTGATTTCTAGGATGGTGAGTTCTAATACAATTTGTACAATATTAAAATGTACTTTTAATTAAAAAACCGTAGTGGTTTTAAAGGCTAAGCAAACATCTTACAGTAGCAAAAATACTTAGCACCTCAAATATAAGATTTGTTTTTTAAGTTACAAAATGTTATGAAAATCTTTGGTATTGAGATGTCCCAATAAACTTGAAATAAATTATGATGAGAAAGATTTCAAAATGTAACAAATGAAACAGAAATACAGCAAAATAAAGAAGAAATTCTATAAAATAGATAATTTGATTATTAAAACTTGTTTCTTTAATAAATGACATTATATCATTTATATACATAGGATTAATTGACTTAATTGTCAACTGTTGTTTGATTTCTAGGATGGTGAGTTCTAATACAATTTGTACAATATTAAAATGTACTTTTAATTAAAAAAACCGTAGTGGTTTTAAAGGCTAAGCAAACATCTTACAGTAGCAAAAATACTTAGCACCTCAAATATAAGATTTGTTTTTTAAGTTACAAAATGTTATGAAAATCTTTGGTATTGAGATGTCCCAATAAACTTGAAATAAATTATGATGAGAAAGATTTCAAAATGCAACAAATGAAACAGAAATACAGCAAAATAAAGAAGAAATTCTATAAAATAGATAATTTGATTATTAAAAGTTTTTTCTTTAATAAATGATATTATATCATTTATATACGTAGGATTAATTGACTTAATTGTCAACTGTTGTTTGATTTCTAGGATGGTGAGTTCTAATACAATTTGTACAATATTAAAATGTACTTTTTATTTAAAAAAAAATCGTAGTGGTTTTAAAGGCTAAACACACATCTTACAATAGCAAAAATACTTAGCACCTCAAATATACGATGTGTATTTTTAGTTAAAAAATATTATAAAAATCTTTGGTATTGAGATGCCCCACTAAACTTGAAATAAATTATGATGAGAAAGATTTCCAAATGCAACAAATGAAACAGAAATACAGCAAAATAAAGAAGAAATTCTATAAAACAGATAATTTGATTATTAAAACTTGTTTCTTTAATAAATGACATTATATCATTTATATACATAGGATTAATTGACTTAATTGTCAACTGTTGTTTGATTTCTAGGATGATGAGTTCTAATACAATTTGTACAATATTAAAATGTACTTTTAATTAAGAAAATCGTAGTGGTTTTAAAGGCTAAGCAAACATCTTACAGTAGCAAAAATACTTAGCACCTCAAATATAAGATTTGTTTGGGTTTTTTTTAGTTACAAAATATCATAAAAATCTTTGGTATTGATATGCTCCAATAAACTAAAAATAAATTATTATGATGAGAAAGATTTCAAAATGCACTCACAAATTCACTTTTGAATATATTTATATAAACATACAAATAAACATGTTTTATTGAAAAGTATTAAATACGCAGCAGGATCTTATGAATAACAAGCTGAATTTAGTTATCTCCATCAGTATACAAATAAACATGTTATTACATGTTATTTATCAAAAAAGATGCCTTTTGGCATTCGCTAACAATTTTCAAAATAGGATCTTACACGCTTTTCGATAGAGAAAAGAAATATTTTTAAATTTAGCATTAAAATTACCGCTAAACTCATACGACAACTTCTGTGTAGGATTAGTTACTAGAAGAACACGATTGCATAAAATAAATATTTACTTCAAACTATATGAATAAAATATATTATTGTAGCAAAGATAAAACATCATCTAAATAATCTTATCGTGTGTGTTTATCTTAAAGGGGCAGGTGTTTTTCGGATCTAAAAAATACTCGAGATCCGTTCTCTTCTCAAAATGATTTTATTTCGCACTCGAAGCACGTTTTATTCTTTTAATATTTTGCTGTGTCACAGATGTGTATATGATTGTTTCTTCGTATTAGGCACATTACTTTCTGAGAGAATATTTTTTAAAAATTTAAGATGATCAAATTTCACGATAAAGTCACCGAGTTTAATATGCACAAACATACTTATGTATTATTTTATTAAGGATAATAAATATAAATTTTATTTCTCATAGTTTAATAATGCAAGGAAAATTATCCGAAAATACAGCTGTATTAGGCAAAATACTAGTTACAGTAATACGGAAAATAAAACTTCATAACTCAGAAAATATTCTTTAATGAATATTTATATAAATATATTGTGTTTATGTATTATCGATGAATTAGTATTAAGACTAGTAAAATTATGTAATAAACTTCCAATCTAAATATCCTTTTAACCTAAACATCTATTATAATATCAAAATAGTTCTTGATTATTAAATACATATATTTTTACTTTTGTGACGAATATTTATAAAAAAAATTAAATTTATAACACTCAAATTTTGATAAAAATTTTAGTCAGTATTTAGCTATGCCAAATGTTAATACTTGATACTTTGATTGATTGATTGATTATTTTGTTTAACAGATTGATAATTGATAAATTCAATCAATCAAATGATCTAATTCGATTGATTGATAATTTTGTTATTTTTCATGTACAATAGTTACTAAATTTCTATATTTGTATTGAAAAATGAATTCTAAATTGTATTTCTAAATCCTTTGTCGCAATGTTCTCAAGTTCCCAAACTATATCACCCATTTGTTGTTATAGGGAGTAGTGTTGAACGCCTACAGTTTTCACCCATAATAAAATGGTCAATTAATTCCACGGACTTGTATGAGAGAATAATTAACTTGCAAGTGAGCCCAAGTTATTAAAAAAACATTCAAAAGTTGCAATAATACCCGCCGAGTTTGTTTTGTTCTTTCTGGAGATAATATGCATTAATTATTTCACGAGCATCTGAAAAATCTGACGGGAATAGTTTGCCTGTACATGGAACTGTGTCAGCCTTCTTTGGAAAATATCCTCCCCTTACAATCCATTATATTGACTTCGCATCATATGTAAATTGATGTACCCTCATTTAATTCCTGTTTATTAATCAATTCAAAAACTCTGCTTTATAGCTATGAAACTTCTCCAAGCACTCGATTAAAATAACTTCACGATGCTGCTTTAGTTATATTGAAAACGTGGAACATCTCCTGCCCACAACATTCTCATGTTCTAATTTTTAATCAATATCAGATGCACATCCCAATTTGAAAGGATTACAATGTCTGTTATCTAGCACAATTTAAGTTAACAGTCTCCCTATAATATCTTGATGATTTTTTTTCACCCTTTCTCACTTCATTTGTTCTAACACAGATATGTTCATCTTGGCAGTTTGTACGTCCTCAATTAAACTATTCTACGCAATATTTTATTTCTGCAATCAAACGAGAAACATCCCCAAGACTATAATTCAACCTCACTTTTATATTGGTTAGACTAACTCCTTTCAAACTAACTTATTCTATAGCTTGAGGATGGCAAATCTCTTTCATGGTTACAAATTCACTGAAATAATTTCAATTTGAATAAATGCTCAGAAAATAAACATCATAATGTTCACAAACTTTAAACTTCATCTTTAAAAATTTAAAGTTTTTACTATATTCATTCATTTACAGTCATACTACAGTCATGCTTTTCTACTACAATCATTCTTTTCAAATATTAACTTCCATCTTTTGGTACACCATTTATGGGTACACCAGGGAGAAACCTCTTAATATATATATGTATGAGTGTATATATATATATATATATATATATATATATATATATATATATATATATATATACATATAACAGGTTCTCACTAAATGGCACTAGAGTCCTGAGTACATTTTCATAGCTTTATTCAAATCTCAGAGCACACTACTCGTCAATCATCTTCAATGGCGTCGCACATTGGCCTAACTTTTAACAAAGGAAGGCTGTTATATATATATATATATATATATATATATATATATATATATATATATATATATATATATATATATATATATATATACTATATATATATATATATATATATATATATATATATATATATATATATATATATATATATATATATATATATATATATATATATATATATATATATATATATATGTATATATATATGTATGTATACATATATGTATGTATATATATGTATATATATATGTATATATAAATGTATATATATATATATATATATATGTATATATATATTTATGTATATATATATATATATATATATATATATATATATATATATATATGTGTGTGTGTGTGTGTGTGTGTGTGTGTGTTTATATACATATACACAACTTACAGTGCAAGGAAATATTTAAAATATTCAAGATACTGCATAATAAAAATAACTTACAATTCTACCTACAAAAAGTGTAAAATTTTAAGAAAATTCTTATATCCCTAAATATTATTCGCCCATGCAAAATATTAAAAGGCGGATTTGATAATGACTGCTGATACAATTTATCTTTCAGCTTAGTAAAACCCTCCAACTTACTCGCTAATTATGGGTCACTCCTTTTAAGAGGTCAAAGTTTCCCGATCACTCAAATTTTCAAGTATTCTTAAAGTTTTGTAAATATTGTGAAAAGTTTTAATAAATTTTCTACCTTAAATTTATCGTTAATTAAGTGCCGGGTGAAACAAGAGTTACGGTTAATGTGCAAAAGAAAGGAAGTTTCTGACATCAGTTGCATGCAAAAAAATTTCAAACTTTACAAGAGACTCTACTGATTGGGAAAATTTTATGAAGCACTTAGTAGTTTAACTTTCTTAGCAGGTGCGGGGCAATATCATGAAGTTTTTATAAAGTTTTAAAATTTTCTATTACGTTGTTAGATGCTGCTGCATAAAGTTGAGTAGAAGTATTGAATAGTACGAGAAAATTTCTCTTTTACAACATTTTTATTTCACCGACAAAGCTGCTCTTCTAATTATTATACTAAATAGATAAAAATATAATAACAGTACTGAAAGAGTGTAAAGTTCATATCTTTATTAAAATAATTATGGCAATATTTTACAATATTTAAATGTTATGAAAATAATTATTGCCTTCATATAAATTAATAAACAATTATGCAAAGTATAAATAATACTATAAATAATACTATCCCTCTATGTATGACTGCCGAACGATAGCCGATTAGTTAGAGGGCTAGCCTTTGATATCGGAGTTACGGGTTCGAATTCCACAATGGCATGAATGTTCGTAGCCGTAAGAAATTGGCTTTAATCTGTAGGTCCCGGTCTCATTAGCCCTCCTGTACACCGTAGCACTCCAAACCAAACCAAATCGATGTATGACTATATCACGTTAAGAATATTTCTAGTTCACATCCTTTAAAAATTATTTTATACGTAACATAAAAACATAGAAGAAAAGAGTTACATTTTCTCAATGTATATTACAAACAATATTCCAGAAGATTACAGAAATGAATCTTTTCCTGCTAGTGTAATATATATATATATATATATATATATATATATATATATATATATATATATATATATATATATATATATATATATATATATATATATATATATAACCTGAAAAAATATAACATACACTTTACAAATTTAATAGAATGATATCGAGAAAATAAAACTAAATTTTATTTCTCGAATTGCAAGAGTTTAATTTCTAGAGAATGAAACACCAGATTTTATCTTCCAATTCTTGAATCAAATGTCTAATAAAGCATTACTTGAAATTCCTATTATTACCTTAGCATTAGATAATGCGGGCTGATTCAACTCTCCTTCAGTCACTTACAAGCAATTCAGCATCATTAAAGTTTTATGAAGTCATCCCACTAAATCTTATAAATATTATACATCGCAATCTTCATGCGTAATCAGTCGAAATAAACAATGAGAATTGAGTTCTTGTAAAGGTAATATCCATGCATTTATTATTCTTTTTGGAAAATAGGGATCAGAATTAGTTTATCCAGGGCGCATAAAGTAAGTCGAGCATTAGTTTTTATACAATTATATTTGTATCCAATTTAATTGAAACGTTTACAATGTAAACAGTAACAGTCTTCAAAATATTTCAACTTACTAGTTTTCCTTATTATATGTATGCATACAAAAATGTTTAATATTCCTATATATGTTTATCTATCTATCTATCTATCTATCTATCTATCTATCTATCTATCTATATATATATATATATATATATATATATATATATATATATATATATATATATATATATATATATATATATATAAATATATATATATATATATATATATATATATATATATATATATATATATATATATATATATTATATATTATATATATGTAAAATACATATAAATATTATGCACTATTACTTGTATATACATATATACATAAAGTAGTTTAAAAATTTAAGAATACCCAACACCAGATAAAATAACATTTTGAGAGTTCATCAAAATGTCATTAAAAGTCATCAAATGTCTGAAGGCCATCCAAAATAGCATTTTAGAAAGATGTCATACAAGGATAATGAAGTAAGGTTATTATTTTGTACCAAGTCCACTTTTTTTAATAACTATTGCTATCCTATTAGACATGCTATAAATCAAATATGAAGTAAGGTTTGACAAATCTGTGTACGTAAGACATTTTTATTGCTAAAACAAGTGTTGTAGAATTCCATGATTGCTTTCCAGCGACTTTATTTTTACAATACACCCTTGATTCTCGATGGGATTTGTATGTGGGCTGTTACTGGGCAGTAAAACACCCGGATTTATGGCGACGTCATCCGTTATATTCCTTGACTTATGACACAGAGTCGCATCATGCATGGAAAGAAAACGACTATGACATGCTAAGTTTCAGTTTATCAATAAAAATTGGGTATTAATTCGTAGTGGGTTTAGATATCAGGTACCAGACATAGACTTTACACCCAGTATCATTTGGCTGTGAGGCTGTTCAACAGTAGGAGTTGTATATTTGGACTCATCGGAAAAAAACTCCCCACACCTATTTTGAACTGTCTACATATGAATTCAGGCGAGCGTTAGTAGTTATGCTTTTCATATTCTGAGTAAATCAAGGCTTACTAGGAGATTTATAATATAATCAACCAAAACGTTACGTCTAATTCTTTTAATAGTACTTTTACTGAAGATATCCCTTTCGACGATATCACATGCTCGTCAGCTCTTTCTAACCAGAATATATTTAATCTTCTTGCAGGACGTTGTTGGAGATAATATGCCCTTCAATTATTGATCATATTCGGATAACACGATCATTACGTCATTCGTTTTTATGGAAGACCGCTTCTATTCAGGAATCTCTATGTCCAGAAATGTTTTAACTACTAACTTACTAACTTCTTAAGGAAAGACTATCCTGCTCAAATGTATCTTCTTTCCTATTTGGCATTCATATAAACTAACTTCGTCCAGGGTCAATATTTCTGCTCTTTTTGGAGATGTAGTGACTTTTTTAGTTATTACAATACTAACAGAACAGTTCTGTCTACGTCTAAATCCACAAAACAACTACCGTTCAACCTTACAAAGACGTTTATTTATAGCAGTCAATAACGTCTGATGTGATCAACACTTGAGGTGAAACAATAATTGACACAAATAATGCAATGTACTAAAATACTGAAAATTTTATACAGATACCTGAATTAATTACTTCTTAGTAACAATTAAAGCTAATTTTTATATACATACTATAAAAGTAATATATCAAAATTATTAAACCTAAAATATCTATCTAAAAATTTTCCGCTTTACATTGTTCAATACCTAAATTTTTGGCCATGAAATATCAGATTTAAAGACTGTTCGCCAACTTAAATTCTATTTACCCGTCTCTCAAAACTAATTCTAGAATAAATGCTGAATTTCTCTCCTCTAGCCACATTTTTCAGATTCCTAGAACAGTAATTTCACTCCTCCAATGTATAATTTCCTGCATATGTGGGTTTCGAGTTGTCTTAAATGTTTCTTTCTAACTGCCAATAATGCTAAGTAATATGTTTGTCGCTTGGGAAAACATTCACACAAGAAATCGCTGTTCGATTCGGAATTTGCTATAAAACTGCATTCGTTAGAATTTGACGCAAAGTTCTTGTCTTTTAAAGACATTAATTTTTATTGTCAAGTTCAACAACGTTGAACTTCTTTTTAATAGAACCAAGACTGCAAATTACTTAAGTTCTCTCATTTCCCTGCAAGTCCGGGAAATCCAAAATAAAAGCGGCTAAAATTTTCATGCATAATTGGTGGAAATAATTTCGCCCGGCTACATATTCATAAATACAAGGTACTACAGTCCTTAGTCAGCTGTTTACATTACAAAAAAAGTCATTTTTCAAGAATTACAAAATCTAAATTTTTATATGTACCCCCATTAATTATCATTATTAAATAAATATTTAAACTTGTCATAAAAGTCACAAGAAAAAATGCTTCACTTCCATATGACAAAAATAAGCTTTGAATTTAAGCATTCAAAATTAATGAAAATTTAAAGAATTTCCATTGTTTAGTTATCAGTTAAAAGATTTATTATAGTAAATGGAACTTTAAATGAAGATGAAACTTTGATTTTACAGCGAAAAAAAGAGAGGGATAAAGAACTTATTAGGATCAAAAATTCACTTTAGTGAGAATGCAAAATCAATTTTACTATGGATATACGACTCCCATTTTTAATTAGAAAAACTTCTCCCTCCACAATAAGAGACATTGCAACCTTAATTAAACCTCGAATAACTGTAATTCCTCTTTTAACTGCTGCCTGAGTGAAGGAGAAATAAAAATTTAAATTTTGTACTTAAACATCTCGGCCCAATTTTGTCAAGGAGAGGTAGAACCTTTAGTATTGAGGTTCTTGAAATGAGTTTCAATTTTTACTAAATATAATAATGAAAAATGGGAAAAGGCATTTTTTTTTTTTTTTTTTTTTTGCAAAATTGAACTTTTAAATTTAAAACTACCATTAGAGATAGGCATAATTTACTTAAAATACTTTTTAAAACTATATGTCTATGAACAACGCTTTCTGAGAAAAAGGATATTCTAGAACTTTATTTTGTATCATCTCCATATAAAAGATTCTATGCTTTTTTAAAGCAAAGAGGGTAATGATATACCTTAAATTTTTAAATATTAACTAAACGTACTCAGTATAAATAAGCACTTTCTTTCTCTACTTCTAAAATACACAGCATGTTAAAAGTAAAGCAAATATATTTTGCTTCAGCTAGACAAAATAAAGTTGCTAGATACTTAAAAGGAAGTCTTTATAAGCTTGTCTAAACGCTTTAGTTTGTTTACTATATATTTATAAAAGAGCTGAATTTTAACTGAATTTCCCCACTCCACATGGCAAATCTAAACATTTTTAATTTTAGAAATATTTTTCATATAAAAAATACTAGCGAAAGAGTTACTCAATGTGTGTTTTAAATATGAATTAAATGTTTGATATACGAGTCTATCTCTAAGAAGTCAAACCGTGTTTTTAGTTTTTGTCTTCCTTCGAGAAACACTTCACTCCAGAAAATTAAAAATTTATCAGTATTTACTCTGCTGCACAGTGGTAAACTGAGAGGAATAAATATTTACCTCTTATAAACTCTTTTTATCTTCAAAACCGTATTTTAATTTTATATAATTTTCCTCACAGTTCCCTCTTTAAAGATTATTTATGGTTTTATGTACATTATAGTTTAATTTAAAGATGTTAAGTGATACTTAGAGCCAGGTTTAAAACATTAAAGTACATTTTAAAAAGTTCTATTAAAATTGCAGGTGACCAATAATTGTAGAATAAAGAAAATTGTGAGTTTTTTTTTTTTGTTAGAGATAAACTTATTAAATTAGAACCTTGAAAACCAATTAATTTATTTCAGAAATGTTTAAATAATGATTTTAAAGAATAAATACATATTATTATTTTTAAAGGAAATAGCAAACTTTTATATTTAATCAAGTATTTAGCAGCATAATTGTGTATTTAGTTTAGCATATATAAAACGAAAACACTGTAAAAGTAATGATAATACTAAACTTTATGTAAATACATTTATTTTAATTACAACTCAAATCGATTTTAAAACATGTTTTTAAATATGCATTCAATATGTTAATAATTCAATACTAATAATTAGATCTATCTACTTTTCTGAAATACATTAAACATAATATTATATTATCAATTAATAATCTTTTATGTGCTTATTAGAATAAATTTATTATAAAGTATAATAATAACAAATCTTCAATCGTAAGTATAAAACTATCCTACTAAGTCACAGATGACATTACCAGTAATGCGTAACATTAGTTTAAGATGGTGACGCATCAATATAGAAGTTCTATAATCAACCTTGATTTTCAGAGTATGACATTGTCGAAGTGTTAGTAATTTTACCTACTGTTAAACATGTCACGATTCTGTTAAAAATGTCAGGAAAAAATAAGTACTTATGGAGTATTTCATTTCAATAATTTGCTTAAAAATGTTGCTGCACATAGAATTAATTTTGGGATTGCTATCATTCTATGTCAGAAATGACATGTAGAGAACGTTTAGGTGTTTAACTAAAAGTGGTATTTATGTTCAAGATAAAGAATGCTCGGGTTTAACATAAAACTTTGAAGGCGAAAATTTAGAGCATTGCTTCACGAAGTCACATGCAATGATAGTAAAGCTTGTATTAGTGTTGACCACACAAGAGGGTTGAATCCTTTGATAAAATTAGGTTGATTCAATCGTCAACATTTTAATCCTAAATATGCTAAAAGTTGTCTTTTCAAATGTGAACAGTTGTCTCAATAATACAAAAGGAAATATTTTACATCGTATGGTAGTTTGTAACAATAAACATATAAACAATAAAATGCTAAGCATTCAAAATAAAGTGCAAATACTGCCCAGAAATAAACATCATAGTGAAAGCTAAATATCTATTGTTCCAAGCTTTTACCCTGTATAAAGTTCACTCAGCTGAGTATAGTAATATTACTTCAAATATCTCAAAAGATTTATATCGACTACCACTGATGTGTCTTATTCAAGGGTTGAAGGGAAAATTACCACTTTACAAACAGAGTTCAACAAAGTGATGACAACGCTTTATTTTATGTTTAAAACTGGTGAAAACCTACTTGAATACGCATAAATTTAAAGTTCCACGTTACTCGCTATGTAGATCCTACGTTACCCCTACCAGATACAGGACCTGGGTAAGTGCTTCCATTCTTATAAAGATACTTAACATGTGTCGAGTTATATATAAAAACAAAAGGTATGTTGTCTTAAGAACTTAGAATCCGAAGTCTGAGAAAGATCAAATAATCTCTACATTGATCTAGACATCGATTTTAGTGACATGTCTATTAGTGATGTTTTGAAATAAAAAATAAATTTTCAAAAATAAATTGATAATTTATTCATTATCTTTACATTTCTCTCTCCCCCCCCTCTCTCTCATACACACACACACACACACACATATATATATATATATATATATATATATATATATATATATATATATATATATATATATATATATATATATATATTGTATGTATTGTAAAGATTCGTTACATGACCCTAGCGAAAGAGGAGCGGAAGGTGACCTATCGCAGAGGACAATTACGCAGGTAGAAACGGGTTACGTTTGTGTACTAGTAAAGGAATAACGTTTGTGTACTAGGTCCCGGACACGTCACGGTCTACGTCAATTTTACGTTTGTGTACTAGGTCCCGGACTTAATTGAAAACTGTCCGTGTGCTGGAAGCAGATCGTCTGAGACTTTGTGAGACTATTTGAGTGAAAAGACTCGGGGAAATGTTTATAAACTGAGCCACATGTGCACCCATTAGCGGTAGCGAAAAAGGAAATTAAGTTGTTTGGGTCGGTTGATTTACAGACGGCTTTTAGGCCACATCTGGAAACGAAACAGCTATTCAGGCGGGAAGTGACCGCAAGATTGCATCATCTTGCTTCTGCAAGGTTCCAGAAGAATCGCGTAAAGGTAACCAGGACCGCTATAAAAGAAAAGTGGCGGAGCCAAGACGGGGCTTTTTTTTTCTGGAGAGCTTTTTCTTGAGAGTTGCTTTTGGAGCTGTTGTGTGGAGCTCGAGAGGAGTCCACTCCTCTCCGATTTCCGGAGTTTGCTTGTTTTAGAGACCGCCAGCGTCTATTCTAAGAAGTCGACTTTCGAATTTGGGGTCCCAGTCCCGTTATTTTACTATTTTTTTTCTACTTCGTGCATAGAAGTAGGTAGCTGTGAGTAACCCTTACTCTCATTTTGGATCGTCTTCCATACAGAGTTTCCTTCACGAACTCCAGCTTGATACGCACTCTGGGCTTTCGAATCTTCGTGTGAAAGCCGACTGTACTAATCGTCAGTCCGGAGATTATAGTGTCCGCGTTTCGTACCGACACTAATTAGCGAACTGATCCAGTGATTTAGAAGGCCTAGCCACATTGTACCCATGCATCGTAATTGTGTGAATGATATCTCATCACGAGATCCCAGAAGATTTAGAAATCTACTGAACCTGTATAAAGTTGTACATAATTTATTCACTTGAATAAAATATTTAGTCTAGATTAAACAGTTTTCTATCCTGTTTCATTGACGGCTTTGACTACCATATCTCCAGTACGTTAGAGTATATATATAACTCTGACCTCTGCACTGATATATATATATATATATATATATATATATATATATATATATATATATATATATATATATATATATATATATATATCAGTGCAGAGGTCGGAGTTTCCACAAGCATACCAATATTTTCGCTTTTTATTAACACTGTATCAGCTGAAAGCCTTCTTTGTTTAATATATAGAAAGCAGATGCTGGATCATAAAAATACCAAAATTTGTCCTAATATAGGAAGCGAAACTAAAAAGGGTATTTTACTCTAACAAAAAATTCTCAATAACGCCTATGAAAATTAAATACACAACATCAAAATTGGAATCGTATTACTCCATATAATAGAAAAATAATGGAGAAACTTCATTTTTCGCCTTTTCTTTGAAAATGGACTGAAATGAATGGTTTTCATCAATGACATATTCCCTTGTGGTTGTATAGGAAGAAACTCAAAAAACTGTGTATTTTTCTCATATGAAACTCCACTGTTTAGAAAAATACACCGCTAATAATGAAAAGTGAAAAATATTTTCTTTCTTTTTATACTGAACTCTGGTGAAATTGAACAAACTGTAAATACACCAGCTTCATTCTACACAGAAAATAAATTCGCATTTTTATAAAAAATTGTG
>CM063502.1:126803896-126923896 GCA_032207245.1 Pardosa pseudoannulata | reverse complement strand
TATATATATATATATATATATATATATATATATATACATATATATATATATATATATATATATATATATATATATATACATACATACATATACATATATATATATAAATATATATATGTGTGTGTGTTTATATACATAAAATATAAATTTAAATATACTTAACAATTTGTAGATATCCCGAAGTGTTTCTGAGGTGTCACTGTATGTATATATATATATATGCACATACATTTGCATATATACACATATCTACACACTTATATCCATGCATATATGAATCCATGTTTTTGGAGGCATTCTCATAATGATGCATATCCTATGTGGAATTTCATTTCAAGAATTGAAGTTTAGTATTTCTTAAGTAAGATGGAATGTTCAATTAGAAATCTGAAAGAAAAGAATATTTATTTAACAGGACTTAATATTTTTTACCTTCCATAAAATCATTAATAATCTTCTACTCTTTTCTTTTCACAAATACTTTTTAGTAATTTAGTAACTTTTATATTTAATTTGTTAGCTTTTTATTTTACTTTTAAATTTTTTTGGAGTAGTAAATATAAGAAAATGGTTACAAATTGCATTTTTGATATTCTTTATGCACTCATTAACACTTTGTTCACTGGACACTAAAAATGCAAAAACTATCTGCATAGTGTTGAAGAATGACTCTTTTCACGGCATCAATCATTTCTCGAGTTTTATATATATGAAAGAAATGTGATAATGATTCTCAGCTTTCGGAAAGATAAATTGACTTTTTCCATGACATTTGGAGTGTTGCTTTTATTTTTACTCTTAATTATGCTGAAATAGCTTGAAAATTTTTTGAAATACTTATTTTTATGTATAAAAATGTTTATACTTCTTTTTACAAAAAAATAAAGGAATATAATGCCAAAAAATACCATACTGACATACACTTGCATTTTTTATGTCAATGAATGTATCCATGAAATATTTTCCTTTTTGAAATATTTGACTGCATCGATCACGTTAGTGCTTGAAATTTGCATTGTAATATATAAATAATTCAACCGAATGGGATCTTTTTCGGTCGATGATTTGAAAATGATTTTTCAAATAAATTGACTCTAGAAAAAAAATGTATTTGAATAATAAAAATATTTTATCACGTTTTTTTTTTCTAAAAAGAGCAGGCCATTGTTTTTGATGTTGAGTATGAAAAATTATGGTTAAATCCGAAATTTCTAGTTTTAGGAAGACTATTTATTTTTTTAAAATTTTCTATTTAATTTGAATTTAACCAAATTTGCCCGTTGGATGCAGAATAAGAAAGACGCTATTATTCCGACCAATGTCTATGGCATTGAGCAGTATTACTTACGCATATTTTTTTATCACTTTTTTTTTTTTACTGAAATGAATAAATCCGAAATTTCTAGTTTTAGGAAAACTATTTATTTTTTTAATATTCTATTTAATTTGAATTTAACCAAATTTGCCTGTTGCATGCAGAATAACGAAAACACTATTATTCCAAGGCAAAGTCTATGGCATTGAGCAGTATTACTTACGTATATTTTTTATCACTTTTTTTACTAAAATGAATAAATCCGAAATTTCTAGTTTTAGGAGAGCTATTTATTCTTTTAAATTTTTTATTTAATTTGAATTTAACCAAATTTGCCCGTTAGATGCAGAATAACGAAGACACTATTATTCCAAGGCAAAGTTTATGGAATTGAGCAGTATTACTTACGTATATTTTTTATCACTTTTTTTACTAAAATGAATATGCAATTGTTTTTGTTGTTGAGTATGATAAATTACAGTCAAAATTATAATTTCTTGCTATAGAAACATATTTTTCCCTTCTATTTATTTTAATTTTAACCAAGTATACCAGTCGGTTTCTGAGTAATAAAGACACTGGTATTCCAAGTCAAAGTCTATGGTATGGATCACTGTTACTTTAGTAGACATTTAAGAGTAATTTCAGGTTCTGTTATGGCGAATATTTGTCATAAGTACATGTAATATGCGACCATTAACACATTTAGAACACAATATCTTTAAAAAAAAAACTAAAAATTTGTCTTACGAGAAATGTTTTTCTTGAAAGAAAAATACCTTAAAAAGAAACTTAAATTTTTTTTTAAGGTTACATCTTTACAGACATACGACGGTGAATTAGCACGTAACAAAACTTATGATTAGTTTTTGCAGTCAACTCTTTATTCAAGTTGTATAAGGGAAAGTTAAATAACCTACTTCAGAAACATGGAAAATCCTTATAAAGCCTAAAAAATGTATTAAGGAATAGATTTTTTTAAATGTTTTAGAAAATATTTCAAATATTTTACTTTAGATAAACAATTGCAACTAAATTTCATCATTTGTCAGGTCTAGTTTCTGAGAATCCTTTCACTTCATAACCCACGTCACTAAGCTAAACCTTTAATCCTATAATTCACAAAGTCATATGCAAATTTCAGTTTCTAAGTAGCGTGCTATAAAGTGGCATTTATAATAGAAATAATTACTTATCCAATATACACTGCTGTCTCAGGGCGAAACATAGTTGATATTTATGTGAATATTTAAGAATATTCAAGTCAGAAGGTGGAAAACGTAACATGCAAGTGTAATATAGAGCCGAAGAACAAATGCAAATTATAAGGATATTATTTACCTTTATTATTTAAATAAAAAAACATAGATGAATATATTACTTCTTAATTAAAGAAGTTAAATTAATTAAAATAGTGATTTGGTAATTTAATAAGGCTTTACGTTGCGTCTGGGGGCAACCGTTGTCTGCATGCAACACAACGGTTTCTTAATATTCTATTTCGGGTTTTGGACGAGATGGGGTTTTAAAGAGTTCTAGCTGTTACGCAGAGCGCGTTTCAGCTCTTGAACTGAGTTTTATGCGTGTGAAAGGGATACAAATTGCCTCCCGAGTATATCTTACATATACTGTAAAGGATTAAGTTCGGGGGGTTAAGTGGAACACTGCATGCGCTTAATATTTTCACTTTAAAAGAAGTCGGCCGTTAAGTTCGTCGGGTAATAAGACGTGTCTATGCATACGATCCATGATCGACAACAGCTCAAAACAATCGAACATGATTCTCAAGTACTTCACTTCTGTACCTTGTAGCAGTAACACACACCGGCACCAATGACGATGTTCGAAACTCAAGTTAAACAAATACATTTATGCGCAGGCGGGACAGGAATGCAAACTTCTGGCTGTCTGTCATACAAGCCAACACGATTGAGTTTCTTGTAAATACCTTGAAAACCGTAATTCTAATTAAGTTGTGAGCTCTGAATTCAGTTCTATGGCATAAATGTGCTTCTGATGTCACGCAGTTATTGCCAAATATCGGCCTTGCCAAACTGTTGCTATTCTTGGTCTGCCCTGTACCTACCTGGTAGTCAGGTAACATTTCCCGTAATTTATAATTATTGCTAGAGTATTGAAATCAGACAATGAATCATATCCAAAATACAACTCAATTCAGTTTGAAATCATCCGGATTACAGTACTTAGATATTTTTTCTTTTAAAAACCATTCGTCCTTTTTGATCGTTTAACTAAATGTTTATCACATAAACTACACTGATCCTGGCTCCTTTCTCTATGCCTAGTGAGACCATTTTATATTCTTTCTAGCGTCCACAGATCTTTTGAACATTGGCAGCAATGTTTTATACAATGGCGACTGTAATTGTGTATCTTCAATATTTACATATGCACAATTTTCCAACTTCAAATGATGAATATCAATAATTTTGAACCATTTGACCAATATTTAATAACATTTAAAGAATTTAAGGACTATACTTTTGGACACCAGTGTATTAAGAAATAATGAATTTGCTATAATAGATGCTCTACAAAAATTTTATTAATTTATATTTAGTGCTAGTTTCGTGCACATAAATAAATATGCATTTAATAAATTAACTATATTACAAGTCCTATGAACGAATTGAATACTTAAAAATATGCTATTATATTTTTAAAAAAATTATTTTTAAAAAACAGACTAGGAAAAATTATCAGCAACTGCATATTTATGAAAACAAGTCTTAACTGCTTCAGTGAAATATTTTGATATTTTTCGGCTGTAAGACTTTTGTTTCAGTATTACATTGGAAATAATGTTTGAATAGAAGGCTAATAGCATTAGGAATACCATCAATACTAAAAATTTCAGAGAAAAAACTCAGAGCACTCAGAAAAATATATCACAGCTGTAGAAATATATTTTGTATTCTACGAAGTGAATTTTAGGTGCATGTATACTGTTTGTAAAGATAAAATTTGTGATTTATAATGGTAAAAACCCAAGTTTGTAAATTAAATTATGTTAAGCTACTATTATAGAAACATAATAGAGTATCAATAAGCGTATATATATTAACTTATAAAAATTACCTAACTCAATAAAATTAAGTGTAATATTTTAATGAAGGAAATTCATATTAAATGTCTTACTCTGATTTTAAATATATTAAACTTTTTAAATTGGTTGAGCTATAATTATTACATCATATAGAATAAATGATTAATCACTGTTCGTACATTCCAGCTACTGTACTAAATATGCTTAAAGTTATTTCCCATATTTTTCAATTTTCCTCTTAAAACTAATTTCAGATAAATCTTAGAGATTTCAGTATTATTGTTTAAACATAGTTCACCCGTGGTACTGAGATTTGAAATAAAAAAAGATTCAATGTATTTCGATTCTGACAGTTCATAAAAAATCATCTTTAAAAAATTTTCTTACAATTAATCAAAAGGAAATTGTTGAACCTACCTCATTTTTTCTCTGAAGATTCGTTTAAAAATGAATTCTTTAAATAATGACTGGTGAAAATGTATGATTCAATTATATTTTAATGCATTTTTCCTTACAGACTAAAACTCTATCGCTTTAGTTAATTAAAAAATCGCTCAATAATGTTAAAAATTAAAAGATTTTTGCTTTTAATAAATGTACCCATTTTCTCTTCTTGGTTTTAGAGACTATTTAAGGTAATCGCTTCCCTCTCCAAAATTATACAATAATGTGAGTCCAACCGTAAATGTGAGATTCATTACATGCGTTTTCCAATTCTCCATTTCATTTATTTCCGGAAAAACATTAAAACTGAAATGAAAGATCATTTATCATTATGGTATTTAATCAGAATATCTGTCAAAAACTGATATTTTTTAAATATAAAAAGTTTTGAATATTTAATTTTGTCTTTCTGTAAGTTTTTAATTTAATTTCTTTGTGAATAAGCCGTTCAATAAGAATAGCCATTATTTATATGATGAAATCTGTCATAATCATGGAAGAGAAAAAATCAACCTATTGTTTTGTGAAATATTTTTATCAGAAAATAAAATATTTTAAAGATTATTCGGTAGATGCATTTTAAAGGAATAAAACGATATTGTTTAATATCTAATGCATTTGGCAAAAATAAAGGTATACATTTTTAAGAGTTCTTTCATATCAAGAGAAAGGAAGAAAACGGAACATTTAAATGAAACAGATTTCAGTAATTTTTACTGCACATCTACATTTGAGGTATGAGCAAGAAATGACAATTTTGAAAAACAGGGCTTTATTTTGCAATCATTCTATGTTTATTTATTCTAAGAATCCTTTTATGTATAACATACTTAATTCACTGTAGCATGTTTAATTTTGTCACCATATGTTTTAAAAATGGGATACATAATGTAACATACAGCAACAAATAGTTTAAAATTTTGTATTTGAAAGATAGTTAAAATATGAAGTGACTGTAGATGATAGCTAGTATATAATCATTCTATGTTTAAATATTCTAAGAATCCTTTTATTTATAACATACTTAATTCACTGTAGCATGTTTAATTTTGTCACCATATGTTTTAAAAATGGGATACATAAGGTAACATACAGCAACAAATAGTTTAAATTTTTTTTTTGAAAGATAGTTAAAATATGAAGTGACTGTAAATGATAGCTAATATATAATCATTCAATGTTTATATATTCTAAGAATCCTTTTATTTATAACATACTTAATTCACTGTAGCATGTTTAATTTTGTCATCATATGTTTTAAAATTGGGATACATAAGGAAACATACAGCAACAAATAGTTTAAAATTTTGTATTTGAAATATAGTTAAAATATGAAGTGACTGTAGATGATAGCTAATATATAAATATTATTGAGTCATTTAAAAATTAAAGGTAAAATACTTTTAAACTGCAGCGTGTTCAATTTTGCTAACATATGTTTTAAAAATAGGATATATAGCGTAAAATATTGTAAAAAATATATCATAATTTAGAAATATGGTCAAAATATAAATTGACTGTATACAATTCCAAATATAAAAATTTTATTAAGTCGTTTAAAATATACATATTAAATATCCCACATTAAACGTTATTTTATTATTATTATTTTTAAAATATGTATTTTTATAATTTTACGTACAAGTTAAAAATAAAAGTAGTTTACTCAAATTTTATATTATTCAAAGAAAAAAACTAATAAGTAAAGTGATAGCATCAAAAACTGATATTTTTTTAAATATAAAAAGTTTTGAATATTTAATTTTGTCTTTCTGTAAGTTTTGAATATTTAATTTTGTCTTTCTGTAAGTTTTTAATTTAATTTCTTTGTGAATAAGCCATTCAATAAGAATAGCCATTATTTATATGATGAAATCTGTCATAATCATGGAAGAGAAAAAATCAACCTATTGTTTTGTGAAATATTTTTATCAGAAAATAAAATATTTTAAAGATTATTCGGTAGATGCATTTTAAAGGAATAAAACGATATTGTTTAATATCTAATGCATTTGGCAAAAATAAAGGTATACATTTTTAAGAGTTCTTTCATATCAAGAGAAAGGAAGAAAACGGAACATTTAAATGAAACAGATTTTAGTAATTTTTACTGCACATCTACATTTGAGGTATGAGCAAGAAATGACAATTTTGAAAAACAGGGCTTTATTTTGCAATCATTCTATGTTTATTTATTCTAAGAATCCTTTTATGTATAACATACTTAATTCACTGTAGCATGTTTAATTTTGTCACCATATGTTTTAAAAATGGGATACATAATGTAACATACAGCAACAAATAGTTTAAAATTTTGTATTTGAAAGATAGTTAAAATATGAAGTGACTGTAGATGATAGCTAGTATATAATCATTCTATGTTTAAATATTCTAAGAATCCTTTTATTTATAACATACTTAATTCACTGTAGCATGTTTAATTTTGTCACCATATGTTTTAAAAATGGGATACATAAGGTAACATACAGCAACAAATAGTTTAAATTTTTTTTTTTGAAAGATAGTTAAAATATGAAGTGACTGTAAATGATAGCTAATATATAATCATTCAATGTTTATATATTCTAAGAATCCTTTTATTTATAACATACTTAATTCACTGTAGCATGTTTAATTTTGTCATCATATGTTTTAAAATTGGGATACATAAGGAAACATACAGCAACAAATAGTTTAAAATTTTGTATTTGAAATATAGTTAAAATATGAAGTGACTGTAGATGATAGCTAATATATAAATATTATTGAGTCATTTAAAAATTAAAGGTAAAATACTTTTAAACTGCAGCGTGTTCAATTTTGCTAACATATGTTTTAAAAATAGGATATATAGCGTAAAATATTGTAAAAAATATATCATAATTTAGAAATATGGTCAAAATATAAATTGACTGTATACAATTCCAAATATAAAAATTTTATTAAGTCGTTTAAAATATACATATTAAATATCCCACATTAAACGTTATTTTATTATTATTATTTTTAAAATATGTATTTTTATAATTTTACGTACAAGTTAAAAATAAAAGTAGTTTACTCAAATTTTATATTATTCAAAGAAAAAAACTAATAAGTAAAGTGATAGCATCAAAAACTGATATTTTTTTAAATATAAAAAGTTTTGAATATTTAATTTTGTCTTTCTGTAAGTTTTGAATATTTAATTTTGTCTTTCTGTAAGTTTTTAATTTAATTTCTTTGTGAATAAGCCATTCAATAAGAATAGCCATTATTTATATGATGAAATCTGTCATAATCATGGAAGAGAAAAAATCAACCTATTGTTTTGTGAAATATTTTTATCAGAAAATAAAATATTTTAAAGATTATTCGGTAGATGCATTTTAAAGGAATAAAACGATATTGTTTAATATCTAATGCATTTGGCAAAAATAAAGGTATACATTTTTAAGAGTTCTTTCATATCAAGAGAAAGGAAGAAAACGGAACATTTAAATGAAACAGATTTTAGTAATTTTTACTGCACATCTACATTTGAGGTATGAGCAAGAAATGACAATTTTGAAAAACAGGGCTTTATTTTGCAATCATTCTATGTTTATTTATTCTAAGAATCATTTTATGTATAACATACTTAATTCACTGTAGCATGCTTAATTTTGTCACCATATATTTTAAAAATGTGATACATAAGGTAACATACAGTAACAAATAGTTTAATGTTTTGTATTTGAAAGACAGTTAAAATATGAAGTGACTGTAGATGATAGCTAATATATAATCATTCTATGTTTATATATTCTAAGAATCCTTTTATTTATAACATACTTAATTCACTGTAGCATGTTTAATTTTGTCACCATATGTTTTAAAATTTTGATACATAAGGTAACATACAGCAACAAATAGTTTAAAATTTTGTATTTGAAAGGTAGTTAAAATATGAAGTGATTGCAGATGATAGCTAATATATAAATATTATTGAGTCATTTAAAAATTAAAGGTAAAATACTTTTAAACTGTAGCGTGTTCAATTTTGGTAACATATGTTTTAAAAATAGGATATATAACGATTTATTTAGAATATATATATGATATATTCTAAAAAATATATCAAAATTAAGAAATATAATCAAAATATAAACTGACTGTGGATAATTCCAAATATAAAAATTTTATTAAATCGTTTAAAATATACATATTAAATATCCCACATTAAACGTTATTTATTTTATTATTATTTTTAAAAAATATATTTTTATGATTTTACGTACAAGTTAAAATACTCAAATTTTATATTATTCAAAGAAAAAAACTAATAAGTAAAGTGATAGCATAAATTACATTTACAATAATAATTGCAGAAAACTATCCTAAAATTAATCTTATTTTGTAAAACTTTTAAACCGAAAATGTGATTAATATTTAACTGGCTTAAAAAAAAATCCGTTATTTGTTGTAGAAAGGCCTTATTTCGTTCTATCAAACCAAATTTACAAAAGACAATTTTTTTAGAAAGGTATTACTAAATTCCCTATATTATCTCACATTTTGGATATTAATTCAAAGCTACATTTAATAATTGACTTCACCTTTGCGTATGATACAATATATTGTGTGACTTAACGTATATAAATATCTCGGTTCTGTCTTTAGTTAGATATAAAATACATGCTTATAAAAGTTTCAGTTAGGGAGACATATTACATTTTTAGATTTAAAATGTTTATTATAAAGCCATGATACATCATCTGATACATCATAAAACAAAAAAAAATTCTCCTTCTTTTAGAATGAATTTTTAACAAGACATTTAATAACGTTCTACTTTTTTGAAAAATTGTTTATTTTTTTCATTTCATGTCGATTACTTATTAAAAGAACATATAAATCATTCACGAAATAAAATAAATAAATTCAATTACATGTAACATAACATTTGGAATATTTTATGTGTATTTCATAGCAAACATTTTATAACAACATATAGTAAAATATTTGTCGTAGTCTGTGAGCCTAATACTTTAATCGTATCAGAAATTGCATAAAAAAGGTAACATATTTAGAAATTACAAGATTTTATAATATTATAAAAAAACAATTGTATGTATTATTACAATTGTATGTAATTACAAAAAAATGCATTAAAAACAGCTAAATAATGTACTATTAGTTTTATTAAAAATTTTACAATATTGAGGACAATACCCTATGTTTGTTCACAATAACCATTGTAAAATATTGTATACTATCTTTTGGAGTGACTGGTTTATTTCCAAGCAATACTACGAAATATTAGAAAAAAATATTCTAAATAGAGTAGATTATTTTATTCTATGTTGAATCCAAATTAATCTGACAAAATAAAGAATTAATTGCTCGAAGGTAACGTGTCCATTAAAGTTTCCCCATTTTGTTTCATGCGATGTTATATGATCGTTTAATTATGTTTCTAATAAATCCCAACCAATTTATTACAAATGTATGTAATTACAAAAAAATGCATTAAAAACAGCTAAATAATGTACTATTAGTTTTATTAAAAATTTTACAATATTGAGGACAATACCCTATGTTTGTTCACAATTACCATTGTAAAATATTGTATACTATCTTTTGGAGTGACTGGACAGCTTTAGGACAGAAAGGAATGTTAAGTGGAAAATACTTCGTTGATTAAACCATTTAGAGGCTGATAAAGATATTTAGATGAATTAAAATGGAAGAGAGGAGTTTTTTGAAGAAATATTAAAGTTAAATAATTTTGATATATTACATATATATATATATATATATATATATATATATATATATATATATATATATATATATATATATATATATATATATACATATATGTGTGTGTGTATGTAGAAGTAGCGAGTACGAAAGGTCCAGGCAATATAGTGTTAAAATTATTTCTGAGTGATACTTGCAGGAAATAATATTTACACTACCCGTATTAAATTACAGCAGCAAAAAATATTCTTGAAAACTTTAATCAAATATATAATTATATATATGCAATTACTTTATGAAAATATTATTATAATCAGTTCTCGATCCAAGAGCATCACTAATATTTGTTTTAATTCTCGCTGATTTTTTTTAGATTATCTTAAGTTTTATTAGTTTTTAATTATGAAAGACTCATTACATAATATTAATCAATCATAAACAAGCGGTTAAAATATTTTAGTCATGCCTTAAAAGATATTAAAATTTCTGTAAAAACACACTTGCTGTCAACTGAATATTAAAATGCACTGTATAAAATTAAGGATTAAAATGATGGTAATTTCCCTATTGAAACTGTGTTGTCACTGTAACCTTCAGCAAATAAATTTAACATAAAAATGTATAAAAAGAAGAGTGGAATTTAAAATGCATATTAAATATAGTATCTTGACAAAAATGCCTTTTGAATTGACGCCACATAACAAAATCTGTACTTTCCGGAATATTTCTGCTTGCATGCATGTTTGTAGACTTAGAAATTAACAGAACAATTAACAGAAATATTAATATTTTATCTTCAATTTTTGTTAAAATGAAAATAATTTCACTAGTTTCTTTAGCGTCTTTCACGTATTATTAGCTAAACATTTGTCTATATTATAATTCTCATTAATCGTTATTTAGTAAAATAATAGACCATAACGCCTTAATAGACCATAACCTTACCAAATCAACAAATCTAATTTTTGCCTTCAGCACTTCTAAAATAAAATAAATAATGCTTCAATAACCAATTTATTATATTATAAGATAGAAAAAATTATATATTAAATTTCCCCACAATGTAGTATAAATAATTTAAATACATGTTATTCAAAGATTTATTGTGTAACAGATGTCTGCCATGATTTATGATTTTAAATGGATACAGGATAGGTTGGTTGGTTGGTTGGTTGGTGGATGAGATTTATTGGCGCAAGATCCAAGCAAGGATATGCTGCGCCAAACGAAAGAGTGAAATTCTAAAACACAAAATTATATAATTTAAAAGTAGAGGAGAATATCATATACTTAAAAAAATACAAGTAAAAAACGATGTAAAGGGTCGCATTAAAATAATTTTTAAAACTAAACAAGGTTAAAAATGTCAATGCGAATTAAAAACTTGAAAAGTTTTGGGTGCCGTGTCTCGCCCAAAAGCTTGCTTATACTGGGATGAAAAGTTTTAAAATATATATTGTAAAGATACAGGATAGTCATTGTTACTCAAGTAAGTTATATAGAAATCTTTGCTTTATAAACTGATAGGGTTTTACTGACAATACTTTCTCACGATCCTATTTTAATCTAAGAACCAATATATAACTAAAAAATTTTTATTTTGTTCCCATTGATAAATCCTTTATTGTTTCAAATCTGACATTTATGGAAAATATAACTGAAGGCATTCTAAAAAGTTATCCCTACAAAATATATAAAGTATATCCGAATTTCGTCGAGTAACTAGACAAATGTTAACATAAACTTTTTGTAAACCAAATGTTCTGACGGAATTTTAGTAACATTATATTTTTGAGGAGAGTATACAACGTATTTGAATGTATTAAATGAAGTAACTCTACTTAGAATATTGAGGTAACGCTTTCAAAGACGCAGGGAGATATTTGTTACAAATAATTTTAATTTAGGGATATTTTTTTTCACGTATGACATGTGTTTGAAGAGAGTAACGAATTAAAAATTTTAATTATTTTATCAACTTAACCATATTTCATCATTTAAGTATGTGTTATAATGAAGTTATATTGTTCCCATTATTGTATTATTAAATTAAAATCCATCAGATGCAAATTGTTAAAATTTGTGTTTGAAGTATTTGTTACAAGTGTAATTAGATAGCCGGAACATCTATATACCAAAACGTTTTATTTTACTACCATTAACATTTACTATATTTATCCAAATCTGACATTCACGGATTATGCAAGTGGAGATTCTCTCAAAAGATATTCATCCAAAATGCATAAATTTTATATTAATTTTGTTGGGTAACTGAACAAATATTGATTTATACTTACTGCAAATCAAATTCTCTATTTGTGACGGGATTTTAGCAATATTCAATTTTTTGATGGATAAACAATTTGTTTGAGTCTATTAAATGAAGAGTTTTTGTAATTTTGAGGCTAAAAAAGGTACTTTCAATATCACAGGAACATATTTGTTACAAATATTTATAATTTTGGAATGTTTTTTCGCATATGACTTATTATGTGTATTGAAGAGAAAAAAAATTATTCCACTGTTTCATTATTTACGTATGCGTTATAATGAGTTTCTATTGTTTCTATTACTGTTCTATTATTAAATTAAATCAATCAGATGCCAAAATTTGGGCATGAAGTGTCTTTTACAAGTGTAATTTGATACATTGAACATCTGTATATCAGTTATTATATTACCATTTATTCTATTTAGATATTGGCTGATGTTGACTAAATATACAAATGGAGACGCTCTCAAAATATATCTCTTAGAAATACATAAATACTATACTAATATATAGTATAGAGTTTCTTAAGTAAGTGAATGAATATTAATAACTAGGTATAATTAATAAACTAAGTGATCTATGTTTATCGGGATTTTCTGTTGAGTATCAGCAGGAAATTTAACCTACCATAAACTAAGTGTTCTGCGCTTGTTATAATTTTAGTAACACTCATTTATATGGCCAGTACGCAATGTACTAAGAATCAAAATATAAATGGCACTTTGGAATTCAAAAATTGACATCTGTCCCTAATACCTAAATTTTGGAGACATTATACACATTTGACACATTAACACATTTGACACATTATAATGTGAACTGGATAGAAAAGAATAAAATATATATTTTTAAATTTTTAACAAATTTGAATTTCAAAACATTATAATGAAGCCATTATAATATAGTTATATCTAAGCATTGTAGTTACACATTATAATGAAGTTATATCTGGATCCTAAGGTTTAAAATTTAATTAGTTATAATAAAATTAAGAAATCCTTTTAACAATTTTTCAAAGAATTACTCTGCAATAAATGTCTAACTTAAACTCTAAAATGGTTTTAAATTCATGTAAGGAAATCATTCTTCCACATGAAGGATAGATTGTAAAATCCATGTGCCATAAACTGCTAGGATTTGAGCGGAAATACTTTCTCACAAATGCAATTTGATAAATGGAGCAATTGTATTCCAAAAAGCTTTATTTTACTCCCATTAACATTTACTCTGTTTAGCCAAATCTGGCATTTATGGAAGATACAATTGGAGACTCTCTCAAAAGATATCTCTCCGAAATGCATAAATTACATACTAATTTTGTTGAGTAACTCGAAGGATATTAACATGCTTACCATGAACCGACTGCTCTATATTTCAAGTGATTTCAGGAACGCTTGATTTTCTGGCAGATACATAATGTATTCAACTCTATTAAATAAAAAATAATAGGATTTGAGGCTAAAAATTATGCTTTGAATATAAATAGAATATATTTCTCAGAAATATTTTTGTTTTTAGAATAATTTATTTCACTGAGAGTATATTATAATAGTATATACTAGACAAATTAAAAAAATGATTTTTAAAGTATTTAATTATTTTTACTGGGTTTAAAACTTACATATACATCGTAATGGAATTATTCTTAGTCTGAGAGAAATAGCTGGATGGTATGATTTTAGATTTAATTTTTTTAAACTAATCAAATTATTTACTTCATCTAACTTTACATCAAATATGAAAGCAAATACATCAGCTTAAACTGTTTGTATCGCTATTAAAGAAATATATATAAGCTTGAAATATTAATAGTCTGCTAATTATATAAAAACATTAAAATATTCCTTTAAAACTCCTGAATATATGTTTAATTATACGTTAACAAAATGTATTTAATATAAAATAATATTTTATACTAATAACTTGATGAAAAAACTGTTTGAAGGTATTAAAATCAAACTCTTTTCTTCTGATATTATAATTAGGTTTTTAACATTAGTTAGAAGGGATTTATTTGGATATTGTTTTATTAATGCTTACTGATAAACTAATATGCCATGCATTTGTAAATTAACCTTTAAACTTTTGCTTGGATCACTTGATTAGTAAGGAATAATGTGATTAGGAACTACAGTATAAAGCTCATTTGTAGTAGATAAAAACATCTTGCTGTGTGATTCCCACTCACATATTCAAGAAACAAAACATAAAGTTGTACCTAACAGGCTATTGTGGAGCTACTAAATATCAAAATTCAGAACCATCTCTTTCAATATAGTCTTCATCATTTATAATTTATAAGCGAGCAGGAATGGCTAGTAATGGGAAATTATAGAATACTGTGCTCTGATATACATATACTCACGTAATATATACGTATATATATATACATATATATATATATATATATATATATATATATATATATATATATATATATATATATATATATATATATATATATATATGTATATATATACCGGGTGGTTATAATTAAAATTTCCTTATAAACGGTATCATACATACGGGTGAACGGATTTTAACTTAATTCTGTATATGGGTTATACACAAGACGCGCTCACGGAGATAAAATAGTTCCAGCTAGTTAAATAAGGCCACCAGGTCTTTTCATAAAAAAACATGAAATGTAACACAATAAACGTTCAAAAGGGAATACAGAAACAATATGAACAATCCAGAACCACAATTATGAGAAATAAAATGCAAAACGGGGAAAGCTGTCAGTTGCAGAAGAAAAATGTTGAGATTTGCAATCTTGGGAAGAAGAAGTTTTCTGCAAAATAGGATAGCGTATAAACGTTTGCAGACGTTGTCATGTTTAAGTCGATATTTCCGTACTAATAACCGTATCTTTAGTTGAATGTGTGTTATTGGTGTAGCTGTTTATCGAAAACAAGAGGAATGCTTCTGCTGCAGTTTGTGAATTTCGTCTTCGGGAGAACCTACGGCATGGACCGATGTTTACTGAAGATATCCAGGCCCTGATTAAGATATTTGAAGAGACGGGGAAATTAGTAATTCAACCTGGTAAAAACCGGTAACGTGTCACGCCGGTACTTGTTGATACCGTAAAGACAAGTATTGACTCACAGTCACAGACATCAGGGTTTGTGGCAGTAGCGCTCGTGAAGTTACACGATAGACAAGCTATTCTTTCAGCACAGTCCGAAAAGTACTCAGAAACATAATACACTACTTCCTATACAAAACCCAGGAGTAATCCGCCATACCCAAGAGCTGATTGATAGGAACAAATTACAACGTCTCTTATTTGTAGTCAATTTTCTCAACAGAATAACTATTAATCTACCACGGCCTTGAAATATGTTGTGGAGCGGCGAGACTCATTTCTATCTCGATGGAACAGTATACATTCAGAGATACTGCAGAGATACTGCATTTGGGCTAAGGAAAATCCGCGGATCCATACTGGAATTCCCCTAAAGTCTCCATAGATCACTGTCTGGAGTGGATTCACGGCGTCATACATTCTTGGACCAATCTCCTTTGAGGAAATCGGTGAACATGGGCCTGTCACATGTTTCATTACGGGCCGTCTGTACTATGACATCATTTCGACGTTTGTTGTGCAGCAACTATAACAAAAGCTCGTTCTTACATCGACCATTTTCAAGCAGGATGGACAGCCCCCACATATCCATGGTGGGTCCGTGAAGGCACTATTGCTCAAACACTTCACAAAGAAGCGTGTTACAAGTCGCTAATTTCCTAATCCATGGTCACCACTTTCGCCGGATCTTACTCCCTGCGAAAGAGCTTCATAACACTTCAAGTTCGAAGCCTCACAACTGATCACTTATTATCTGCTGTTGAACACACAGTCCATCGACTTGAAATTTTGTAGGTAAAGGAGCTTGCTTATTAACTCGGCACATTTCCCTACATTGTCCTAGACTCGACTAACAACTGCTCCACAAGAGAAATTTCGTCCAAAACTGTTTTTGTTTCACATTTTCAATTACTTTAATGTGGTTCGATGAGAAGGTTTTACAAAATGTAATCAGTAAATATTAATATTGCGTTTGTATTCCCTTTTGGTTGCTTATTGTGTTAAATTTCATATTTTTCTCTAAAAGGCACCCTTTGGTGGCCTGTTTAGTACAAAAATATTAGCCCATATACAAAATTTAGTTGCACATTGTTCACACATTTGTGCTGTAGGATGCCGCTTGTAGGGAAGTTTAACTGTAACCACCGGTATATATATATATATATATATATATATATATATATATATATATATATATATATATATATATATATATATATATATATATATATATATATATATATATATATATATATATATATATATATATATATATATATATATATATATATATATATATATATATATATATATATATATATATATATATATATATATATACATATATATATATATATATATATATATATATATATATATATATATATATATATATATATATACATATATATACATATATATATATATATATATATATATATATATATATATATATATATATACATATATATATACATATATATATATATATATATATATATATATATATATATATATATATATATATATATATATATATATATATATATATATATATATTATATATATATATATACATATATATATGGAGAATATAAATATATAAATATATATACAATAAAGATTTTCTAGAATATTTTTCCTGATTTTCTATAAAATTCGGGAACGAATGACTACTGCGTACTTTTGAACATTCAAATTTTCATGAAACTGTTTTGTAAAAGTACTCGTTTAAAAGAATTCTTTTGAAGTAGAAAATTTAGAAGTAGGAAATTTAGAAGGAATAACATTTTTCCAAAGAGCTTCTTGCACTATATTTAACACATAATTTCTCGCAAGAAGTTCAAATAATTTAAAAATTAATTTCTCTTTAAAGTACAATATTTTAGAAAAATTTGTTCCGTGTTCCTTTTTATTCATGCCATTTAGGAAGAAATTGATTAGAGATGTTGTTTAAGAAATTTAGACATGGTAATTAAATATGCAGTAAATGTGTAATAACCTATTGAAAATTTAGAAAAATATTAACTTTATTTTATGTTACTCATCTGTATAAAGATATTATTTTATATAAAATATATAAATGCTGACTATAAATCATATATCTATATTACGATTTATTAAATGATACAAAAATATTTTTTGATTAATTTGTAGTGAAAGATTTTAAATTTGCCGTTTTAAGTAATCTTAACATGAAGTGTATATATTAAATATTTAGTTGTTTTTAACATATTCCTAAATTTTAAGGTGTTTACTAGAATATGTAATTTTTAACTAGACGTGTTAAAGAACTCTCTGTGGAAAACATTTTTAATTGTTTAATATGCTATTCTCTTTCAATAATAGATGGTAAACATTAACTTTTCTAGTATACAGTATTGATTATGCCAGTTATTACATTTTCATTTTCGCTTAATTCTCTACGACAATATAAATCAAATTTTCAAAATTTAATATGATCATAAATCACATTTTGTTATCTCACTTATGAAAAATATATCTTTATGTTAAATAAATGTATAATGGAATTATTTAAAACAGTAGTTGAAATAGATGTATAGTAAAGTTAATTAAAATAAATTTTCCATTTTATTCTCAAGAATAAAATTATATTCATATATCTTTCAAAGATAATCTTATTTTTGATATCAAATAAAATAAACCTCATATATTTTTGAAAAGAAAAATATTTGTAGTCTTAGAATAATTAACTCTAATAAACACATTTCAAATTTCATTTTAAAATATCTAAAAATATTCAAAATCTGTTTTAGATTATTATTTTCAATTAGTACTAATACTATTTTATATCATTTTCCATTAATTTATGTTTTAGACAAGTATCACTGAAGATAGCAAAATTCATTATTTTAATTATGTTTAACTCAAAATGCTTATTGGTTATTTGAGTATTTAGTCATGCAAATGGATTTTCAGAAGTCTGTTACGTTCTGCTCGATATCAAACTGTCACATAACCACACGGAAGTTACGTGATTTATATTTTAACAATATTTTGACTTGCTAATTACAGACATTCATAGATCATTGAAGCCATAGTATCATTTGGGGGATTCAGTAATCCCGAATTGTTTATAATTCTCTCTTAAACTATTTGTGTATACTTAAGAATAAGTAAACACAATAAATTAGCATCATGAATATTATTAAATTGGTCTTAAATTGGTCATTGTAGAATTAGTTAATATTTATTGAAACGAATTACTTTTAATAAAATGCGGCTATCGTTTTCTCTAGATATGAATTCTACAACAGATGATTTAACTAGTGGATAGTGCATTTGTTGTTAAATGGCTTTATTTAACTGAAATAATATAATAATGACTGCATCACAATTTAAAGGATAGTTTGTGGCTTCCATTTACATAATATTTACATAGTGATATTAAAACATTCATTTTACCTCTATCAATAGTCTAATTTTGATTTACTGATTAGCAAGTTTTCCCAAAACAATCATAATTTACTATTTGTCTATTTTTCCTTGTTGGGTTTCAATGGGACAAATGTATCTAAACTGACTGTTAAACATCTTCAAAAGTGACTTTATAAGGATGACTTTATAATGAATGGTGTCCTGTCAATAGTACCAAATTAATTATATAAATATAATAAGCAGGCATAATATTACTAGTTTTTTATAACATTATATCATATTTATTCATATTTATTTCTGGACTAACAGCCATATAAAATAAAACATCCTTTTGACGATAGTCATTGTACTATTCAGAATAGTTACAAAAGTCCATTAATGTTGAAAACGTAGCATTGGATGAGTTCCAAAAGCATAAGTATGAGAACTAAGAGTTTAAAATAAAAGAGTAGAAAATATTAAATCAGAGCAGAAAATTTCATAAAATTTAAATTTTTATTGCATCCATTTTAGACCAAATAATTGAATTTTCATGTAATATCTCTAACATAAAAATACATCTTTTATTACGAAAAACACTTATTATTTAGAAACACTTATTTAGAAAATCAAATTATTACCTAAAACAGAATTTCCTTAGTGGCAAAAGTTCCAGATAACTCTGTTTACCTCTTATTTAAACAGAAAGACAACTTGACACTATAATCTACTTGTAATGTCCTTTTTTTAATCATTTAATTACTTGTATCTGTAATGAAACTGCAGAACCAACATGATTAGAAACAGAGTAGGGTGAAAGACATTTGTGAAAATGTTAGCATAATTTACAATAATAAATAAAATGTATACTAAGCCATTAAATGGTATTTTATATTTTTAGCTAAACATTACAAAATTGTGAAACATGCAGATATTAAATTTAGGCATCTTAATAAAAATGAATTGATTAATTTCTGTGCAGCAAAATTTGAAGACCTAAAGGTACATTAAACGCCTGAATAATTATTGGAAGGATTTTGCATATAAGCAGTCCTTACAGCACTGCATACTTAATTAACTATATGGATGTGATAAATAAATATTATTAACAGACTAAATGCATTTTTCTATTGTTACCGCAACTCCATTATTAAGCATTTATTCATCTTTATTACATAACTAACAGTCACACAAAATAAAATATTCTTTAGGCGGTATTCATTGTGCTTTCAGAAAAGTGACAAAAGTTCCTGAATAGTAAAATCTTTAGTATTGGATTAGTTCCAAAAACTTAAGCATAGAAGCTAAGAACTTTGAATAAAGGCATGGAATGTATTGAATGAAAATAGAAACTTTCATATAATTCTACCTTTTATTGCATTTCATTCTAGCCCAAATTTATTCCATTATCAGTAATGCATAATATTCAAGTGACCTCGTGAATGTAAAAACACCCTTTTACGAAAATCATTCTTTACTCTCATCCATTTTTCTAAGTCAATCCACTGCGTAAAAGAAAAATTCCTTTGAGGTGAATCTTTCCTCAAGTCAGAGTTCTAGAAAATTTTGTTTCCTTTTTCAATATAAAATATTGTGGTGTAATCCAATGACAAGAGGGAGATTCTTGGCGTTTTTCTTTATGAATTTTGAAATTATTCAGCATTTTCAGATAGGAATAGGTTCATTACCTATAATTATCTTTTAGCCTGAAATACGAAGATTGACTTGAGAAAGCTCTTACAGACAATCTTTACACTCTCAGTATTTATATATAATATTAATTATTATATAACTTTACCACTACAATAAATCCAGAATAATAATTATCATAGAGGATTAAACATGAGATTTACACACATTATTTGAAAGAATGAAGAGGGGTGGTATTATTTTAAGAGAATTAATTCAATATTGGTCGTAATGTTTTGCAATGTGACTAGAATTACTCTAAGGAAGGGGATAAAGTACCATAGGGATTTGGGAATCTCGCAGAAGGGAATCTTAGCCTCTCGAGGTAAAATATAAGAGCTTCCTCTCATTTCTGAGATTCCTTAGTCTCTAATCTGCCTCTCTCTTCAAACTCCTTAGATGCTCTAACTGTTAGTTCCTGTTTCTCCGTTACAATTCATTAGTCATTGAAAGTTCAACCCCGTCCAATTTAGAGGCTCAAATCCTGAACTTCCTTTCAGCTATGTTCGCTGGAAATCTGTCCACTAGGATATTTTGCCTTTTAAACTTACCCAGTCGTAAATGATTGCTTGACATTTTGCCTTAAAGCTTTTCTGTAAGTGTACTTAGGAAATGAATTTTCTTTTATTTCCTGCACACTGTTTTCATTTTTTTTTGCTTTAAAATAGATCTGCTACACTCTTGTTTAGAGAGAGACTAGTGGACAATACATTCTACTTATAATCTTCCGTTTTATTTTTGTAAGGAAATCGTCGGCAATAAAATTGCTGAACATCAATGTAATTCAAAGCGTAGTACTGAGAAAGACATTTGTATAAATACCAACCTACATGAACAATCATGTACAACGTATAGTCATGTCATTATGTAGTATTTCATGATTTTTAGCTGAATCTACCGTAATTATGAAACATTCTAGATAAGAATTTTAGTTCATGTAATGAAAATAAAAAAGTTTACATGTTTCATGGCAGTTAAATGATATGTTTTGTATGCATAATAAACATGTTTTATACCAGGAGGATATTTAATCTCATCTTTGTTTTAAGGTATATTTATAGACACATTAATTTTTAAGCTTATTTAATATTAAGATTTCAATATTATTCCTGCATTTTCTACACACAATAACTTGTATAAATTTAAATAAAATTGGTATGTTTGTTTGAAGCAAGATCCAAAATTATCAATAAAAAAAACTTAATTTTTTAAAAATAATTAAAAATTTGTAAACATTAGATATTATTCAACTATATGGGCTTTAACTAATTTGTAAAGTATAATCTACTTTAATCTCCTTTCCTTAATCATTTAATTAGTTTCATCTGTAATGAAACAGCATCACAACAAAGTAATTCAAAACATATTGGAGTTATAGGAAATTAGGTTAGTTATTAGGAAACATAGTCGAAGATATTAGATGGGATCTTTTAAAATAATTTTGAATTTATGTACGTTAGAAATTATTTAGATATATGGTTATAATAAGTATATATTAAGATTATTATTTTATATCATATATTATTCTATATTTAGGGCAACTCTATTATTGAGCATTTATTCATCTTTATTCATCTTTATTACAGGTCTAACAGTCAAATAAAATAAAATATTTATGAGATATTCATTGTGACTTTAGTTATAAAAGCTTCTTAATACTGAAACCGTCAGTATTGTATTAGTTCGTAAAGCTTAAATATAGGAATAAAATAAAACTTTGTATAATAGACAAGAATGCATTGAATAAGAATAGAAATTTTCATAAATATTTAACTTAAAATTGCATAGCTTTCTAGCCAAAATGTATTTCATTTTCAATGATGTAATATATTCATGTAACTTCTTGAATATAAAAACACCCTTTTACGAAAATCATTCTTCCTTCTTACCCATTTTAGAAAGTCAATCCATTACAGAAAACAGAATTTCCTTAGTGGCGAAAGTTGTCCGGAAGGCAGAGATCCAGAAAACTCTGTTTACCTCCTGTTTAAACAGAGAGACAATTTGACAAAATAATCTACTTGTAATCTCCTTTTTAATCATTTAATTAATTGCATCTGTAATGAAACTGCAAAACAACGAAGTAATTTGAAACAGATTAGTGAGAAAGACATTCGTGAAAATGTTGAGTTACACACGAAAAAAATAATAATAAAAGGGATATTTATGTCATTAAGTGGTGTTTTATTTTTTCTTTAGATAAACTTCCAAAATTATGAAAATATTCCAGATAGGAAATTTAGCCAACTTAATGAAAATAAATTAGTTTACACAGCGCTTGACAATTAATTGATCTGTTTTGTATGCGCAATAAATGTGTGTTACATCAAGAGGAAATAATTATATTTTTTCGTTTAGGGAATATTTATCTACCCATAAGCTTTAACTGTATGTCTATTTAGTATATTTAATAGTGCATTAAATTATTTCTCTATTCTTTACTGAAATAAAATTATATGTCTTATGCTAAATTGCTGAATCAAGAGCCAAAATCACCATCCATAAGTAATAGGAATCTTTTAAAATATAAGAATAATAAAATTATTTTTAAAGACATGGAACGTTTTTACACACAAATTTATATATATATATATATATATATATATATATATATATATCAATGAATAATGTAAATCTGACAATTTACAAAAAGTAAATGATATAAATTGTAAAATTTTAATGGAATATATACCTCTTAATCAGGACTCAATCATTGTCCATAAAAAATTTTAATCTTTTTAAATTAACAGAATAAATATAAACTTTAAAACTATATATATATATATATATATATATATATATATATATATATATATATATATATATATATATATATATATATATATATATATATATATATATATATATATATATATATATATATATATATATATATATCATTAACAAAGTAAATTTTACACGAAATTCCATTAAAATCTATTTAATTTAGTGTTCAATAATTGTGGGTTTTCAAACAATCTACTAATTTTTGTGAGATTTTACTTTAAAGCAAAGTAGATGCAATAAAATTATTCATATATGATTATTTTTTTACCGTAAACCAACTCATATTTGGTGGTTATCCTGATAAACGAAATAGCTGCATAATAATTTACACCCAGTATATCACATTAAAATTGTGTATTAAATTTCGGTCTAAAGAAAAAGATAGTTAAATTTAAACAAAGTATATAGAATTTCCTTTGTTTAATATTTGGTATTGTTTCATATGAAATAATACCTATAATTTTAAAATTCTATGCTAATGTTTCATTTTTTTACTAGCCTCTTGGCACTCAACTTTTAGTTTTGGTACATAGTTCACAAATAAATGTTATATAGGTTTCAAGATTCAAATTAGCTTTTAGATTACCATATACGATAAAGAAAAGCAAATAAATCGTTATCATGTTTAATTTCTTTAAATTTGTTTTGTATTTTTCTTTGATATTTATCAGTTTGATTACGTTTTTGAATAACCACAGTCAAAATCAATCAAGTTTCGTGAATTTCGCCTTATGTCAAAATTTGCGGACAATTACTAAGAACTTGTCTAGCTGAACTTGAACTGTTGGGTGTAGAATTCATATAATTAAACTGACAAAATTAGAATAATATTATTTTACCCATTAAGGATTAAAAAAAAAAGCTTTTAAGTACAGCTGTAGTATAAGACTTTGTTGTTTACTGTTTACATTCGAGTTCTCATTTCAAAAGATTATATATTTCTAGAAAATATACGGAATGTAAACAAGACAGTGTAAAAAGTTTCTGTAGAAATTTGTTTATAATGTTTGGATCTACACAGTTGACAGCATCTTCTCCATTCTATACATTTATATTTTAAAAACTTAAATATCTATAGTAGCGTATGTCAACGTGTTATGTTCCTCAAGTCAAAAACAATGCTAAAACAAAATGTTGTCTCATATCAATGATGTTTCTAAAATGCATTGCTTTTGAATACATCATAAATAAAAATGCCTATGTATGAAAATTTAAAACACAGGAATAAACAATTTAATTGTTTTAAAGAATAAATTTATTTACGGAACAAACCTGAAATTTTATTACCTTATATTTTTGACATAAATACTAAAAAATAGTATAAACACTTTATAATTTCTTCATCTATTATTTTAATTTTATTTTTTTATTGGTTTGTTTTTGTAATTACATACTCTGTTATATATTTAGTATGAAAATGGTTTTGGTTTGTCACAATTTTAAAGAATATTTAAAACATTTTAGATAACATGTATTTTCTGTCAAATTATAAATTCATTTATAATTTGTATTTATTTTTTAAAGTATAATTGCAAAAACTGATCTAAGAAAAAATTATCTGTATGATAAAAATCATCGAAGAATAATTTTATATTTGACAAAAATATATAGTTAAATAATGTGAGAATAAGAAATATTTAAATGTTTCTCGTTATATGTAGTAAATTGAAGGCTATCTTAATGGAAGAAATAGGATATAAAATTAATGAATAAATGAGATATTTCAAGAAATGACGACCTAGTGCTAAAACACGTTAAAATAAGATTAAAACCATGGAAGTAATGTTAATCCGTGACTTCGTTTCTAAGTTTGAAACCCCGTTTGCTGGATAACTTAAGCTTTACGACAAATATTTCGCCTGCGGCTGATTGTAAAAGCAATAACTGAAACCAAAGGAAAAACCCGTTGAAACTACGTTAAGAACAAAATAAATAAATAAGTAATCAAATTTTAAAAGTAAAAAGCATTGTAGGGTGTCATAAAGAGCCCCTATACTCAATATCATGCATTTACCTCTCCCTGTTAAAAGCAATCTTGTTTACTGCCCGACACACAAACACTCCTGTATTAAGAAAACCCCACTTAAGATATCACTATTTTATCTCTTATTACGAATAATATAAGCAAATTTAAATCACTAATGTTGTAATGAAAATTTCTAGGTTAAAGTATCCTAGTAACGACTTTCATCGTTTATCCATTTTTAAATATAAATTCCGTAGCGAAATATTAATAACTGAATAAATTTAGAGATGGAAAAATATTATCTTAAACATAAGGATATTTTGGTGATATATAAATAAACTTATTTTTCAACTCATATTAGTTTATCTTCCAACATATTTATAACTTCATAATATTATTTAAGCAGTTTTTATAAAAATTATTTCAAGAAAAGTATTACTAGATTTTGTGGTATTAGTTGACTACAAAAGTGTTATCTCTCCATATTATACAATCCTATCAACATTTCCATTAATAACTTTACTTTTTTTATGCCCTTGAATGTTAAATACTCTTTTCCTTTTTTAACTCATGTAAGTATAGACATATACATGTACATGTGAATTATGACTGATAAGCCTAAAAAAAATTCATGTAAAAGCAGATGAAATATTGTCATGTTAGAGCGAATTCCCCTCTTTCCCTACAGTCATAACGTGATCCCTCTTATAATATTTCACTAGTTTCTTTGAAAGTAATACATTTCGGGTCTAATACTATATATAAAAAAAGACAAAACTTTCAATGTGTAAACATTTTCCCAAAACAGCCTCTATTAAATATAAAAAGCAAAATTTCCGTCGTTCTGCTACAATTACCATAACAGTCTGAGAGTAAACGAAATATAAATACTAGTTTCTTTATATACGGAAAAGTCATTTATGTCACGAAGCTTCTTATTAAATGGCTGACTTGGATAACGCCGGATCTGTTCTCAGAGTTATGATTTTTATTGATATAGTCAAACAGTCATAAAGACCGACGCAGAAAGTCATCAAATCCGTGGAATGATGCGTCTATAATCATGCATCACTGTGTTAGACAGTTTTACTTCTTTACTCTGCGAACGCTGCAAAAGGTGGTTTATGATAAACAAAGAAAAAAATTAGAGTGAAATACTGAAAGACTTTTATTATACAAAGAGACCAGGGAACTTTCAATGTTATTTATTAGCATGTAAAGTAAGTTTTTGTGAAGAATAACTCCAATGGTATGTATTACAAAATATACAGATGAGAAGGTAGTAAAAATGATTTGTAGCGTCATAACGCAATGGATTCAAATTCACTTTACTGTTTGTCCTCTCATGCAACATACACTATTGAAATTTTAAATGATCTTCTTTATTTCAACGAAATGCATGTGTTTATAGCCTTTAAAACTCTTTAATATATTTATTTTTGTTGTTTTAATATATTGTATCATTTATAATATATAATAGATACTCATTTATGTTTGTATGCTTAAAAGTTTTAACTAACATTAATTTTTTTTCAAATTGTAGGATTTCATAAGGTAAATTATTCTCCTTTTATAGTCTTATTTCGATCTATTTATATGTAATATCATACTTTATAAAAAGTTTTTAATACTTCAATGGTAAATTTTTCTGTAAAAGGAGCATAAAAATGAATTTTTTTTTTTACAGACAGGCTTTAACAATATTAAAAATCCTTTTAAGTAGTTCTTAGATTCATTACAATGATGTGCAATGTAGTAATTGAAAAAAATATTTATAGGAAATTTAATAAGAATGTCTTTCATCTTCCATTTGGAGAGGTGGAATAGGAATTTAATAAGACTTGATTTGTACTATGTAAAATGTCATATAAAAATATATATTTTTCTTGAAGTAACTTTCATTAGTGAATAAATATTGTACTGTCATGATATTATACTTTTTATATCACATTAGCCTCTAAAAGAAAAGCATGGGTTTTAGTGATATTATTTAAAGATTAATAATATTTAAATATTTAGAATCGACTTCCAAGTTAAACTAAAAAATGAATTTTACTTTGCATTTTTTTATGAGTCCAACCAGATGATCTTTTAAGCATTACCCTAAAAATTTAAAATCTGCATATGTTGATTTTAAAGAAATATAGCAAAATCTACTTTAATGGAAGATAGCAATGTTTATTATTGAAAAAATCATTTAAAAAAAATAAGATAAAAGTAACTTTTTGCATTCTAATCACAAACATCCCATTGTCAGCATAAAATGTCTAAAATTCATAAATCGTAAATTAATCAGAAAAATAAAAGTAAGCGAAAAATTTTATTATATTAGGTCCAGAAATTTTGCTTTACTTTAGTATGTAATCAATCAAAAATTAGTGATTAATGAATTATTAACTTTCTCACTTTCTCTTTTATTTCCTTTATCCATCACGCGTACATCAATTTAATTTCTCCCCAAGTTTTTTAAAAATATTTATAGGATAAAAGTATTGCGTAAAAAACAAATTTTATTTGAAGATTGATGAAGCAGGAAAAATGAGGGCATCATTCATTAGTGCACTTATAGTTTGTGAAAATTTCATAAGATGATTGCCAAAAATATCATAAAACCAGTGCCGCAACATCTGCAATGTGTTTATCATTCGTAAAAATACTACTTTAGTTACATCGATCCACGGTACCCTCTAATCTTCCTATGGAACAAGTCGGGGATTAGTTTCAGAGCAAAACACCCAAAGAACAATTCGCATCAGTGATCGTATAACGAACTCATTAACTTTCTTCGAAAAGTCAAACAAAGTTTTCAGTTTGGAGACAGAAAGTAATTGTTATCTTTCTCATAACTTGATACGTCAAACTGATTACATGAAAAAAAAATGCGATCGCTCAAGAAGTTTCGAAAATATCTAGGTAGCGTATATATTGACATAAATCTCGCTAAATGATCGTTGATCTTGAAAGAGACTTCTCTTACTATAATTTACATTTTCTGGAAGAAATGGAGAGCATAGGATAATAGCAAGAAACTGATTAAAGAAACTTTCATTTCTTCCAGACATTAACTTATGCATTCAACGATTTTGTATATCATTAGTTTTCATATTTGTTTGAAGTAAAAAATACAGCTTATATATCATTTTGGAAAATAATATGGATTACAATTTTCTACCCATTATTTTACACTTACAAGCATATCTTCATGAATATGAGCTATTCATGTATGTTTCCGAAATGCATGAGTAAATACACATATATTCATGTGTACATATATTTAAACGCATGCACATGCATATCTATTTCAATATATATGAAGATTTAATTTTCTTTCGTTATCAATACCCCACTCAGTGACTATTAATGTAACCGCTTTCAAGTACTTACAGTTATTCAAGTCATGATGAAATAGTGTTTTAGAAAGACTTTTAGTCAACAAAAAAAGGTCGCTGTGAGCCGCTTTCATTGTATAAAAAACAAAGAAAATAACATTGATTACGGTATTAGTATAAAAAATATTAAAACTATATAATTATTAAAGTAAAACACAACATTTTAAAGGATTATGGGCAGAAAAAGTAAATAGTTTATAATTAACAGGCTATTTATCATGATAACTTTAGTAAAGTAGTATTTGTATAATATTTATTGCAAAATGATGACCAGAGATTCAAGTGTTTTATAGACAAACAAATAGACTCAGGACCATATATAAAATAATCATAGATATTACACATGTCAGGTGATTGGAATTTGGATCTGGAAACTAACAGTAAATCGAGCAACCATCTACTGTTTTTTAGATAATCTGTCAAAGTACTGAAGCCTTATTATCTGTTCTGTCTATATCTTTTTTTGATCCAGGGAGCTTGGGAGACGGGAAAAGGTTATTCCTTCTGTTACTAATTTCAGATGATCTAGCAAAGCTGGACATTCTCCATGGTAAAATTTCCAGAATGTCAAACTGAAAGGTATAAAAGAAGGCTTTCTTTTTAATTTGTTCTTAATTTCTCCTTGCCTCCAGAAATTTGTTAGCCAGTAGTCTAGTACTTCTTGATGCATATTCGTCCTTTCAGGAGCATATCTCAATTCCGATTCCTATCATAAAATATCCATGTGCTCGTATCGTAATCGTAACAGCAGCTGGAACTTATTTCTGCCTGAAACCAAATTTATTTGTAGATATGTGGACAATATTTTAGAAAACATAAGAAGAAAGCAGCAAGACCTACTGGAAGATATTAGAGAAAAAGTACAACAATGAGTAAAGTAAGGTGAGAAAAATAACATTTTTTACTAATATGCAAATTATCTATATATAAAAAGGCATACACATTATATCTATTACTTAAATCTGAAATCTTTACAGATGTCAACACATATTATACTGAAAATATGACTGGGAAAAATTTTACCGTATTTCAATGTCACTGAAAGGTATATATATATTACTACAATGAATGGTGCTTAGTTTAATAATTCACAAACATCTGTCTAGGTCCTTATGACTGTTAATGATTTCAAAAAAAGAAAAGAATGTTTTTCTATATTTATAACACCTAATATATTTCAATAAAAATTGCTGGAAGGTTTTATTTACAAAAACAATATAGATATATATAAAACAATTATATAATATCACAACTTGCAGTTTACTCCCTGACCGATACATCATTCATTTTATAGGTCTTTAAATCATTTAGCTAGAAATACTCTTTCTTCATATTTTACTGCGGTGGAAAATAATATTTTCAGACATTATAGTAGATGGGATTATGAAATTTATTTCAGAATGATGTAAGTAAGTGTATTAATGTAAGTAATAAAGTAAGGTGGCTGATATAAAAATAAGGCTATACTGTAGTTCTGAAAAGAGATTCTATAAAGAGTGACATTATTTTTAGTCCCATTCTTTTATTAATGTCTTAAAAATGAAATATATCTTAATGATAATAGCTGCGTAGGAGTAAATCACCAATAAAGTCTTATAAGTGCCCATAAAACGGAGAAAATGCAATAAACATTTTAAGTTTTAGGCATAAAGTTCCCTGTGATATCATATTTCATCCTCTGTTATTCAAATTTCTTAACCAATACAAGGATTAGAACTAGAGAGAGTTAAAAAATTTCTTGTATTTGTCTGCACAATGTACAATACAAAAATAGGATTAAACATTTAAGGTATCTTAAATAGGTACAAAAATATAAATAATATAAGAAGTATATAGATACAAAAATATGTATATAAAAAGTTACATATAAATAGTCACAAAAATGTGTAAATGTCTACTGTAAAAGTTCTACATTATTTTTTTTTATATATTTCTCCACTAAATTATTAAGTAGTCAAAGTTATAAAAATCAAGTACTTTTTTACACAAAATCTTATCCTGCACAGAATTAAATATATTGACAGATAATTAGTTGTACATATTAATATATCTATATACGGATATGTACACGTAAAACTGGAATTTCATTTTAAAATTTTTAAAATGTGTGTATTAACCTAATTGTTATTAATTAATACTGCGTTACATACATGTAGTAAACAATTACATATAAAAATACGCCTTCAGTTACTTATTTAATTCCAGAACATTTGTTCTTTATTATTCTTAAAATAAAAGATTAAAATATTAATCCGTTATTGCCTAATTCATTTCAGGCCATTATATATTTATGAATATCTTAAATCTAAGTCATCGTGGATTTCATACATTTTAATAAATATGAAATTTACATTTTCGAACATTAGAGTCTATCCTCATGAGTAATCATCTGTCATTTTAAACATCACAATATACTATTTAGGAAAAAAAATCGGAAAGAAGGATTTAAATCTATCACATTTAAATTCACCAAGGTAAAGAGGAGATGTCAAATAAAGCTATGAGTCAAGATTTCACTTCGTACATTTGCAAAGTAAACTTATGTACGAGTCTTAAAAAAATCATGAAATGCCGATATAAGTGACAAAATAACAAATAATAGTAAGTATTTAAAAATTTGGTAGACAATTATAAAATTTTCATCTATGTTCGTTATAAAATAATACTTATACCAAGAAAGCATAAAAGTTCTTCAAATTGTTTTAAACTGTCCCTTAAAAGGTACGCTAGGCTTTAATAGATTAATAATACAGTTAAGTGTTTCTTAACATAAATGATCATATTTAACAGATCACAACCCCCCCCCACATACGTATATGCATATATAATTTATATATATATATATATATATATATATATATATATATATATATATATATATATATATATATATATATATATATATATATATATATATATATATATATATATATATATATATATATATATATATATATATATATATATATATATATATATATATATATATATATATATATATATATATATATATATATATATATATATATATATATATATATATATATATATATATATATATATATATATATATATATATATATATATATATATATATATATATATATATATATGTATATTATATATATATATATATATATATATAATATATATATATATATGTATATATGTATATGTATATATATATATATATATTATATATATATATATATATATATATATATATATATATATATATATATATATATATATATATATATACAGTCAAACCTGTCTATCTCGAAACCTGCTTATCTCGAAAACCTGTCTATGTCGAATTTTTTCAATTTCCCTATATTTTCAATAAAAATTTAAATTATTTTCCAAACCTATCCCAAATTGATTTTTCCCAAACCTGTCTATCTCGAATTTTCGTAAGAAACACAACATTCCAGTTTAGAGCTTTATTGCGTTGACAGCCGCACAAGTTCCCATTTTCAGGAAATACACTTCTAGTGTTTTCTCTCTCGGAGGGTTATTTGGTCAGGGACTCTGTTGGAATTGTACTAAAATCGGGTTCTCTGCTCTGGAATAATAAGGGATCGGGGTTGAACAGGGGGGAATAGGAGGCTGGAGAAATTTCTTTTTGAAAATAGAACTGGTTCTCAGTCACAGCCTAATGACTAAAGTATCATCTCGCAACTTGCTGTCTGAATTTTAGACCTAAAATGGCAGGTGTCAAAAGAAAATTGAATGTTTTAACCATCGAAAAAAATGGAAATTCTGTCATTTTTGAAGGAAAACCCTTCTATGAAGTAAAACGTAGTCGCTGCTAAATTCGGAATTCGACCCAGTACTATTTTACTATTATGAAAAACAAAGATTTCGTACAAAAGAACTTCATAAACTGCTGCAAAACAATGAAAAAGAGTCGTACATGTAAATGAAACTAAAAGTACTTGAAATTTTCAATCTTTTGTATTGCGTAAAGAAATTTTTTTAGTCTATTTTCATAAAACCTGTGTATTTCGAAACCTGTTTATCTCGAATTTTTTTTTACTCCCAAGAGATTCGAGATAGACAGGTTTGACTGTATATATATACACATATATATATACACACACACACACACACACACACATATATATATATATATATATATATGTATATATATATATATATATATATATATATATATATACATACATATATACATATGCATATATATATACATATACATATATATATACATATATATACACATATATATACATATATATACATATACATATATATATATATATATATATATATATATATGTGTGTGTGTGTGTGTGTAAAGATAGAAAGAGACAGGGAGAAATATATATAGTTGAGCATAAAGGTAGATGAAGATAAAGATAAATGCATGTAAAACCGAGATTTCAAGTTAATACTTTTAAAAAGTGCATATTCAGCTAATTGTTTTACGTTAATCCTCTATTGCCTACATATAGTAAACAATTTCATATTTTATGGGATTGAACTTATTTAGCCGCAAAACTTTTGGAAAGCAGACAGAAAATACGATTGATGAATGCTTTACCGATATTACCACATACTAATTACCTTGCGTGAGGTTTGTCGCAAACAACCAATAATTTCCGAAATTTGTCAAATGTATTCTAATTACTACATTTCCTACATGTGCACTCCTTCTAAATCAAAAGACTCTATTGATTTTCGAGCAATTGTCTTCCCCATGATTTCATTTCATTAGAGGAAAAATAATAGTTTACATAAGTTATATTCTGTGAGCCTGAATGTCATTTAAATGTTTAAAAGTGTTAATTATGAAACTAACCTTCGTTGTGAAAACACGTAATTTATTCTAATGTTTAGATTTATTAAGCATTAGTTTTCACTTCTAATTAGAGCGAAACATCGATAATAGCGATCCATTACATTTACTGACCAATAAAAGTTTATTATTGTAGTAACTAATAATGCATTTTTTAAGATGTTATTAAATTAGATATTTTGCCTATGTTTAATTGATTTAATAATTGGTCAATCAGATATGATATACGGGATGAAATTCTAGATTTATTGCAAACTACAGTTCGATAAAGCCCATTCTAAAGTAATTTTAAAATACACACACAATATATATAATATATATAATATATATATATATATATATATATATATATATATATATATATATATATATATATATATATATATATATATATATATATATATATGTGTGTGTGTGTGTGTGTGTGTGTGTGTGTGTGTGTGTGTGTTGGCATGTATATTTTAAGTAATATATAAAAAAGTACTACCCCTAGAATACCTCAAAATTTTTCGAATTAACTTCCCCCTAATCTGTCAATTTCTATTTTATTCTTAATTTTTCCAGCCTTGCTTCCCTAAATCAAAGATATGAATCACTGAATTTGTATATCTTCCCCACTTCTCAAAAAAAATACTGAATTAATAATTGCTATGTGCGATTTTCTTATACTTCTTCAAAACCATATATACATTCTTCTTCCAAATTTTCTTATTATTTTCATGACTTTGTGGGCATTTGTGGCTACGATGTTTTTCAGCTACAGATAAACTGCTGTCTTACTGGCATCTCTTTCATGAAAATATAACCCACGTGATTAATTACTTTTCATTACAGCTAAACATATGCTTGGTGACTCTTGAAAATATAGGACATGTTCACTGTTAGTGTTACAACGAGGTGATGTATATAAAGAATAATAAGTTACCCCTTGGACTTCTTCTAAATGATTGTTTTTTTTTTTCGTCATGACTGCATAAACATTGAACATTGCTAAGCAAGCCTTGTCAATCTAAAAAAAGAGTATATACTTCTGGTGTAATTAGTGTAAAGAATTTTTTACCTGGTATTTATTTATGTATATGTATATGTAATGATATTTTAACTCAATATTAACTGAATTATAATTGTATTTTAAAATAACTATCTGGCTTTTCTACGCCTAAAATTGCAAAATGTGAGGAAGATCATGTTATTTTTCTTCTGATTTTGTCAGAATTAATTAATTGGCATTTATCAAAATTTATTCCTGCTTAACTCAACTATTCTTATATCCTTATATACCACTATTATTATATCTTTACTCCTTTTCGTAACATAGTTTCGTTACCTATTCGCCATCATGTTATTAATTGTTAACATTCCCATTCACTGGTTCACCTGTGCCCTATTGTAAAACTGTTTTGGCCAGCAGAAACGCAATAGACGAGGTGTGAGAATAATTTCAACATTTCTATTTCCAACTTTTCGAGCCTTTTTTGACCTCGGTACAGAACTATATCCAGTATGGGTACTATTTTTCATTTGTTGATGGTTTAAAGCATCCATTTGATACACACACACATATATGTGTGTGTTTATTTGTATATCTATATATATGAAATTTATTATATTTATATGTAAAAGTCAACTATTAGCCCTAAAAACATGTTATTAATTATTAACATTCCCATTCATTGGTTCACTAGCGTCCCTATTGTAAAACTACATGTACACGCTTTGGCGAGCAGAAACACAATAGACGAGGTGTGAGAATAATTTCAACATTTCTATTTCCAACTTTTCAAGCCTTTTTTGACCTCGGTACAGTACTATATGTATATATCCAGTATGGGTACTATTTTTCATTTGTGGAAGGTTTAAAACACCCATTTCACACACACATATATGTGTATGTTTATTTGTATATCTATATATATCAAATTTATTATACTTATATGTAAAAGTCAACTATTAGCCCTAAAATCATGTTATTTATTTGTTTAACTTTTCATATATTGTAAAAAAAAGCTGGAAATATAATTCAAATGGTGATTTTTATATATAATTAATATTTGTATAATATATTAATTTTTTTAATTTTTTTATATATATTTTAAATTTTTTTTTTTTTTGTTTTATATATATATATATATAAAAAAATTTTTTTTATTTATTTTTATTATTATATTGATAATAATTTTTTATAAAATATTATAAATTTTTTATATTATTATTTATTTTTATTTTTGTTATATATATATTTATTAATTTATATGTTAACTATTTTTATTTTTTTATTTTATTATTATTTATTTTTATTATATTTTAATTTTTTAATTTTTAATTTATATTTTTTTTTTTTTTTTTTTTTTAATTTTGATATTTTTATTATTATATTTTGTTATTATTTTTTTTTTATATTAATTTTTTTTTTTTTTTTTTTTTATTTATATTTAAATAGTATTTTTTAATATTTTTTATTTTATTATTTTTATTATATATTTTATTTTTTTTTTTATTTTTTTTTTATTTATTTATTTATTTTTTTTTATTATTTATTTTTTTTTTTTTTATTTTATTTTTTGTTTATTATTTATTTTTTTTTTTTTTTATTTATTTTTTTTTTATTTTTATATAATATTATATATATATTTTATTATTTGTTTTATATATATATATATATATATATTTATTATATATATATATATTATATATTATATATTATATATGTGTGTGTGTGTGGTGTGTGTGTAAGAAGAATTTTGTTGTTTTCACCACCCTGCAGTCTTGGAACCTAACGATGAGAACGCAATCAAGGCACTCGAAAATTCAATCTAACTTCATTTATTCAAAAACACCATATCAAAGCATCATGATGAAACATTATACGAAACACTATCAATATCAAAACTCCATCGGAACTTTATCGAAAAGCTGTGATGGAACTCTAGACATTTGCTTAAATAGTCATTTGTGCCGACCAATCAGCTATTACTTGAAGTCATGTGAGTGATATAACCCAGTCATTAAAATTCTAGTTTTTATATGGAACCAGGAGGATTTCTACTAAGGAACATTAAGGAGTATTCGCTAGGGTTCTTTGAAAAGAATTACTGGGAAAATAGAATCTTAAACCATCTTAATCTTAACCCTCCGAGTAAAACACACAGAGGAAAAAAGTCTCCAAAATTAAGCTAAGTTTACGCTAGTTTTATTGTGTCAGCGACTAACGTATTCTGTGATTTTTTACTTCACTTTTTGTCGACTGGATTGGAATACGGGAAACCCACCCTCGTTATTTTTCCTTTACTTCCGGTTATAAATAGGTATGTAGATAGACATTATAGATTGTTAATTTTTAATACACATAACGCTCGTCAAGTCTCGAAGATCCTTCCATAAGAAATAATGGATTCTAAAAGTACGAATAAAAATATTTTTAAGAGAATTATTTATATTTTTTTTACGAAAGTCATCCAAGATATTTAAGTGGTGCAATTTGATATACATCTGTTACCGCAAACGAAATACTTCGAAATAGATATTGACAAAGCCATGACAAGCTATCAGAGTCTTTGGGGGTAGGGGTGCATCCCTCAATAAATGTCAGTCAAAGAAGGGTGCAGTTCTTAAATAATTAACCTGACCCTCCTACCTCAAAACTCCATGGGGGAAATCACTGTCAGAAATGTACAATACATTCATTTTCGGAAAGTTTTTGGAGGTCGAAAATTGTACTAACAACCGGCGGAATTGTACGTGCGAACCGCTTAGAGGGTTAAAATCTTAAAATGTGTTTGTGTATTTCTACCGGCTAATTAAAGAAATAAAATTTTTCCGAGATCTGGAATGTAGTATTATTTACAAGCTCTACTAAGAATAACTTTCGCTACAAATAAGCGATAAACTATTTGAGATTTTATTAATTTTAGTTATATTTTAGTACCCCATGCCACAGTTTTAGATATGGATTGTTTACAATTATGAAAATTTACTTGTATTTTTCAATTAGACCTTGCATTTTAGAGCATCATAATTTTTAATGTAGTGAAATTTGGATTTTAATAGTATTTTACATATTACTTATACTAGTGTTTTGTCATATCTTAGAATAATTTTCTTTCTTGCTTTTAAAATAACAATACTTCATGAATTTTGATGAACCTTGGTTGCAAATGTAGATTGTGGGAAATCAATACAAATCTAAAATTATTCTAATAAAGATCACATTAAGATACCATTAATGGAATCTCATCTGCAAAGGCATCACTTTCTTCTGTCTCCCAGAAATAGTACCCTGGATCAATTGCTCATTAATCATTATACTTTCAAACATAATTAGCATTTTGCTCCGTAGGAATAATTATGTAATTTATCTAAGTTAAAAATGCTTTTAAAAATGCACTGTCATATGCAGTCCGAAGAAAGCTTACCCCATGAAAATACCCACTTTATATAAAATATTTCCATGGAGTTTAAGTCTTACTATATCATCAACCGTATTCCAAGCGCAGAGATAACGGCTTTTAGCAATTTAAGAACGACTTTAAAACTTTCTTTTCAGTATATGTTACTAATGTAAGATATAGCATCCTCGTGGAATGATAATAAACTTTTATAAAAAGGGAAAGATTTTTCTTTTCAACCCATATTTCGAAAAATAACCTTAAGCTTTACTTTCGGATAACTTTTAAGTAGCCTTAAAGCTACTTAAAATGTTGAGGCTTCAGTTAAACTTATTCGATAAATCTTTTTCGTAAAAGATTATCGCAAAAAAATATTCTTACAAAAAATTATCGATCTGACAACCCAGTAATTCAACTTTTGAATCAATTTTAGAAATTTTTTTAGAACATGCACCTTTATGTAATTAAATTCGATTTTTAAAATTAATGTAAACTTTTTTTTTCGAGTGTTTTCCACTTAACGATATTTTATAAAATTGTGAAATTTGTTGTTCAACTTAAAATTTTCTTCCGGCTTTATTAAATATTAAATAAAGTTTTCTCTAATTAATAGTAATAATCTTCAGATATGTAAACAGAAAAAGGTTATAATGCTGTTATTAAAGTTAATTAAACGAACATCACATTAAAGTTCTATAACTTTTCATTGAGTATATGCAGATAGCTAATTAATAATCTATTCTATTTTAGGTTTATAAATTCAAATTACTCTCTTAATTATTTTCTACCTACTGGGTATGAATATTGATAAGTTTATAATGTTATTATTAAAACTAAAGTAAATGAACATCGCATTAAAGATCTGTAACTTTTTCATGCAGTCTATACAGATATCTAATTAAAACCTTTTTCCATAATTAATTAAAATACTCTCTCAGTTATTTTCCAATACTGCTGGGTATGGATATCATTAATATTATATTATTATTAATAAACATAATTAAACAAACAGTGCATTAAGGATCTATAACGTTTTCATTTATCCTATACAGATAGCTAATTAAAAAAAATTCCATTTATAAATTAAAATTAATTTCTCAGTTATTTTATATCTGCTGGGTATGAATATTAATAAGGTTATAATACCATTATAAAAGGTAATTAAATGAACAGTGTATTAACGATCCATAATTTTTCTTTCAGTCTATATAGATGGCTAATTTATAAAATAAAACTTTTCCCATTTATAAATTATAATTATTCCCTCAGTTACTTTCAGTCTGATGGGTTAATAGTATGCTTTATAAGAAAGTATTTTTTAGTAATGAAGTACTTGCCGAAAATTGACAGTGCTATATTACAATTTATGACCGTTACTAACATTTCTTAAAGTACTTTACACCGTTAACTTGTCAGGTAGCACGTAAGAGATATACATATTCTCTGAAACAAACTCAAGCATGGTATTCAATTCAAATAAAAGATGCATGTTGAAATTAAGCACGGAAAGGGGCCTTTATATGTCAAGAAGACAATTTTCTAAGAGACTTGTCCAGGAGAGTTGCATAAAGTGTCAGTTAAAATCAAACGATATAGATGTAGTTATTTCCGTTACTTGAAGTAATAGTTACATAAAAATATATTTGTTAGAAGTGCTCATAACCCTTTTAACTTTTCTGTACTCATAACACTTTTAATAATGTATCCCATTTAGGTATAAAATTTAATAATTAAATATAATTAAATATAAATACAGTTAAAATATTGTAAAATATAAATTTTTAAAATATTCCTTACGTGTAAATGGAACATTCATTATGCTATATTAATTTGTAAATCACAGATGATTTATTCGGGCACCATTTACTTAGTATATAAGATTTTTAAATAATTCATAAATTATATTATATTGAATTCCATTTATAGGAAAACTTAGCTTAATATTCTAAAATTTTCTCTCATCTGTTTGAAATTCTATGGCTGTAATTATATGCTTTACGCTAAGAACGTATTGAATATATAGATGATCGACGATAACGTGAATAGTTTTGTCCATAAAGATATTACTGTTAAGAGATAATTAACAGTAAATGTGAAGCCTTTATGGCCTGTCGGGAAACACATTCATGCGTTTGTATTGTTAAAGGTTTAATGGGTTTGTTAGAAATATCAGCCATTTAGATTAAGACTATCTGGACTGGCATATGATATGAGGCTTCAGAAACTTTGTAACAGTTCCAATGAAATGTACAAACGGTTAAAAGCATTTTCTCTTTGATGTAATAGAATTATTTGTTTGATGACAGTGTTTGAGATATTGAATAATATCGTAACGAAAACAAAGTGTCTTGGAAATTGGAGCTTAATCCATTTGTAACAGCATAATTGTTACAAAATTTCAAGAGATATTACTAAACTCATAAAGTACTCAGAATAGCTTTAAACATAAATAAGCTTAATGCAAAATAATTTAAGTTAATTTATGAGAATTGTACAATTATATTAGATGAAAGCTGTAGTGCATTCATTTGTTAGACAAATGCTTAGATCTATATTTTTCTATTAAAAATAGCTTGTTTATCCAGTTATTACATGGAAACTCTTCTATGCTTCCCTAGCTCAGATAACTGGAAAACTGGTTAGTTTATTGATTTAAAAAAGTAGCTCTCCATATGTTACGTCATATGTTTCTTTATAAGAACTTAAAATATTCATCGTATAGTCATTTTTTTTCATTTTAGAAGCACAAAAAGAGTGTTAATAAAAATTTAATTATCCTCTCATTTTTTCAGTGCTTTTCATGAATTGAACATTATATTTTGATTTTCCTTCAGACTTAATAACAAAATCAAAGATCGGTCATCTTATACTCATCCGTTTAATAAATAAATCTATTGTTATACTACCTGATATATATTAGTTATAAAACTTCCTTATAATGAATAATCTTCAAACATGAAGAAGGAATTCCTTTTAATTCACATAAATGTACTAGTTCTAAACAGTATTCCTAGGTTTTTGATATCTTCAAGTAAGAAAAATATATTGATGTATAAATTGTTTTTCAATCAGAAGTAAAAATTTAATAAAATCTGCAAGCTGTTATTTTTAGCAGAGGATGGCTCACACCTGCATCGGACTCTGAAATGATGTGTTAGAGAGGGAGTGGTTCTTGTGAAGCTATGGTCCCTCATACATAATGGTATGCTCAGATTGTTAATGGTTTCTATGTGGTAAAAGATTCAGCAATCATTTAGACTTCTATTTCGTCTGTAATGAAAAAGAGGTAATCTGTAAAGCTTCTTGACAATTGCACAAAATGTATATATTTTTCTAACTTTTTTCTTACGTTCATACTATATTTATCACGATGCTCCAGCTCTATTATCAAGAAGAGATTGGATCAGATTTGTTATACAATTATTAATGTACTACATTCAAAGGTATATAACAATTTAATAAATTCTTAATCTATTTATATATATTTTATCTTACTTTTTAATATTTATTTTTCTTCAAATTTCCTTAATTTTACACTATGTTATTTTTATAATATTTGAAATTTTATCAGATTGCAGTTATGAGGTTAGGTCTAATGTGATATGGATGAGGAACTTTGAAGAAACCTCTAAATATTGTTAATAAAATTCTTTGAGTATGTCTTATAGATTTAGTATATCATAATATCACCATAAACTATAAACTTAATAGTAATGGATGTTATTGAAAAATACCAAAAATACTTTGATCCATTACCATCGTTTATTTAATGTTGAAATTATTTTTGTCATCAGATTATATTAATATGTCTTTAACTCCTTTCAGATATACATACAAGTATGTTTCAGTATGCATGTTTTGGTGCTTATTCTGTCTTGTTCTAATGATTAGAAAAAGCTTAAAATAATCTTATGTTCTATGCAAAGAGTAACTAAATAAATAATTGATATCGAACATATGTCGAAACTGAATTTACATGTAAAAGAATTCATTTGCAATAAAAAAAGGTTGTTATATTCAGTATGCATTCTTTCGTTGTAATTTAAAATCCATTTTTTATAAGATGTCGTTACTAATTTCTTTCCCAATGGAAAAAGCCTAATTGTTCCTTAACTGTAATAATATTTTTCCAATATCTTGCAAGTGAGTAAAGAATTTATTATTAAAGTACTTTATTTATTTAATGTCATAGTCTCATTTCTTTAAATCTTTCAGAATTTGATGTTTAAGTTTTTAAACTAAATTACATAAATGTCTAGTAGTTATAAATGATGTCTTATAAATCAAAAAATTGACATTTTAATTACTATTAAAATTTTGAGTAGCATCTGATTTGCTGAACGATTTTAGAAATAACTATTAATTTTATTTTCTAATATTTCTAATCTTTATAATAAGGAAAATAGAGATTTTTTGAAAACAAAAATGTAATCTTCAGCTATTGATTGCTATTATTTAATAGAAGTATTTTGCAAATTATGACAAAGATCATTTCCCGTTCAAATTATACTCTATCAATGGCATAAAAAAAAGATTGATGTGTCATTCACTCCCGTAAAAATTTCTAAATTTACGACTTAAGTGCTATTATCATTCAGCCTGACACGTCTCAAATGGCTTTTACAAGGTTTTATACAAGATGTAATTTAATTAAGATTTAATGGGAAAAAATATTGGCAGCTCTGATAGATAGCTCTGATACCCATGGTTACAAAATGCTCTGTGAGAGGCAATTTATCTTATAATGAACCGCCTCATGTTATTCATCTAAATGGTCCTCATAAAACAAGATGATTGTTTTGTACGTTAATCAAAGATTTAAAATGAAATTCATTGCTCTTTAATCTTATTCTCTTACAATTTCTGAAATTTAAATGTTTCCAATTTGACATCAACAAAAGATTAATCATTTGTAATGAAAAAATAACATCGAATACAAAAAATAGGTTTTCAATTTTAAATTAAATACGTTATAGCATATTTTACTGAATCAAACATTCAATATAGAATGTATTTGAATTTATACAGCATGATGTGTTTATATACTTTTTCACAAACAATAACAATCAGGGATATCCAAAACAATAAAATTGTTTCCCAAATGCTTTGTCAATCACTTAACATTTCTTGTTAATTTAAAGATCTAAGTTGGACAGTGGACAGTGTTATAAGCCGTTAATCATTGCACAAACTTTTTATTAAACTTTAATTAAAAGTTTGTAAAATGTTTAATTAACCTCAATATAATTGAGAGTTAATTTCAGATACTATAAAGATAATCTTTTTGGCTTGTCTTTAATGTTTCGATCCATTAACTAAAATTATATGTTCTATATAGAAAGTGTATGCTTTTGTATAATTATTACGTCATTAATTATTGAATGATATTATTTATCTATATTTCCCCATATATCATATTATTTAACCCTTAACTTGACAAGATGTTTTTTTTTCAAATATTTTTTTAAATTTCTGTTATTTTCCGATGTCTGTATAGACATTAGGATCTCTGCAAAATAAAAAGAAAATATATCATTTTCCATTTTTGAGATAATTAATGTGTTTCCGCTGCGACGAACACTGGAAATTATGTTATATAGTAGTTATAAATATACATGTCCGGTGTAGCGGCCAGACTTAGCCAAATTAAAGGTTAATCAAATACTTCAATTCCATTAACTATACAAAATAAAATTTATTATATGGCTATTAATTTTCGAAATTTTAAAGTTCATCGTATTCTCTAACAATTTCTGAAATTTAAATGTTTTCAAGTTGACAACAACAAAAAAAATTAATTTTTTGTAATGTAAGAAAATATCGAATAGGAAAAAGGTTGCTCAGATTTAAGTTAAATAAGTTATAACGTATTTTACTGAATCAAATATTTAACTTAAAATGTATTTGAATTTTTACAGCATAATTTGTTTATATACTTTTTCACAAATAATAACAATCAGGAATGTCCAAAACTATAAAATTGTTTCCCAAATGCGTTGTCAATCACTAAATATTTCTTGCGATAAAGATTTAGGATTGACAGTAGACAGCGTTATATGTCATTAATAATTGAATGGCACTATTTCTGTAGATTTCCACATATATCGTATTACTTAATGAAATAACTCAATTCTATTAACTCTACAAAATAAAATTTATCATATGAATATTAATTTGCGAAATGTAAAATTTAATCGGATATAAAGATGTAAAAAGTTCATAAAATTGGTCTTTACATTATAATTATATTAGATGTATTCTTATAATAAAATCTATACCTGAACTAACATTAAACTTTAATAAAAAGTTTGTGCAATGTTTAATCAACCTGAATATAATTAAGAATTAATTTCAGATAATACAAAAATAATCTTTTTGCCTTGTCGTTGATGTTTTGATCCATTAACTATAATTATATGTTCTATATAGAAAGTTTATGCATTTGTGTAATCACCTAATAAGCTTTTAATTTAAAATAAAAGGAATGCATAATTCTGAACAAGACAAAACAAAATAATGTAGTAATTTGTAATTTTATCAAATGACCACTCCAAGGAAATAAATGTAAGAAACAAAATCCTGTACAGAGCTAAGATTTTTCAACAAAAATAAATGAAATTTTCTCTCATTATATTTGATAAGAGGATTTACTTTTCTTAATATAATTTCCAATTATTTCATAATAAATACTAATCTCGTTAACTTTTTTCATTGAAATGTATAATCCTGCCTTTCATTTTCTGAAATTAAGCCTGATGTATAAATTGTGTATGTTATTTATAAAGTAGAAAGCTTTGAAGGCGGCTGTACTGAAACACAGTTATGTCATTTTCCTTTTCCGATGATCAATCATTCTGATGGTTATCTTGCGTGAATCTTACACATACTCGTTTCTGATATATTCTTACTTGCATTAGATCTATGGTACGGATGATCGAAAATGAATAGCTCTCTTACAAAATGCTTTCCATCATCCAAAAAAAATTACTCATCACGTGATGCAATTGCATACAAATAGAAAATAAATGTTGGTATGCGTGTAAATGCTTATGCAAGTACAAACATGTGTACTTAAGAATAAAATTTTAAGCGATGCACTTAATTCAGTCTTAAATTAATGTAAATGTATGAACGTTTATCATATTTACTTTAAATTTCATGTAAGTTTAAGTTCTTAATCTGATTTCTTAAAAAAGGAGATCCTCCTTTATTGTGTAAATAGATTATTCATCGTATTTTTGATACATTAAGAATAAAATTTTAAGCGATGCTATAAATTAATGTAAATGTATGAACGTTTATCATATTTTCGTTAAATTTCATGTAAGTTTAAGTTCTTAATCTGATTTCTTAAAAAAAAGAGATCCTCCTTTATTGTGTAAATAGATTATTCATCGTATTTTTGATACATTAAGAATAAAATTTTAAGCGATGCTATAAATTAATGTAAATGTATGAACGTTTATCATATTTTCGTTAAATTTCATGTAAGTTTAAGTTCTTAATCTGATTTCTTAAAAAAAGGAGATCATCCTTTATTGTGTAAATAGATTATTCATCGTATTTTTGATACATTAAGAATAAAATTTTAAGCGATGCCTTAAATTAATGTAAATGTATGAACGTTTATCATATTTTCGTTAAATTTCATGTAAGTTTAAGTTTTTAATTTGATTTTTAAAAATACGGAGAATCTCCTTTATTGTGTAAACAGATTTGTCATGGTATTTTTTCCTACATTAAGAATAAAATATTAAGTGATGCTCTTAACTCAGTCTTAAATAAATGTAAATGTATGCAAGTTTATTATACTTTCTTTAAATTTTATGTAAGTTTAAGTTTATAATCTGATTTTTTAAAAATACGGAGAATCTCCTTTATTGTGTAAACAGATTTGTCATGGTATTTTTTCCTACATTAAGAATAAAATATTAAGTGATGCTCTTAACTCAGTCTTAAATAAATGTAAATGTATGCAAGTTTATTATACTTTCTTTAAATTTTATGTAAGTTTAAGTTTATAATCTGATTTTTTAAAAATAAGGAGAATCTCCTTTATTGTGTAAATAGATTTTTCATCCTATTTCTGCTACATTAAGAATAAAATTTTAAGCGATGCTCTTAATTCAGTCTTAAATTAATGTAAATATATGAACGTTTATCATATTTTCTTTAAATTTCATGTAAGTTTAAGTTTTTAATTTGATTCCTTAAAAAAAAGGAGAATCTCCTTTATTTTGTAGATAGATTTGTCATGGTATGCTTGCTACATTAAGTTACAAGAACTGAATTATATTGAAACAAACAATCAAAAAAGAATATTTCTCTTTGAATATGTTTTCAATCCCATACGAAAAATATTAAATATCATGTGATATAAACACATGCAAAAATACAATTACATGTGTGAAATTTTTACAAATACTAAAACGTACTTATAAATAGCATATAAAAATATATTATTCCTTTTTGTTTGAACTGATGTAAAATTAGTAATTTTGTTCACGACATACACCCTTCACTTATCCTCTAATGTTATTTTTACTACATTAGGTTTCAAGCCTTTTTTTATAATGAAATACCATACATCATGTCTCAACGTAAAGCAGATGTACTTCTAAAAAAATATTACTTGATTTTTTAGGCTACTCTGTGAACTTTTGGTATGGAAAATTCATTTTTTTCCTTTATCTCCAGTGGAATATTTAAGCATTTAAATGCGCTCATAAGAAATAGTTTTTTTGGGGGTAACATTTAGGGAGAAAATTCTTTTCGAGATAAAAGTTCAAATTAAAAAGTATTTTATAAATGCAATATTACCTCAAAGTATAATTAAATACACAAAAAATAATAAGACAGACCAAAGAAAAAAAAACATAAAAGGAGAAAAGTGTCTCTCGATATTTACTTTTGAATATATTATCAGTTAAATTAGCATCATAAACAAAAAGAGAACACTGAAAATTAAATGCAGCGTAAACATTAAATGGGCTTTTAAGACGAAAATATTTGAGAATTTTCCTATTTTTTATTTATCATTTTAAATTTAAAAATATTAGACATATTTTACTGATAATATTCTGCTATGAAATTTCATTTAAAAATCAAAATAATCTATAGAACTTTAAAACATAACATAAATTAAATTAAACAAATATACAAAGAAATAATCTGTTAAAATGTTTCTGTGGGAATATATTTAATTTATTCAGTTTGAGCCTCTAATATCAAGTATCTTACATATACTGAGAAAAATATGATTAATTTGCCTAAATTATTAAAAACCGAGCATGTAATAAAATCATAACTATTGCTATTCTAAGTTGATATATTTTGTTTCATAAATATTTATTCATATTTATTATATCAGCTTAAAGAAATATTAACACCATTGGTAATACAGTTCATTAAATTAATTTTTAGTGGGGTGCTTTAATGTATTATCTTTATATTATCAAGTAATATCTATGTAAGGAATTATTTGTGATTATAAACAGATATAAACAGCATTTATATTATCAAGTAATATCTATGTAAAGAATTATTTGTGATTATAAACAGATATAAACAGCATTTTAAATTTAAAAATATTAGGCATTCTTATTTATATTTTACTAATAATATTCTGCTATGAAATTTCATTTAAAAATCAAAATAATCTATAGAACTTTAAAACATAACATAAATTAAATAATCTGTTAAAATGTTTCTGTGGGATATATTTTTATTGTATTCTTATCAAGTTTTATTTATTATATAGACATATATTTTATGTATTTTATTTATTTTGTTTTTAAATATTTTGTTTCATAAATATTTTTTATTATTTATTTTGATATTAAATTTGGAAATTTTTAATTAATTAGTTTTTTTTGTTTTTTATATTTTTATTTTATAATTTGTGTTAAATTATTTTTTTATATTTATTTATTTATTTTTTTTTTTATTTTATGATTTTTTTTTTTTTAAATTTTTTTTATATTAATTTATGTTAAATTTTTGTTTTTTTTTTTATATTTGTGTTTTAGTATTTATTTTGGTTTGGTTTATTTGTGTTTTTTTGTTAATTTTATTTTATTTAAATTAATTGTTATTTATATATATTTTTTTTTTATTTTTTTTTTTAATTATTTTTAAAATATTTTTTATTTTTATTTGTGTGTTTTTATTTGTTTAAAATTTGATTATTATTTTGATTTATTTGGTTTTTAATTTATTTGTTTTATATTATTATTTTTTAGATTTTTTTTTAATTTTTTTAGTATAAATAAATATTTTTGTTATTTGTTTGTTTTAATTAATTTTTGATTATTTTTTGTTTTTTAATATAATTATTTTTTTTTTTTTTTTTTAATTTAAATTTTTGTTTTTTTTTTTTATTTTTTATTTTTGTTTTTAAATTGTTAATAAATTTTTGGGTAATTTTTTTTTTTTTTTATTATTTTATAAATTGTTATTTTTTTTCCTTTTATATATATATTACATTTGTTAAATAGTTTATTGTGATATTTTTTTTGATTTTTTAGGGTTTTGTTTTGTGGGGTATTTTTAAAGTTATTTTTTATGTCTATTTTTAATTTTTATTTATTTTATTATTTTATTTTTTATTATTAATTTTAATTTTTTTTTAAATCAAATATTATATATTTTTAATATTTAAAATTATTGTTTTTTATTTTAATGTTTTATAATATTTAATAATTTAATTTGTATTTTTAATTTTTATTTTTAAAAGATTTTTTCATTAATTAATTTTGTCTGTTAAATATATTTTTTTTTTTTAAAATCAAATGTTTGGTTGGTAATATATCATTACTTTTAACTGTTAAAAATTTATTAATAATACCTTTGCTTGTGTATGATTAATGCTTTTTACGGTTGCTGAGCACTAATAAGGGGAAAACTACTCTTGCGGAATGACAGGACTGCTAGAGAAATCTCTCTCTTTAACTAGCTAAAGCGTTATTTATTAATGTACATAATTTATTACGAAACTATACACCGATAATGATGCAATTACGATGCAAGAGACCGACGCAGTAGTTTTCATTTGAGATTAAATTTAAATATATTTTTACAGAACCCAATGCTTTTCCGAAACAATAAGAATAAAATATTTGAATAAGATGCAAATGACGAATACACAGAAAAAAACCATGATTATACAGCATATCATGTTTACATAATAGCTAAACTGGAAGTCGCATAAATTAAATTATCATACAGAAATGCAATATAAATGCGAAACAAACGAGTGGTTTAATAAATAAGTTGCTTTAATTTAAAGATGTGATTATTTTATTAAATATTTCAAACCCTCTGAGTCCATGGTAGTCTTTGGAGATTTAATTAAAATCAGCCCATTAGAATGTTGCTGTTTAAAATGTATAACAGAAAAATAATTAATTCGATGTAGTTAATGAGTATAATCTTAGTAAATACTACGAAGTCTGCTTTGAATTGTTATAGATTAATATATTAGATAATAATAAGTAGTCTTATGTATTAATCGGATATTTAATTCAAATGAATTGAGCCATGTAATGAGTTAATCATTGGCAAGTATGTTTTAATTTATTCATATATTTTTACCGTGATAAAAATTTTAATTAATGGCATGTCACACAATTATTTAAAATGAACATTTAAAAGATCTATACCTACAAATTTATGAAAACTCTTTACGTGTTGAGGGAAAATAATTAACCCTAAATTAAATAGTTTTAGGATTAAGTCATGGTATAGAGAAACATATTTTCTTGTAACAAAAATGGTATGCTTCCATGAAGTTTCATATAATTTTGTTCAATAATTTTTCTGCAGAATATTTTGTACTTAAAAGAATAACTATAGCATAGTTGAGTCATTACGTTGTTTTCTACCCAAAGAGCAGCTGAGATATTTCCCTACCACTTTGAAACAAAAATAGATTAAGTATCGTATTTTGCACATAAGTTTGTGGAAACTTGGAAAAATTTTTGAAGTATTTACTGATTTAACGTCCGTTAATTAAATATTAGAGGAGAATCTGATGCTTTATAATATAAAGAGACCATAATCCTCATAATGACACTAGAGAATTTCCGTGGTAATGAGGAAATCCCATCAATTTATGTGATCGTATCAAGTCCGTAATGTAGTAGCTTAAATGCCTGTGACCTATCTACTTAATGCATTAAGCCCATTGCGTATTTAACCTTTGTGTTTCCACTAAATTCCAAGTATTAGAGAAAATAATTACTACATATTGATATTTTAATTCCCTTTTTCTCTTTTGGATGAAAAGTTCAGGACACAAGGTCTGATTACATTGGTATGAACTTTTACATCAATGATTGTAAGTTAATTATTGTATCAATATATCAGTTTTTGTTCATATATATAATAAGTAGAAAACTTTATTTTTGTTTTTACAGCAATCAAAGACAAATATCTATAATTATTCAAGTTAACCAAATTTAAATTTGAGTTTTTATGTTCTGAAAATTCAAGTTTTTCTCTTTTTCATAAAACTTTTTACATAACAAGATGCAAAAAACGCAGAGCACCTACCTATTACGCAATTGTTATACACAAATTAGTGGATTTTGTAGACCATATTATTATGGGAACTTTTGCTCCCATAATAAATTGGTCAACAAAATAGACATTACTCTCTAGGATAACACAAGCAGGCAAAGTGGGTCCTCGTAACAGGGACCAAGCAGGAAACTGTTCTAGGCTTATCCTGCCGACTCCAGTGTGGATTGACAACTGCCAGGTATCATTTGGCAACTTGGTGGACACTATCACCACGAACCTATTTTACTTGCACAAGCCGGAATTAATCAAAAGGTGGATCTGTAGTCGGATCGAGCCCTAACCAGGTCGCTGCCTTTGACAACTGAGATTAAGGTGTAACTACTGTTAAAGAATCAAAGTATCCAGGTGGTAAAATGTATGTTTACACATCCAAGTAATAAAATGTAGAATAAAAGTATTAAAAGTAGATTTTTAGGATAGCTTTTAAATTAGAAACTTAAAAGAATTTAAGTAAATTTGTTTCCTCAATATTTCTCATGAAACTTAGTGAATATTTTAAGACTGTCTACTACCTTTTCAAGTCAAAGTTATGAAAACAACATTAGTTTTCTGTACGAATATGAATTTTTCATAGAAAGAAATATTTGCTTTAGAATGTTTAATAAAGATAAATAAATGATTTGCTAGTTTTAGAAACACTACAAACATGTTTTTTTTCAAGTGTGGGATTAATTATACCAAGGTCTACATCATTTAATTAATTACGATCTCATTCTAGCCAGCAAAGGGCTAAAAGCAAGTCCTGGTAATTTATGCATATATACACGTGAAATAAGGCGTACAATGGTGAGCTTGCATTAATCAATGGAAGTTACGTTCAAAACTGTTATACATTGTAAATAGTCATTAGATTGTAACAAATTTTTAAGTAAACAAAAATCTAATTAGTTTTATTTAAATAATATTGTTATATAATCTACAGCGCTATGTAAATTTCATAATATAAGAAAATATTACTAAAGAAGGACAATACGAAATATTTTAAAGCTTAATAATTGAAATAAAAGGCTGTAAAACTGTTTTGAAATAAAGTTTAATTTGATAAAACCACTCGGAGCAATTTGATGAGATGTTACTCATTGATCAACTGTCACTACTGATCATCCATCGATAAATTTTAATTTTGATTTCACATTGTAGAATAGACATACTATCGACAACATGTTTGAAATTAATAGATTTCATAAAGTGCTGATGTTTTCAGAAACTATTGTATATTCATCTTGAATTTATTTTGTTATTAAAATAAAAGAGTAAAATATATAGGAACAAAAGTATTTAACACGATATAAAACTAAGAGCAAAGAATTAAATAATTAATTTAACGGGAATCATTGAAGAATGTTTTTGAATAAAAAGAATAAAATTGGAGTTTAAGTTTTTAAAATAGATCATAACTAACTCTAACAACAAATTCCATTGGGTATTTATTCAATATCTATATTTTCCTCTGGATGTCGTGTAGACATTATGGACGCTGTTTGAATATACAATGCAACTTATTTAGTACTAAGAGAAAGAAAATATTTTCACTCGTAATCAACTACAATTAGTATACAAGGTTTTATTGAATTCCAGCAAGAATTTCAAATTCAGAAAGGTTATAGTATTCAGCAAGATGATGTAAAATTATCTTAATACATGGGGGGACAAATACAAGTCGGTGATGCTTGCAAAAACGGACATCGAGAGGGTAGTGAATCTGAAAAACAGTATGGTCAAATAAATGAGAGGATTACATGTACTGCGTCGAACAAAAAAACCCTAAATGCTGTTCCATTTTTTGTGTAAAATGTCGTATTTCAAGCTTATGTCCATTACCTTCTTCGGTAGATTTCGTACACTGTTTATTCCACAGAGAATAATTCACAGTTTCTTGCAAATGTTTAGAGCTAACATCTGAACAGGGATTCTCGGAGATCAGTTACGACTGCAGCTTCTTCCCAAATTCCTCAATGTCGGCAATCATCTTGATTTTTCTACAGAAAGACCGCTTGTATTTGTTACAGGGAATTCCGGCTACTGTGCACCAGGGCATGCGGTTCATTCCTGATTGTGCTCAAGTAATATTTTTTTTAATTTCAGTGTATAAGCACTTGAAAACTACATATCCCTGGAAGTGGAACGCGGTGAACTTGTTGCGTGGTTTCTGTACTCCTCTGACCTCAATTCCTTGAGATTCTACATCTGAGGCAACCTGAATTTACTTATTTAACAAACACTTATGGATATACGAGAATATCTGACAGCACGAATCATCGTAGTTTCAGGAGGCATGGTCATCACACCGGGAATGTTTGAAAAGTATACGGCAATTCATAGTGGACCGTTGTTGGCTGTTTTATGACATTGGTGGTAGCAACATCGAATAGTTTCTAGAAAAACGTCTGGTCTTCTTATTTTGATGTTTTAACTGTGATGCAATTTCTGTACTGTAAATATATATTTTTCACCTCCCAATGGTTATTTTGTTTCATTTAACGTCGCACTCTTCGTAAGAATCTATGAGAACATCTCCGACAGAACGAGGTTTCATACTCCAGGTTTTATGGTAAATTTTATGCTCCTCTTTCTTTTATTTCATTTTGGCAGCCAAATTTTTCACTTATGTAACACTTTATTTAAAAAAATTATATTTATAAATACTATGACTATTATTTACAAACTCTAGTAGTTATTTATTTTTTTAATCTTTAAATTTTGAAAAGGGAAATTTATACTTGATTAGGCGTTTCTTACAAATGCGGATAACTTCCCTTTATTGTATTTTACCATACAATCTGCTGATTTGCTGTCTTTTTTATTATAGGTTCACCATTCAGGTAGGGTAACACAGCTTCTTATGGGGGAACAATACTAATGTATTGCTATACAATGCTTATAAATCAACTTATATGACTTAAACTATATATGCTAAAATTTTTGTACTCATCTGAATCAGATTCCACAGTAATAAAGGTATAAATGCAGTTTCTTTTTTAAGCAACATAGAAGAAATTTCTCATCTTTGCTGAACATCGGTATCTTAAAGGGAAATAAACTGTATGCCTCTCCTATATTTAATCAGTTAAAGAACAGCATATGACTCTAGTCTTTTTCTGCTCCAAAAGAATATGTTTGATTCTAAAAAAATAAACTTGGATCTTCTCACTGTTTAAGGAAACGCTAAGAGCACTCCACTGATATAGTGACATAAATGGTTTCCTCTATTCTGACATCTACAAACAATTTACCTCGAGCTGCTTATCTAAACAGATCAGCAATATCTTAAGAGGGTTCGCGAGGTATCACTTGCATATGTCATCGTACCATTTAATGTCAGTTAATGATTCTAGAACGTTTTCATGTCTATTGAACCGGGTCATCTCTTAATGATACCGTTGTTTGGAATTGGTATCTTAGCTAAGCTACTACAACATCTCAAGATGAGTACTTCAGGTTTCAGGACACTTCGAGCTATAAATCTTGTCTTTAATTCTCTATTTCTTGACTTAAACTGCTAAGATAAGTCATCCCAACTAAATAAGTCTTTGGGTCAGTATTTTGTTTCTGGAAAATACAATCCTGTGTATGAATTTTGAAAATCATTTCATTTACAAAAAAAAGTTGTTTAAACGTTGTATCTCAAACAGTATTTTGTAAACCGTTTCTTAAACACTCATTTTATCTGTCAATATAAAAAGTATTACTTTTAACAGTTTTATTTATATTCGGAAAATTGTTTGTGACTTTAATTTTGAGTACATGTGAATACCTTTTGATTAGTTTAAATACTTAAATTATGAAATAATACAATATAAAATCATTTCACACTAATTACATTTAAATATCAAAATAAAGAAACCCATTTAATAAATTATATAACATATATAGTTGTAAATCTGTAATATAAAAATAAGTTTCTTTTTGTCTGCAGTATGTTACTTCGCAGACTTTCTAAAATAACTATAATTATAAAACAATATATTTAAAAAAATATTAAAAATTAGAAATAGTCTTAGATATATATTTATGTGTCAGCAAACATATGTGCCATTCAAAAAGAAAAATTATTTATATTAAAAATAAATGCAAATTATGTCCTCTTTATCAAAAAAATAAAATGAAAGGGATCATAATTCATAAAGCTTTGAGAAATGAATAGCATCTTGCTGCATAAAAAATTAAGAGATTATTTTTATGATTATTTATGGTGTATTTATGTTTAAAAAGGATCGTTTAAGAGAGAAATACACTAAACTAACATATGAAGGAAAGATACTCTTAATAGCTATTGAAAAAGAGATGAAAGAAAACAACCGTAAAAAATCAATACCTTAGATTGCAAACCACATGAGAAGAAAATACCTAGATGCCCTTTTGTCATAGCCTGGAGGATGCAACACAAGCTTCGGGTAAATAAGATACCACAAGTTTAGTTATAATGCTAGTGAAAGAAAAAAAATGACCAAAAAAGAAGCTTACAGATATCGTATTTCTATTCAGCGAATAATCTATCGGTCAGCAATGGTTAGTCATGGAAGATGTCTAGACATCAGAAGTACTGGAATGCAAAATACAGTAAAGATTGGTACAGATAAAATTTCAAATATTATAAGTTGAACACAGAAAGATATTTTGGGCTAAAATTTATGCATAAATTTTCTGAATTTGTATACATTTTACGCATAATTTTGTTGAATTCCAAATACAGAGCTAAAAATATGAAATGAGATTTCTCTTAACAAATTTCGAAACAGCTTAGTATAATTTTTTAACTAACTTAAAGTTTTAAAGCATTAAAAATGAAATAACTATATCTATTAAATGATTTATACTGTCAAAATTCTGATAAAATATACACGTACAGTAGGTGCCTATATTATCATAAACAAAGTTTTACATTTGTGAATATAGATGTAAAAATACTATTTAAAAATATTTAGAACAATTTTAGGACTACATATCTTTAAAAAAAATATATTTATTAAATATTTTAGCAGATTCTTTTTGGACCAAATATTGATTTCCAAAGTAAGGGAAATATTACGCTTAGTTGCATCATTTTTTAGAGAATTCTAAAACCTATTAATGATACCTAACCTATAATTTCCTTTAATAACCTATAATGGCCATAGTTAAGGAAGAACTCGTTTTAATGAGCATCAATCCCTCAAAATATTTTAGATGTATGATGAAGATGAATAGATTTATTACAATTACATTTATTAGTGTCGTTTAAAAATTTAAAAGACATTTTGATAAATGACTGTTGATGTTATCTTGATGACTGTCTAATCATTGAAGATTCTGTGAATAGGGACATTATGCATTTCTTCTTTAAACATGTGATAAATCGTATCTTGATAATGATTTCAATTCTTTTTATAGTTCATTTTCAATTGTTTTTATAGTTCATATATGATACATGCCAAACACTATCTATAATTATAAATTCTTTGCTTCAATTTTCTTTAGATACTTAGATCCTTCCGGTTATTTGACTAAATATTTGGGTGTTTCCTCGTTTCATAAATTATTCATGTTTATTTGTATCAGTCATGCTTTCTATAAAAGTTTTCTACTTTGCAGAGACTATGATCGTGTATGAATACTGAGATAAGCATGAAAAGGTTAAATCCTTACTTTTTTCTAAAATAACTATTTATAATTGTATTAAAGAATTAAAGAAAAACCCAATATTGTGTGAAGGAGAAGATATACTTTCCACATCCGAAACATGGTTAAAATTATACTTTTTATCATTATAAGAGTTAAATAATCCTTCATCCAATTCATTAATAGTCAACAAAACTACGTTTAAAAAACACTTTATATTGTCAATATTATTGATTAAATTATGTTTGGAAATAATTTTGCATTCAGTATCTCACAACACTGAACAATAAAACAAAAGCATGAATTCACATACCTGGTTGTATCGTTAGTTCTAAGAGTTATAAAAAAAGTAAATGAAAAAAAAAGAACTTAGTAGTCAAATTTAAGTCAATATCTTCTTAAAGCTTATTTTACCTTTAAATTTATCATAAAATACACTTTATTCAAAATTATCATTTATTAACACCACACACATCTCTTTGGCCCACCGAGACAGTATTTATCATCTATCCAGGCACGCACTACTTCCACGGAAATTTTTTCAAAATGCTTTTTTATTTTTTTAAATTTTTGATTTTTTTTATTTTGTATTTTTTTTTGATTATATTTAATTAAAAAATCTTGTTTGATTTTTGAATTTTGAAAAGTATGAATTACGTTCAGGGATTTCACTATTAGTTTTGAGAGTGTGTTGATAGTATCTTGATTCACCTCTTTCATGCCAAATATAAATGTATCTGGGACACCTTCATAGTTAACACTTCATAGTTAACCATTACGGATGTCGGATGATGAGCATTGTACAAATATTTTCTTTATAATATTTGGCAGTACGATCTGTCTTTCAAATAATTTTTTTAAAATTTCTGTGGTAAATATACTAGTTACTAATTGCTACTAGTACTTACTTTTTTTTGTACGGTGTAGTAGTTATTTAACCTAATAGTCAAAGGTTTCCATTTACTACGCGAAATATTGGTGTTTCTGACACGTTTATCAATTTAGGTGAACGATTCTTTTTTCGACAAGGTTTTCAAGTAATTCTAACCCTGAATTGTTAAGAGTTGGTGTTCCAACAAGCATGGACAACCGTTTCTAGTACGGTGGTACTAGAAATAGTCAGAAATGTTGTTGGTCTCTTAATTGTTAAAAAACTGAATCTTCTTTTGGTGCTTAAATGTTTAAGATCTTTAAAAAACTTCGAAGTACTCCTTCTAAATGGAGCTGTAACTGACCTGCACTTCTGTTCAGCATTCATTATACTGTGTTTAGTACAAAATGCATCAAAAACTACAATTTATTAATACATTGTTACAGACGATCTCCAACTATGAAATTCACAAGCATTTTCTAGGTTTGAGTAACAGAAGAGGAGCTGAAGTTTATTTATCAGAATATTATGACACAACTAAGTAATTTTATTTGTAGTAGTTAAGTTATTTAGAATTTTCCTATAGCGCACCTTACGCTCAACTACCTGCACTGAAATATTCTTTTACGACAGAATCTTTAAATTTTCCTGAAACAAGTTTTATTTATGTGTTCATATAGTGATGAATTAAAGAAATATAGATTATTATATGCGTGGAAGTATATTTTTCCCCCATTCGCTGTATATATTTTAAATTGTATACTGTTATATATGAACAGCAATTCGTTTTTCTTTTAATTATTATTAATAATGTTTAACAATATATATGTTATCAATATTATTCTCAATATTATACAGTTTGACTGATTTTTTTCTGATTTTCCCATACCTTTTGGCTAGACAACAAACGTTTTTCCCTTTTTGCTTTTTTTAAAGTAAAAATATAGACTTTTATAGAATTTTTAAAATTTTCCCTGCTGAGCACAAATTTTCTATCATCTCTTTGTCTCTCCCTCTACAAAATATTCTTATGGACTCCCCCACACAAACATACAGATATATGTGTATACGTTAGTTTAAAGAAAATATTCTAATACTCTTAGTACTTGTAAATATTTCATGCTTTGTAAACTGCAAATAACAAAATGCATATATTTAAAAATTTATTCATTGCTTTGAGTCAGTTATCGATCCAAAGTGTCTTCTAATCTCCTTTAGAAGCAACCCAGTGATTAGTTTCCAAGCATTGAGAAGAACAATCGTTATCAGAAAGAGTGCAACCTACTAATTTATTTCCTTCAAAGAATCGAATTACTCTGAGAAGTTCTGTTTAGAAAAACAAGGTAAAGGATAGCTCTTTGGAATTACATTCTCCGAGCTATTTTGAAAGCACAAAATGTAAGAAGATCGTTTATGCGATAAAAGAAGTGCAAGGAGTCATCCTTTTGTAATTTTAGGAAACTAGAAAGAATTTCAATAGAAAAACTTACTACTATGCATAACTATGTGGTTGAAGTTATTACGCGAAACTGTACTTTTTATCTTTATTATGTGCCAAACTTCTGAATCCCAATGACCGTTTCTTTTCAGAGTTATTCTATTGATTATTACAGTTAATTCATGTAACAGCAGTTAAAGAAAGGTAATTAAAACGCTTGTTGTTTTTCTTTAAATATGTTAAAATCTCCACTTAAAGTTTAAAATGATAATTTAATAAATAAGTGTTTCTTTGTTCCCATTAGAACGAAAACAACTTATGAGCGTTTAAACTTGTTTTATAAGAGAACCATTTCCTTTAGATCATAAGTTATCCATAAGTTTAAAAAAGTTATAAGTTTATATTGATAACAATAACTGTAAGTGAAACAAATTAAAATAGGTGAAATGATATAGATTCTCCTCCTATATTAGAGAATGCAGAGAAGTGGGCTTCATAAGGTATGTCCACGTTCTCCACGTTGTAATATTCCAATTAAAGTAATGTTTGCCAAATTAAAATTTTGAATACATTTAATATTACTTTATGCATTTTCTAAAAGTTTTTTATAGTACTTTAAGAAAACTGAAGTATAATTCAGCAGTGTTTATTACCTGTCACTTTATCCAGATATTTTATTAGAAAAAACTACTAATTTGAATATGATGAAAAAAGATATTTTGTGGAGTAAACATTTACCTTATTTAGTGTTGTATATAACAATTCATCCATTTACATTTGCTATTTGTTCTCTTACTATATATTTTTAAAAAATGAAATTTAGGATTAAACAATATACATTGAAATATAGACTCAAAAATTGAGACTAAAAATTTAATTATAAGTTTATTTATCATATAAAATATTCCACAAATGGCTATTTGTTTTCCTGACTTCATGATTTGAAGTTTGAAATAAAAAAGAAGATGTCTCTTCTCAGGTATTGTAGTCCAGATTTCGTGTCCTTTATATATATATATATATATATATATATATATATATATATATATATATATATATATATATATATATATATATATATATATATATATATATATATATATATATATATATATATATATATATATATATATATATATATATATATATATATATATATATATATATATATATATATATATATATATATATATATATATATATATATATATATATATATATATATATATATATATATATATATATATATATATATATATATATATATATATATATATATATATATATATATATATATATATATATATATATATATATATATATATATATATATATATATATATATATATATATATATATATATATATATATATATATATATATATATATATATATATATATATATATATATATATATATATATATATATATATATATATATATATATATATATATATATATATATATATATATATATATATATGTATATATATATGTATATATATATGTATATATATGTATATATATTATATATATATATATATATATATATATATATATATATATATATATATATATATATATATATATATATATATATATATATATATATATATATATATATATATATATATATATATATATATATGTATATATATATATGTGTGTGTGAATGTATTTATTGACGTCTAGAATAGTAAGGCTTTGTTTAACGACCAAAAATCCTAAATTAACATTTACATTTACAGCATTTATACCGTTAATAAATGACAATTTGCTTCAGCAATCCATATACAAATACTGGGGATGTCAAGTTGCCTCTAAATGTAATTTCTACTACATTTTTAAGTTTTATGGCGAGTCAATTTTAATCCTACTAAGTCTTATGACTTGTTTATATATCTAAAATGGATTTAATTTAATTTTTATCTCTCTTATTGACAGTTTATTTAATCTACCATAAACATTTGAATATAGGTATGCACTCATGAAGTACTGTTTATAATAGTTATGATATGCAATTCAGAGATATTGAAAATAGGAATTGAATTAAAATCTTTTTCGTTACTAAAGTACATCCTTTTATTAAAACATAATGCCATTTATCTATTAAGCCTTTAATGTCATAAATGAATGAGGAAATTCTGTTATTAATAATACACTTCAAATCAAGTAAATGGTTGATGTTTATAATCATGCTTATAAGAGATTTTAAATGCAGAATGACGGTGTTCTTAATTTAGTGCTCTGGAAAGACAAGTTAATTGCTTTATTGCCTTTGTCAGTTTCACTTATCCATTTCCATCTTTAACACCGAATATTGTATTATGCATCGAGAACATTACGTATTTTATTTAAATGTATTGCGACATACGCTGTTAAGACTCGTAATTGTTAGTGAACTGAAAATGCTTGCTTTGTCTTACAGCTTATCTCTCTGCTGTGATATATTGTAGTAAGATTATTTCACACCCAGTTGTTGCATATATATTCGGCTACTTTACGTCACAATATATATCAAATCAGAAACTTACTATAGCTTGAGTCATCCTAATGCATGGAGATGTTTATTGAAACGGCCAAGTTTCGCTGTGTATAATGATTATTAATGTTACTCTGTTCAATGTTCTCATTGTATACGTAAGGCTCATAGCAATAACGCCATAGGGAGCAATAATGGTACAGAGTAACTCCTTGTATTAAAATTATATTAAATTTTTAATGCTTAAATTCTAGATGTAATCGCTTTCAAATGTAGTTTTTGATATTCCTATCTCTATATATGTATTTTTAATGATTTCATATACATCTATTGAATAGCAAATATTTTTATTTTAAATTATTTTAAATTTCGAGCAAATTATATTCCATAAAATGATTTAAGAATGCAAAGTAAGAATACAAAAATAAAAATTCTTATAATAATAGATAATTATTTATTCTTTATAAAACAAATAATTCTACTTTGTTCAGAAAACATCGTTTCTTATTTATAGGGATCCAACTAAAAAATCATTAATTTTTCTTACATGAAGCAATACCTTTCTTGTAAACATGTAATACATACACTGTATAAACATGAATAAACATGTTTATAATGAATAAAAATAAACATACTCGAAAAACATTTTTGAAATTTTCAAATTAGAAACTAATTTTTATATTAAATATAAGTTAATTTTCTTTTTTTTAATCTGTGAATAATACTGTAATTTTTTAATTTAAAATTTCACACATACTAAAATTTAAATTGCAGAATAAAGATGACATTTTACTTCAATCTGTATTCTTTCATTTCATTTTTCTTTAACCCATATTGTACCACACCATCTAAATGTTTCTGTAAGTTATTAAAACTTAATCCATATCATTAATATGGTGTAACTAAGTATATAAAACCAAAATTTTGAAAAAATATTTTTAATTTCTTATGTAATTGGCTGTCCTATAAATAGGACATCTGTCCATTACACTACTAAAACTTAACAAATATCACTTACATTGCATTAGGTTGATTCATAGATGAAATTTGGGGAAACAGTCAAAACAAAGTCCAACATTACATTTTAAGCATATTGTTGTAGGTTTTCTCTTGCAGTTATTGCAAGTTATCTTGCAGTTTATCTTGCAAAAAATCTCCAGTTTTCTGAATAGAATAGACATCTATTTACCCCTTGTTGTGTCCAGGTGAGTGAACAGGTGTTTGAACTGGTTTTCATTGAAAGATAAGAAAAGAATGTGCGCTATCAATGCAATATCGAATTCATAGAAAAATAATCAGGATTGGACCGTCGTCTTAATTTTAAGGCACCTTTTTTATACTTACAAAACACACATGTAAAATATATTTTTCAACAAAAACTTTCAGCTACATAATTAGCTCTGTTTTTAAACTAAAAGTAAACTCCACAATGTTTAAAAAAATAATAATAATAATAAAAATAAAATTAAAGATTAAAAAATGACAATTTTTAAGAGGTTGCTGAAAATAAATTTTACAATACAATATAATTTGATTTCTAAGTTTTTTTGTTACTATGCTAAAGTGTGTCTATTTTAAAGGTGTTAAAATAAAATCCACTCAGAAAATATTTATAACTTTATTATTAAATGGAATTTTATTTGCTGTCCTGTTTATAGAACAGCGGTCCAATATGGGTTAATGTTATTTAAACATATACTATATAAGATAGGGAACATCATTTTTTAAAATTAGAGTGTTAATTATAAACGATTAAAAATTTATTCTAAGAAAAAAAAGCTTTTTATTATACAGCGGATTGAAAAAGCATGTTATAATACATATTTTTAGACTTAATCTTATTAAATCTTCAATTAAAATTTATATTCCTTCCTACCTAATCTTTCTTTTTAAGCTTAACTTACTTTTCTTTTTCATTTTCTAATCATTACATATATGACACAGCTATTTAAAATCATTAAGAACTTTATGTATATTCATTAAATAACTATATTTTTACCATTTTATCCACCTCCCTCCAAACAAATTTTTTCTTTATCAAAAATATAGTTTGAAATTATGCAGTAAAAAAGATAAATATGGAAGGCATTAAAAAGTAATGAGTAAATGACAGAAATACAATACAGATTTTTAGTCTCTAAAGTTACAATATTTCAACAAAATCCCCTTCAATTAAACACTTTTTACTTTTTAAGGGTAACTTATTTTTCGTTTTCCCTTTCTAATATTTACCTATAGCACATTATTTAAAAGTATAAAGAATTTTATGTATATGCATAGAATAACTATATGTTTTCCATTTTATTCACCCTCCCCCCCAAAAAATAAGATTGATGAGATATAAAATTTGAAAATAAAACTCATGATGCCAGTCGATCTTAAACGGTGTGGTTATGAATAAAAAACAAATACCAAACGTCTTAATTTTCAAAGATATATAACTTAAATGCTAGATATATTAGTCCATGAAATAGACTCCTAGATTTTTATGAAAAAATTTGTTGTTAATACCGGTGATAAAATTTTCATTGCAACAAAAAAAAATCGATGATTAAATTTAAAATTATCACATATGTACTTAATCTATGATTTAAGACATATATAAAAGAAAATGATTTACGTAATAGCTAAGTTTATTGATAAAACATACGGATATAATGCAGAAGTTATTTAAATCATTTAAAATAAGAAATGATTCAATGGTATGGTAAAAGGAATGACGTCATAATGCTAGAAAGAAATGCTATTTTTACCTATTTATTATGTGATAAAATGATAAATTTAATTTCCTCTTAACCGAGGACAATAGAACTTGAAATAAAGTCATTAAAAGCTCGAAAAGGGGGGACGGGATGGATTTCAATTTGGATTATGCTTTGAATTTTGCTAACACTAAATCATCAAAAATCCAATATGGATACCTCTATCCATTCCAAGTACAGCCGCTTTATAAATTCGAGGACAGACGGACAGATAACTTAAGCTATTATTATATAGGGGATTAGGATTGTAAAATTACCGACATTTTTATTGACCAGTAATTCAGTAAATAAAAGTCAGAACACTTATTTACTAGTGTTTTTTCACAAGCTTAACGTAAGAATATGAATTTATGTATTAAATAATTATAACAGATTTTGATTTGTGTGAGTTTATATAAAAGTCAAAATATTATATAGGAATAAATGTAAACTGTAAACAGTTTAAAATCTTGGCAAAATATTCAATCAGAATGTTTATTTATTTATTTGCAAATCAATTTATTAAAAAATTAATGAATTACTTGAAAGAAAGCTAAATGTCGAAATTAAGAATACAAAGTATGTTACAAATAAAGTAGATTTTGTTTTAAACTGAACACAATTCAAAAACTATATTCATAAAAAAGGTTCATTTGTCCAAAGTTTTATTATCAAATGAAAATCTAATGCTGTTTTAAAACAATACATCTGCTGAAAATAATCTCTCTTGTTGTAGTACAGTCTCTTGATTCTGTAACGTTTATAACACCGAAATATTTCTCACGTTAACAACCGTTGTAGATGTTATGGGCGTGGTTGTAAGTAGAATACACCATGATCCCTTAAATTTATGCCCAGATCATCTGATTTTCCTTCACAGGTTGGGGTAACTTTATCTCCTTGGAATCCCCCGGTAATGGAACTGGCTGTACCGTGGGAATGCATTGAAATTGGGGTTGTGATTAAATCTTTATCCCCTCACCCTGTTTTAAAAACTTGTGAGTGATAACGTTGGTTTCAGATTTCATTTTAACGTATGAAACTTACCTTGTAAATGCAACTATGGCAAATACATAACAATAAAATAAACACTGTTGCGTAAAGATGTATTGCAATTTCTAAGTACGGAAGAATATTTAAGTAACGGTTACTCATCTCAGAATATTCATATGTTGTAAATCTCATGATTTGTAACAGGGAATATTACAAATCTTATCAATTGAAAATAAGGTATGAATATTGTATATAAAAACATAAAGTGCATTTATCATTTATTGGTAATTTTTTTATTTACCGGAAGATATTTCATGTATATTTTGGTAATTTACCGTTCAAACGGTAAACTGATTAACAATTTTAGAGGCTCTGTTATAATATAATGATAAAATGTGTTATAAATTAGTTATTTTCGTGTGTTGTATTTTTCCGCTAAACAACAAAGATCTCTAAGCTATTTTTCCAACCCAACCTTGAATGTAAGTGAATAGGAAAAAAATGGTATAAAGATATATATTATATATAGGTTATAATATATATAATTATATAATATAATTTATATAGGTTTCACAGACAAACCTATATAATTATATTATATACTGTTGTGAAACAAACATATAATGTAATTTATATTTATATCTAGTATTGTATTATAGTGTGTTTTTGTGGTATATAATTTATTTAAATTTTTTATGTGTGTGGAATTAAAGTAATTTCCAAATTTCTTTGTATTTTTTTATTATTTACATATCGTTATAATATTGTTTGGTATTTCATACTATTTTTTGGGGAATTAAGGTTATATATATATATATATATTATATATATATATATATATATATATATATATATTATATTATATTTATATATATATATATTTATATATATATATTATTTATTATATATATATATATATGTTATGTAGTTTGAAATTTAAATATATTTACTTAATACTAAAGGTGTTGTTTTTGAAAATTTTTTGGATTATGTTTTATGTTGCTTTTTTTATTATATTTTTTTGTTGTTAAGTTTTTTTATTTTAGAGTGATTTTTTATTTTTTTTTTTTTATTTTTTTTTTTCAATGTATATTAAAAATTTTAGAAATTTTCAGACTGTTTATCAATTTTTTTTAATAGAAATTTTTTTATTTAAATTTTTTGTAATTTATGAGATTTTTATTTTTTGAATTGATAATTTTTATAAAACATTCCATTTTTAAATAAATCTATGCAGTATACAACACATATATTACACATATAACAATTAATTAATCCAATCAAAGTAATTCAATTAAATATAAATTATAATCATATAAGACACTATTTATACACCTATAAAGAGAGTTTCAACTGTTAAAGATTTTTGTGTACACAAGTAATATAAATTATATTTAATAATGGAAAAGACAATTTAAGATGAAGTGTACATTATAGTACATATGTCAAAGTAGTATATTTAAAACATGAAAAAGTTTTTAATTTTAATTATTATTAAGTCCCAGAACACAACAGTCATAGAAGAATAATTAGTTTAACTTTTACACAAAAAACGAAAACATTAAGACCACTTTGCAATTAAGACATTTGCTTGGGATTTTTTTATCTTTTAATACTGGGCAATCCGTTTACTACTTTTGGACATTTATAAATTCTTTAATGGATAGTTTCCATTGAAGTTTTGGGAACTTGTGCAGTTAGGAAACAACCCACATCCAAAAAGGGAAAGAAAATATTTTTACAAACCATGTATGTTAAATAGTTGGAAATTATTTATAACTTTTGAATAGCATATATCTGACGACACAATGATTTTGAGATTTTCTATTCGGCAACATAGCTTGTACATTAAAAATACGAAGAGGTTTATTTTAAAGTACCATTTGTTTACAAGCTTTTCCTTCATAATATCTAAAACTTATATAAATAGCTTACAAAATTTACGCAAAAGTTGTAGTTTTCCAATAGGAATATTATGGTTGAAATTAAGATTCATTAACAACCAAATATAAGTATGCAAATGAAATACCCTCTTAATGCGTATGTATGGAATCTACCTAAATTTCTATTATATAATTTTGTAGCCAATAGTACAGGACAATTTATCAAAAACGACCAAATATATAAAATGAAATTTGTTAAATATATCCCCGTTATATTTTTGGTGGATGTCAGTCTCTCTCTGAAACTAGTTACAAAAAGGAACAGCCTTTCACATATTAACAAAATAAAATCTTTTTTAAAAATAAATAATTAGTAAAGTAATTAAAAGTAAATAGATTTGAGAAGTAAATTAAAAATATCAAGTAGTCATATCCGTCCTATATAATGAAGAGCCAAAACCATGTAATCACTAAATTTGGCTCTTTAATCTGATAAATACGTTCCTTAGTCTTTAATTATTTAATAGATAAATTAAAAATACTTTGTATTAACAATAAGGTTCTAATTTTTATCCAACAGAACATTCTCTATATTACGATAATTCCATCATAAATCGAAATAGATGAAGAAAGAAAGATTGACAGACAAATCTACCTGGTTTATACCAAACTGTATGATAATAATTGATACAAAACAAGTTGTACTTAGTTTATCAAACTACATCACCTTTTCACCAATGCTTGGTTATTAAATTATCATTTTTTGGTGGGGGGGGAATAGCTGTAATTTATAATCACCGATTTTTGTAATAATCAAAATATTTTTTCTGGTATGTGATTCCGTGTCACACCCTTTTCTTTTGTCTTTGCAATGCTCACGCCCATATCGATTGACCATTAATGATTTTGGTTATCAGTTTTTGACCCACAATTATTTTAAGAAACCAGTATGGGTTCTTTTTTTAGAATTTCAATATATACAAAATATTAGCTTTTAAGTTTAGAGAAAATTTGTCTAGTTTGGTGACCAAAACTTTTACTAAACTGGCTTTAATAATAAAACTCTTTCTCAAGAGTGAAAAATGCCTTTTATACATTATGTAATTATTGTGAAATGATCTTGAATAGTATGTGTATATTATCATAGTAATTATGTGTCTATTTCATGATTAAGGAATTTCGGAAATCAAACTTCTATTTAAATAGATTTATTTTTTTTTAATGTGGAATATGTTTTCTCTTTTTTCATTCGCCATTTGTTTACCAGAAAATTTTTAACATTTAAGAGTTCTTTATATCATTTCAATTTACCGTTTAAGTCTAAACTTCTTTCCGTGTGGTACTATCCTTCGATCTTATACATAATATCGAAATTAAAAGAAAAAGAAAATATTGTTCTGAAATTTAAAAAGAATATTTTTAAGATTATGCATAGAAATAAATGAGTTGTTAATATAGTTAAAACAGGAATGCGCATGTTAACTGACATGCATGAGCTGTAGCTGTAGCGAACAATAATAATTTTTAGTATTTACACCTGAAATTTCTTTTTAGCCGCCTTAGAAAATTCTTTCAAACTTCCCATTCCTTTCTAAATCACAATCAAGTTGATACTTAATGGTTCATACTGAATTATAACAATAGTTAAAAATAAATTCTAGATTTTCTGAATATATAATATAAATAATTATTGACACAATTTATTATATATATATATATATATATATATATATATATATATATATATATATATATATATATATATATTATAAATTTATATATATATATATTGTATTATATATATATAATATATAATTATTATATATATTTAAATTATATTTATATATATTTTTATATATATATATATGTATATAATAATTATATATAATTATATTTCGTTGATATAATGTAATAAAATATATATATTATATAAAATATTTATTATATATATAATAAATATATTGAAAGTGTATGGTATAGATGTTACATTAATAATTGCTATAAATCAATGTGGATAACATTTCTATGTATCTTTAAAATTATAAATATTATCTCCTTGATATCTTGATAAATTTAAAGAATGAGATGCCCGAAATAGAGAATTAACTTTCAAATAAATAAGGAAAAACTGAATCAAACATTTTTTTCATAAGTAGGTACGTGACTTTAATGAGAAATAAAAAAATCGATAAAAAAATATTAAACTTATTTGTTTAATTTAATATCACAAAAAAACTGAAACTACTGGAATAAATAGAAAATATATTAGATTTTACGAAAAAAAAAATTTTTGTATTTTAATTTAAGAATAATTACTCACCATACCAATTTTCAAAACTCAATATGCTTTATTTTTTAAACTTTTTTTAGGTTTTTACTTGATTTCTAAACTAATTAATGGTATCATTTGTCTTTAAGCAAATCAACATTCTTTAAGTAAGAGTTAATTAAATACTATGCCATCCATTTGTTTAATTATTTTTTCATCTTTTCCTATTTATCAAACTTTTAGTTTCAAGGGAAATTAGAATAAAATTGTCTTTCCTGAAACAATTTTTTTTTTACCTTCAGCGTATTTATAAGATTTTATTTACGCATAAGAATTAGAAAAATATTTTAAAAAGAAATAAGATTCTATTAATATACCAGTAAGATCAAAACTAGAGCCAAACTAGGATAGCATGAGCATTAGAAATTTGTGAATTAACTGTTCTTTAAAGTTATGTAAGGTATTTTCAAGAGCACATTTCCTGAGTTTTAAACCAGAGAAGTATATCTATATTTATGTCAGTATATCTATACTTATGCAAAAATAATTAATCTAACAGAACTGGTTTACAGTTAATCTATAAAACAAAAAGACGGTGTCGAAATCTACGTTATGAAAAAGAAAAGGACAAAAAAAATTTATGTAGATTTTGAAATCACGATGTAGGTATAAAGAGTACAATAAGAAATAGAAAAATATTTATTTATTTAATAAATACAAGTGATGTCTGAAGAATCGTCTGTTGATCCCAATGCACAATCTCCAAAGATTTCCGGACGTAAGAGTCAAACAATTAGCCTTCTTCAATTTTTCTATAAGTCCACATGGAAAAAATATTCTTATAGATAAACATATTGCCTACAAGAAGCAGGCGGGCATACGAGACAAAAGCCTACATGCGTTATTCATACATCCCAAATAAAATTGAATATTATTTCCTCGCTAAATGCATTAATTCATGCAAAGTATCATTTTCAAAGACCAACTTAACTATCTTATATTGCATTTTAGAAATATCCAGCACCTACCTCTAGACGTCTTCAGATACAATTTTTTAAAAATCTAGGCTAAAGCTATTAAATCTTACGCTACAAAAATCGATATTTGTGTAATAGATAAAATATCTATATACTAGAGAAAGACCTTCACCGTCCTGATCAATTTATATTTTTCTAAATGAAGAAAGAATTTGAGGTATCAATACTTTTTTTCTCGATTGCAACGAAAAATATCAAACTAAACTTACCAAACGTTACTTTTGGTGGTTTTGTTTAGATCATAATGAAAGACCAATTGACTTTATTATATGTCTGAAACAATGCTTTATAATATTATAAAAGCATGATTAAAATCCATTTTCTAAACAACTGTATATAGCACCTTTTCCAATATTTACATTTTTTTAATATAAGTTCAAAATACAATTTTTCTTCCAATAAAACTATTTTGGGACAAATTTTCGATACATTTCATATAAAAAGAAATGACTTATAGCCTAAAACACTTTCCTTCATACAAGGATTTATGTCCTATAAACTTTGCCTTAACACACCAAACGGCTTATCTAAAGAAAAAAATAAACATTCTCTTAAAAATGTAAACACTTTTAATTGAAAACACAAATATCTTATCCTATGTACACACACACACACACACACACACACACACACACATATATATATATATATATATATATATATATATATATATATATATATATATATATATATATATATATATATATATATATATATACAGATAAACATCGGAATTTCAACAATGTTTCACCACTATATTGTATTAAATGACGAGGACAAGAATGGTTTCCAATAAACAAAAGGCAAAAATTTTTAAAAGGCCTCTCAACTTTATTTCAGAAATTTGTCAGCGTAAAGGTTCCCTTTACAGACAAAGATACAAGAAAGGAGATTTTTACAGAGTGGTATGATATATAGTCGTCAAAAGTGATGATGTATTTAGCCTGTTATTGTCAAATGCCTATTCATCTTTCAATATTGCACTTGTGGAATCCACAAGCAAACTCGTTGACTAATAGGTTACTCTTTACTTTCATAATTTTAATTTCACGTTCACAGAAAAATAAGGTCTGAGTTTAAGAAGTGATATATTGGTATTTTCTGCCATTGTATGTAATATACCCATATATTTTTATAAATATACATATATAATAAAGAAATAGAGTGAATAATAAAAAGTAGAGTAACAGACTAATACGCTGGAGTGCTTACAAGAGTGGTATTATAACATAAGTGTAAAATTTCTGTGTCATCAATCGGAGGTATTAAGCTTATCTGAATCTATTTAAGCATCAATCTGAAGCTTAAATCATAATAACGTTCATCACTGTATTCAGATTTTTCTCAAATGGCAAGAATTCATATTGGATTTTTGTTTATTCTCAATGACTCTATAAGAATAAAATATAAGACAAAGGATTTTTTCTCCAACTACCATGTGCCACAGCATGGATTAAATTTTGCAGACATAAACGCATGCAGGCACACACACATATAGGTATACATTGATATTTATATCTTTATAGTATATCTTTTCAGGCGTGTGGGTACTATAACAGAGAGGAAAAGAAATAAAAACAGAGAAACCGAATAGATTTGGTATTTATTCAATAAAATTTTATTCTTCTTATTACATTTTAAGGATTGGTAATGATATAAGGATTTAAGTAACCTTCATAAGTTTGTTCAATATCATCAACTGATAAATGTGGATGTACAGCTATCCGAAAGAAAAAAAATCGACTTTAAAAGGGAAAATGGGAAAATAGTTTTAATTGATCTTCAAAATAATTTATTTCACTTTTATATATACTTTCGCAAATAGCCAAAATGAAAGTACAGAAACAGATAATGACGTTAAATTATCTTTCTGAAAATGAATTAAGAAAACCGAAGCATGTGTATGCAGTGATATGCCTCATCTTCTATTATCCCTTCAATCATTAAAGAAACCTCCAATTTTTTTTTTTTTTGTAACATTTTTTTCTTCCAGAAACTCATTATAGAAAACAATAACAAAGATAAGATAACTGTAATCTAAATTGACTGCGAGGTTAGTATGGAAGAGCCATTAAAGTTAATTGCTTTCGAAGCTTCCGAAAAAGAAAAATGAATGATTAATCATCTCTCACAAAATGAGCGTCTACCAAAGCAATTTTTACGACTAAACTTTTCTGACCACTAAATATGAACAACGGCTAAGTACTTCAAATGATATTTTACAGTTTTCAGGTGCTTCCTCTAATTAATTTTCATAAAATCCTTCTTTATATTTTTTATAAAAAGTGATAAGATTTTGAAAGAAAAAAATGTTCATCGGCTTATTAAAGAAATGAGCTTAAAAATATCAGATAGCACTCTATAACTCTGGAGTGGTACAAATGACAGATATAAGCAAAACTATAAATAAATATCTCAAAATATTTCTTCATTAAGGAACAAGTAAATGATTGAGAAAACAGTATTTTATTATATGTCCAACTGCTGTTTCTGTTTGTTCAATAAAACATTTTTTTTCCAAAGTTCGAATCTCCCAGGTATCTCTTTTAAAGAAATCTGTTGATAATTGGTTACTCTATATTGGTACTATATATATGTGTTAGCTATATTATGTGAACCGAGACTAGAAGCCAAAAGTAAAAAGGAGTTTTGGGATATACTCGCCAAAGAGGTGGAAACTTTTCAAACTATTTCGACGGTGAACTTTAATCAATATTTGTTGCACTAGCGCACATTTCATTTCACAGGATTATTAAGAGAGAAAAACACTTTCGCGTTAATCAATGTAAATCCTTTCTCAAGGGATTACAGCCAGAATGTTTTTCCAGTGGGTGCCCTCCCACTATGGTATCGAGGGAAATAAGAAAGCAGACATTTTGGCACCAGTTTCTCTTGCTTCTCGTTCAGCTGCAACAGCCATTTTTATACTTTTGACTGAGCACGATTGCTTCCGTGCCTCCCATTATCGTTTTAATATTCACACTTCACTTGCGTGTTTCGTTATGTTCAACCGAACAAGATATGACTACCAAACACATAATGGAATTCCCTGCGTACAATTATTAAGTGTATTTTTTAAAGTACTGGATAGCATGTAGACTGAATGGCATTTGGTGAATAAATAATTCCAAAACTTACCATTTTACGCCTTTATCATTCTAATGTTTTTTTTAAGTCTAGATTTAGAAGGAAATTAGTCTCTTTATTAGAGGGAAAATCAGATTTAAGATTTACTATTTTATTAATTTTATTTAGAACTGGAATTTCAATTTAAAAGAAAAAATTTATAATTTTTCTTCTGTGGATGCTTTTTATGGTGTTGGAAACCGTCAACATCTGCAAGGATCCTTTTGCTGAATTATAACTTATTGGCGAATATTATGAAACTTTATTTTTTTACTCCCGAATGACTCGAGAAACTTTACTTACACCAGTAGCATTCTTTGAATATTCGGCTACATTCGTTGCTCTAACACTGGCATTCAAATTCGGCTCTCACAAAAAAATTTCCAAGAACTGAGCAAAGAAAAGCACGCAAGCTTAAAACTAAACAAGCTGTATTTAGTCCGCAACAAGTAAAACAGCGAAGGTTCTGTATTAGTTTGTGTATATTATACTTGATTACAGAGGCAATAATATAACCCCTATTCCCTTAGGCTTTCCTAAAGGATAGACACTAATGTGTTATCAGAATCTCCAGTTGTCAGGTGACTTCGTTTACTTTTGGTCTCTCGTCTGGAGAAACAGATTATAGATCTCTATCATTCATATTTCCAAGTGATAGCTTTAACACTCATAGAAATTTTGAATTATATGAAATATATATGTAATAACATTGTAAAGGACTCTGTCAATCTGGAATAGTACAAATTATAGACATAAAAAAGCAATAAATATCTTAGCAATAAATAAATCCCTATTATCAACCCAGAAAAATAAAATAATGGAAAACCATATTTTATTTAAACGACATTTCATTAAACCATATTTTTAACTACTCATTTTTGACTCATTAACACATCTTTATTTTTAGACTGACTAATGTTCTCTGAAGTCTATATAAAATGAATTATATTGTTAATCGGTCTTACAACATAGGTAATACACAAATGTCGAGCTTATTATCCTTCATATTTATTGCATATGACCTTAACACTCAATATACCAATATATAAACATTCCAAAACATGCATTACTATTGTACACAAATGTAAAAAAGAGGGAAACACTTTCGTAAATGAGGACAAATTTTTCGTATTTGCTTTAGCTGTAGTTCATTTCTGACAGAAAAAGTATTTCTTTACTGTTGATTGAATTATGTCTTTCTAAAACCTACCTAAAAGGAAATCTGTTGTAAATTGTTTGTACGACATTGGTAATATACAATTTTTTTAAAAACCTTTACTACATACATTTACCATTGTTACCGTATCTCTAATTAAATATTTCCTATAATCCTTCTTATATATTTTGTAAAAAGTGATAACATATTAAAACAAACAATACTGGTCGGCTTATACAGCAAAGCCCAAGCAAAAAAAAGAGCAAAAAAAAGCCCAAATAATTATTTTACTGAACGGAAAAACAAAGAGTTCTGGTAGATTCTTAGGGGCAGGTATCCAACTCCTACTATAATTCCCAGGTAGCTGTGGACAAAAATAACTTAACTGCCCTACCTCGTAATTTACTAACTCACCTCCAGTGCCGGTACAAACCTGGAGAGGTTAGCAGCGGCCATAGAAGTCTAGTTGGTGTATAAATGTAACAAAATAACAAAAAAAAATGGTTGATTAACTCATTTTCCCCAACTTATCTTTGCTAGAAGAAAATTACAGAAAGAAATAGTAATTGTAATTAGGAAAAACAAACCGAAGGTAACAGATTTCACTAACGCTTAATTCTTCACTTAATATTTCACTTAAGTTTCGGCAAGTGGATAATTTCAAGGAAGATATATTACATTTTTCATAGACAGATTTCCTTTTCCAACACGATAAAATAACATTTATAAATCACATAACGTCATATTTCTTTCATTATTGTTGAACAGGTTTAAGAATCTTTCTTTCGTTTAATGTTAAAGAAATGACCTTAAAATAATTCAAAAGCACTATATAACTCTGGAGGGCTCCCGTAGCTACGAATACGGAGTATCTGACTGAAGAGTGGAAGGGATTTCATCGACCTTCATCTTGTATATGGTTAGAGGAGTGGTGTTTGCTATCCCTATCGCCCCTAAAAAAACAGTGATTTTAACTGACTTCTATGGGGAAAAAGAGAGCAACAAACCCACCCGTCCAGCCGTGGCCAAGGTTAAGGTTGGTAGAATCACTCCTTTTTTTCGGTCAGTCTCTCTGTTCTGGCAGCGACGGTGTTGTATTGTAGCTCTTTGCTTAGGGTAACAAATAACGAGTATAAATAAAGAAATACATAAACATTCCTAAATTAGTAAAGGACAAGGTTATTAGGAAAGGAAAAGGCAAGTTAAAAGTTTTCGAAAACTTTTATTTAGTGTCAGTTAAACTGCAACTAGTGTTTGACGAAATCAAATGTTTTTATCTTGAGCAGGAATTCTGTTCTCTGAAAACTTCCTGAAAAGAAATCTGTTATGAATTGGTCATATGTTATAGGTAATATACGAATACTATCAAGAACTTTACTACTCATATTTATCACCTATAACTTAAACAGTCACTCCAATTCTGAAATATCGGAAATATATATTTACAAATATCGGAATGCATTCTATAACTTTGAAAGTATATCAATGACAGATACAAGTAAACCAATAAATATATCTCAAAAGAACATTTAATAATTACTGTTCAAGAAAAGTAATATACAGAAAAAAATTAAATTTCTTTTGTGACCACCGAACTGACTGTTTATGTTTAACTCAATAAAGATAAATTCGTTAAAATTGAGTGAATAAATCAAGTAGTTTTTATTGTAATGTAAAATGAAGTGGGGCAAGTACGTAATATGGAAAGCAAAATACAACTTCAACCAGTTATAAGAAATCAGCTATTAATCCTAGATTTATCTTTGCTTTGCTTACCTTAGACCTCATTCGTTTTTACACTACAGTTGTTTATCATATCAAAATTATCAGTTTGATTTAAAAATTGTTTGAAATCCCATTCTTTAAGAATCTTTCAAAAATATCTACTAAAAGTCATAAGACAGTGATAATACACAAATGTTCTCAAAAGTTTTACCTCTTACCTTTACCACAGCTAGTTCTAACACTTATAGGAATCTAGTAAAAAGAAAAGAAAAATAGGGTTAAATTTAATAAATAATGTATTTATAAATATGGCTACGCAATACTGAAAATTTAAAATAATTTATAAAACACATATTTTTAAATAGATAATCAGAAAGTATAAGAAAAATTACTTCAGGATCAATATAGTTTTTATATATAAAGCAAAAACCTTGGCTATTATACAGTAATTAAATTTCTGAAAGAATATCACTTAAAAAATTATGCATTATATTTTAATCCTAAATTAAACTTGACTTTAATGATCATGGATTTTCTCTTTAAAATGTTATTAGAAATTCACCAAATAAGATAAGAACATAAAATTAGGATCAATAGAATATAATTTTTTTAATCTGTAAAATAATTACATTGCCACAAATAATTCTCCATAAATTTCTACAAGCATTATCCATAGTTTTAAAATTTGTTCTTTTCCAAATGAAAATTTATCTACATAACTAAATATTAAAAATTGTATAAATATACCTTTAAGATATACGTTTACATTTCTACTAATAAATTTATTCATACATTAATAGGTAGCATACTTACACCAAACTAGATCAATTAAATTATTGGATAAATTGGATGGTTTATAATGTAATGTAAGTTAAAGTGGGGCATGTGCGTCATACAGAGGCAAAATTCAACTTCAAACAGTCATAACAGCAAATCAACTACAAATGTTCGGTTTTCTTTTCTTTCATTACTTTAGACTACATTTTTTACAGTACAGTTGCCCTTTTCACCAAAACTATCAGTTTTCCAGAAAAACTGTTTCAAGTCCGACTTACACATCCCACAAAATCATAGTAAGGACATAATTCCCTTCAAAATGAACCTATTGTGAATTTGAATGTTCGACGAAACAAGAACAAAAAAAAGGGCCAAATAATTATTTTACTGAACGGAAAAACAAAGGGTTCTGGTAGATTCTTAGGGGCAGGTATCCAACTCCTACTATAATTCCCAGGTAGCTGTGGACAAAAATAACTTAACTGCCCTATCTCGTAATTTACTAACTCACCTCCAGTGCCAGTACAAACCTGGAGAGGTTAGCAGCGGCCATAGAAGTCTAGTTGGTGTATAAATGTAACAAAATAATAAAAAAATGGTTGATTAACTCATTTACCCCAATTTACCTTTGCTAGAACAAAATTGCAGCAAGAAATAGTAATTGTAATTAGGAAAAACAAACCGAAGGTAACAGATTTCACTAACGCTTAATTCTTCACTTGATCTTTCACTTAAGTTTCGGCAAGTGGATAATTTCAAGGAAGATATATTACATTTTTCATAGACACATTTCCTTTTCCAACACGATAAAATAACATTTATAAATCACATAACGTCATATTTCTTTCATTATTGTGGAACAGGTTTAAGAATCTTTCTTTCGTTTCAGTAAACAATCTTAGTATTTTGATAAATAAACCGAGATGTTTTAAATCCTATTTGATTTCTGCGAAATAAATGTCACAATCTAGTTATATTTCATCCTTCCGGTATTTACAAACAGATACATCTTCAATAATCTCTTAAAGTTGCAAGCTATTGCGTTTGTAAGATTTGCAGCTAGGTTTGGGATAAAAGATCTTTAAAGTAAATAAGGAGTTCAGTACCAGTTTTTTTTTCAACAAAATACTTTATAAAATAATCAGTATCTAAGTAATTCTTTTTCTATAGATGCTTTCCTTGGTTTGAAGTTTGTTTTTAATTGTTCATTTCTTAGTATATTTAGTATCGGGTAGAAAATATACTGTAAGTAAAAACATAATTAGTTTTAATTTTTTAATATATTTTATAAATACTAACTGTGTTTGAAACATCATGTGAGTATGTGTGTTTTAACTTAAATGTATTTCAGAATCTCTGCAATTTACTATAATGAATCTAGCTAAACAGTGTTGGTATTATTCTTCACACCACTATTTGTGTACATTTATCTAACAATCTCTTTATCTTCTATACGTATATATCTATAACTATGTATATAGGTAGCTCACTCTCTGTCACTTTATATATATATATATATATATATATATATATATATATATATATATATATATATATATATATATATATTTATATATATATATATATATATATATATATATATATATATATATATATATATATATATATATATATATATATATATATATATATATATATATATATATATATATATATATATATATGTATATATATATATATGTATATATATATATGTATATATATATATATATGTATATATATATATGTATATATATATATATATATATTTATATATATATATATATATATATATATATATACATATATATATACATATATATATATATATATATATATATATATATATATATATATATATACATATATATATATATATATATATATATATATATATATATATATATATATATATATATATATATATATATATATATATATACATATACATATATATATACATATATACATATATATATATATATATATATATATATATATATATATATATATATATATATATATATATATATATATATATATATATACACTATATATGTATATATATAGTGTGTGTGTATATATATACATTTGTTTTTTATGCAAACACATACCAATGTATGTTATATAAATCCTCTTGATACTAATATTGAAATGTCGATGTAATCTAAATTTTGGAGTGAAAATTAACTGATCGTATTAAAAATATTTCATTATCTAAACAATTTGTATTACGCGAGTTTCTATGCATGACATATCTGAAAGTTTTAATTAAAACCATATTTATTGGAAAAATGAATTATCAGATACACTAGCTAATTAATAAATGGAAATACTGAAATAAAATTAATAAAGTGAAAGGCGCGAGCAAGGTGATATGGCAGTTAAGCACGAAATTGCATACTTAGGACTTAGAAATAAAAGATTTCTGATTGATCAATACGTTTTAGGAGATAAATTTAGCATGTCAAGTTTCTACAGATCATTCATTTAACAACTAAAGGAGAGAATATTTGGAAAGATGATGGATTTTCAAATTTTACAGAATTGATTATTCAGATAAAAAGCTTAATATTCTATACATTCATTCTAAAACAAATATATAAATATGTGCACCAGCAAATTTTATGGATTTTAAAAGGGCTATTGAAAAATGAAACTTCTTTCTAAATAGTTGAAATTATAGAGTTTTTGAAAACAAAGAGAACTTTTAATCTGTGAAAAATATATTTAACGTCAAAGAGTTACCAAATTTAAATATAATATAAGGTTTTCCAAGTATTTCCTTTTTACAGTAAATTTTGGGAGACTGAAAAATATTTTTTGAAATCTTTTACTTTGCATACCTCCAATTTTTCATATGAAAAATATTGAAGAGCATTATATGCCTCAAAATCTTTACTTTTATCAGGCAAAACTATATATTAAATTTTATAAATGATCATTTAATTCAAGAAAGAGAATACTGTAAAATTATCATGAAACCATTCTATCTCTCTTGAAGTAATATTCCCATTATCAATATAGACCTACAGAAAAATTGTATTTTATAGGGTTTATCTGTAACCTCACGACAAACTGTATAAAAACAAAAAGAAATTTAATAAGAATTTATAAAAAATACTGTTCATACAACATTATGAAGCAACTGAAAAATTAAATTTAAAAATGGCAAAAACCAGATATTTTTAGTAAATTGTTGATGGTAACACCCTACTTCTACAAAGTGGTAACCGTTTTAAAACATTTAATTTGAAATGCTTAACATACCATTAATTCCTCTACTTAATTACTCGTAACGCCTATCAGTTATTTTAGGTTAGGTTCTTTTTTCTGAATATACGACAGATATGGGTCTAAGATTTCATATATCCTAAATTACTAAAAATATTACTCAATACCATTTGAATAAGGTTCTTTACTAGAGGTAATATTCTCAGCATTCTTCAAAAACTAGATCATTAAAATTTCTCATAAGTGATAGTATAAATTTTATTTATGTACTATTCAATCAACCATTCCTCAACGTCAGAAGCAATGTAATAGATATAATGGAAAGTGATGTCATTTTTCCATAGATTAAATTTTTATTTTAATCAATAATGTAATCATCCTCTTTATCAATACTCTTTTTCCCTGTAATGTGAAATTTTCAATGACAAATCGATAAAAATCAATTGGTTTTTGAGAAAAATATCTGGAGATTGTATTTTAGACATCATAAGAATTTTGAATTTTTTTGCTAATTTAAAAACATTGAAAATATCTGAATAAGAAATTCTATTAATACCTTCCATCCCAATTCATTAATTGGCTTTTCAGGGTTCTTCTTCCGCAATGCGGTTTTCTACAATCGTCTTGTAGAATTACACTTTTTCTGTTGACAATCACTGTCCACATTTCAATTAAAGATTTATTAATTCTACTAAATTGTTCACAGTAAAGTTCTGCATTCAGGGTATGTCCAGTTTTCAACGCTTAAATAAATGGCTTCGTGAATATTTCACCAAACACACAAAAGTTCATTTTGGGGCTGTAAATCTGGCTTAGCAGCATTTAGTGGTGATTCATTTGGAGATAGCCACTGTGTTTTGAGATCCCATTTTTTATCTCCAGTGATCAAGAAATCCAAAACAGGCTTCTGAATTGTGCTACTGAAGCAATAAGTTGCTTGTGTTGAATAGGTTAGCTTTGTTTTCTTCCAACAAATTATGCGGACCTACACATTTGCTCTGCTTACTTGACCAATGTTCTGCAAATGATCATGTATGATGACCAAAGTTGGATAGAAGTGTTTGATAGTTCCTCGATTGTCTTACAAGGATTTGCTTCCACATCCACCTCTTAGCATGTCGTTATTTAAAGTCTTGGTCTTTCTGATCAGTAAAAGTCAGAAAGATTCAAATTACCTGAGTAGAACTTAGAAAACATCCCCTGGCATTTATGAATGTCTAATACCTTTGTATAAACGCCATAAATGTTTTCGGTAGTAACCACTACGTTACTACTCTTGTGAAACTCAAAAAGTATTCAGTGCCGGATATGTACATCGTTTTGTCTAGTCATTTCGCAATAATCTACAAAAAAAATTAAGACTTTAATATTTACGAGCAAATAAGTCACTCTAACTTTAAAATATCTTTAACGAGACTTTGAAGTTTAGAATGAGCTGATATATGACTAGGTAATATCGTCCTATGCAGATATTATTTTCCGGTCCCCCTATTATAATCACAAAATAATATATTATATAAACCGTAGTGTCATGAGTTATTGTGGCATTCACCTGATCTGTAACTAATCACTTTATTCTATTTGTTTCAAATAGGGAAAAGGTTAATTTGGGGATTTATAATTCAAAAATTAAGTTAAAATAAAAATAAAAATAATTTTATTGATATTGAAAAATTAATAGTTCATTATTCTGAAACATCAGTGGGCTTCATCCAAGCTGCCCAGAGGGAATCGATGCTTTAAAGATGAGTACAAACAATTTCCTCCCTCATGTCCTATAGATTAACTGAATTTGAATATTAATCTTGATCTTCTGCAAAAAGTTGTTAAAAACGAAATGAGTGATTCGCAATTAAGATATTTTGCAGTGGAGACTATATATCTTCACTGATGGTTTTATGATGAAGAGAACACACGGTGATAGGGAAGTATCCATTACGAGCTTTTTATTTATTTATTTATTTATTTTTTACTAACCAATGGGACCTCTTACCACTGCCTTCGATGGTGAAAATGAATTTTTTGCGGTAATAATTCAACAACTATCGGTTCATAGTCACTGTTTTACAAGAGCAATAATCTTGTAGGATTCTAAGAGTGCGCTTGAAGCTTTTTTGAATAATCAAAATAGTTTCTAAAGAATTTTAGAATGTAGGCATTTGCTTAAGACATTGGCACACATACTTACTTTCCAATGGATTGCTGTCCATTTTGGAATTTTCGGCAATGAAAAGGCTGATACACTGGCTAAAATGAAAGCCCTGATAGATCAACGCATGAACTGCCCTATTTCATTTCATAAAACTAAATTGCTCATTACTCTGATTCTTGAGAAAACTCTTAAACAAGATAGGATTCAACGTGCAACAAATAAAAGATGGAGGACTTTGGAGTAACAGAGCTGTTATCAGTTTTCCAAGAAAGACTGCAGTAGCCCTTTTTAGGGATCTGTCTGGACATGACTGTTTACAAGACCATCTCTACAGAATTGAAGTGGTGGATTCACTGGACTGTGTTCTGTGTAACTCTAGTTACCCAATGAGTATTAATAATTTAAATAATAGTGTTGAACTTTCTCAATATGAGAACATTATTAATAAGTATTGAAGAGCCAGTGAACTAGTGGCTTCGTCCCTAGTTGTTCGACATTTGTAAAGTAAACTATTCTCAAACAATATTTTTCAATGTATTATTTCAAGTTAAACATTCGATTACAAATGAGAGAGACACTATAATCTCAAAGATTCTCTAGTCCTTCTCATATAGACTTTAAGTATTATATTTATGTGTTATAAAAATTAATGACTTTAGCGTTGAAAATAACAGGTAATGTGCTCACATTCGACAACATTACTATTCTAAGATAATTAGTTGTTTATTACTACAGCAGTTTTCAAATAACCTGCACCAGACCACATGCTGTATCACTAGGAAGTAAGCAGTTAGATATGGATATGAACTTAAGATAATGCAATATGAAATTTTGCAACTACATTACATATGGGAAATCCACCGTATCATGAATATAAACATGATGCTTAAACTTTGCTTTGTAAGAGCTTAAAAGTTATTTAAGTCTACAGTTAAAAACTAAAGTAACTAAAGAAAGTGACCAAAGATGGTGGATTCACAAAAGATAGTTGAAATCGGCAATGTATCCCTTCCCTGTAATGTCGCAGTAGGAAATGATTAAAGGATTTATACTGCATTAAACAAATGAAATTTCTTCTAAATTACGCTTAATAATAAGAAGAGGAATCAGTTTATTTTTAAAGTGCTGTGAGCGATAGGATCAACATGCCATATGAAGTCAATTGATAAATAAAAGTCTTATGCATCTCTATTCATTGCCAGCATCAGATACAACATCCAATTATACATACTTCAAACTTTAATAACTTGGAAAAATTTTTAATATATTCCTTTTTATTTATTTGATGTAGCTGATATCAAACTGCTATGATCATCTATTCTAGCAGATGGATTTTAATCCAAGAACTCCAGTATAGAATCTGGATATATTTAAAAATAAATTTCTATCAATGGCTATGATTAAATTCATTATCTGCATTTGAGGTATGAAAGTACTTCAGAATAAATTGCATATACAGCTTCAATGATTTATGTAACTTATTCCGTATATAACTACCGAGCGAGATAAACGTGCTGATTTAAAATTTTATTAGAATCAGATTTAAAGCTTTAAGAATACCTGATCAGAAAGTTTCTATACTAGTCCTAATGATAAGATCGATTTAAATGTTACCATCTAACTAATGGAAATACTTGTGATTAAAGATAATTTAATTTAGAAAAGTACATGAGACAGGGTTACGTATGGAGAAGAGTTAGAGGATTCATGAGGTTTCAACATTAGATAACGATAAAAATGACATTCTAGAATGTTTAACATCTACCAATTCCTGTCAACATTTATCCTAAAATATCATTAACATGTTCACGACATTTTCTAATTTTATCATTCAGTGAATTTCGAAATGGTTCGAGAGAACCTAAGCGTTTGAATTTATTTATCTCTAAAATGAAACATACTGGACTGACCGATTAATCATTCCCAGTCAACATATAAAATTAAGAAATTTCTTATATAAAAATATCTCTTCTCTTTTAGTCAATTGAAAATTTCATTGTATATTATTTATATAATTATTGCATTATTTCTGTAATTGCTAACATGAATAAATATTAATATCATCATCAGAAACACTTTAACATTTAATTACATGACTTTATTTCAAATATTTTTATGAAGACATTTTTAAATGAAGCTAATGATTTCTGAAACGGTTTCTAAAGATCTGATTTCTAAATATTTTGTTTTGATTTTGTATTATGCTAAGTAGAACACTGTGCATTTTAAACAACCCGTCTGAGTCATTAAGAAAATTACAATATTTATATGTTCCTTTGAATTAACGAGATTAATAGTTTAGTTGAGTTTGCATATACAGATTTTGGATAGGATTTTTCTTCACCCAATGCATTCAACGTAGGTCGTTTAATAATAGAGATCAGTTATCACGATATGTCACACAATTTCGCTGTTTCAGGACCCTGTGGTGCCTTTCCAATACAATGTTCCAAACTTGTAAACGACAAAGCTGTAAATTTGTCCATATAGGATGTCATAATTCGCTGCTACTAGAACAATAATTGATATTTGCGCAGTGATTGATTTTAAAGATGTCAGTAGTCTTAGAGATTTGAAGAATTGCCTGGTTTTACGTCCACACAAATGCACTAATGGTTAAACGCGCTGCTGCGGTAACACTTCCACGGACATAACGAACTTGCTGGACAAATTGAATCTATTTAATTGTTCTGTTTTCTCAGAACTACCAACAGTTCTTTATTAAATTATTAAAATACTATTTTGCAGTTTATGAAAGTTTTGAATATTCCATAAATTGTGATATTACTATACATTTTTATATACATTTTGCAACACGTATCATATAGTTATTTTAGTAATACTAATCTTGTAGTTATGACGTTTCAACTCTTTCCTTCCCTTTTTTAATCATTTTACCTATCATATAGGGTCCTGTTGACACCTAATGATATTGGCTCTTTGCTAACATATTGAAACATATTAATTCAATGTCTCTTTATCCATAACGGAAAATGAGACATTAAACTTCTAGATTTCCTAACTGACACTATATAATCAAACTTTATACTGAACTAGCCATATCAGAGGACAGTTTTCATTCCTTTTTTTGTCATGGTACAACTTTTTCTCTGTCTTGACCTTTTAAGTCGTTTCATTCTGGTCTGTGTTTGAATTACGGAAAGAAATGTGCATATACTTATCTTTTACATTTCATAAATACAGTGAACCTTTGAGAGATCTCTTGAAAGCTGTAAAGTCATTTCCTGATTCTTTTTGTAAAAGAACAATTTGATCCTTAACTAAAATAGAATCTTTATTCAATGTTCTTGAAATATTTTAAGGTATATTAATTTATCTGAAGATATTTCCTAAGATTTTTAAAAATAGCCTATGTATTCGACTGAATTCAATACCTCTGGATGGGTGAACAGCTACTAATCTTTTCATTCTAAACCCAAATACTGGACTGGAAATATATATTTTGTAAACTTCTCACAAATTCATTTCATAACGTTAACTTAATTAAAAAATTGGGTAGACTTCGTTCTCTTTTATTTCTTTATTATTTGAGTTGACTATTATATCTATAAATCTACTTCTACTATAATTTTCATATATATATATATATATATATATATATATATATATATATATATATATACATATATATATATATATATATATATATATATATATATATATATATATATATATATATATATATATATATATATATATATATATATATATACATAGTGTCCCAGCAGGACCCGATAAACTCTGCACAGCCAGACTCGTTGTTTGGATTACATAAAAAATGCCCAAAGAACTGCACATCTACGACCCATAGTTTTTGAGAAAAATGTGGAAAATGTATGACATTATATCCGGTTTGCGAAAAAAACCTTTATTCGAAATATGAACATCAATACTTATTTAATTTTTAAATAGGAAGATGTTCGAAATAAACCCCGGGTATATGGAGGCATTCATGCGTGCTTCGTGAAATGGTTGACTGTACACGTTCTAGCATCGTAGTGTCCACAAAAGTAAACGCACTGTGGAAACGAGCAACTAATTCCATTTCTGGATCTCTATAAACCAATTCCTTTAAATGACCTCATAGGAAGAAATGTAAAGGGTTCAGATCTGGATATCGTGGTGGCCATGAAACAGGACCTCCGATGTCCAATCCAGTGGCTTGTGTATTCGATATCAAGCCAATGACGCACAAGGGAGCTAAAGTGCGCCGGAGGTCCATCATGCTGGTAATACAGGCCACGTATTGCTGCTGAGGGCATGTTATCTAGGACATCGTTTAATACATCCCGGAGAAATATCTTCCGAATGTCCCGTCAGCCGTTCAGGCAACAGATACGGTTTAATTAATCGATCACCTAGCCTGCCACCTCACACATGTAAACCCCAGCAGTACTGATGTCTCTGCCGGCAGATTGCATGAGGATTTAAGGATGATGACGTATGGCTGTTGTGACTATTGAAGACCCCATCAAGTGTGAATCATGCTTCATCCGTCCACAAGATACGTACAATGAAAGCATTATCGGCTTCATGTTATCGCAATAACCATTCACAAAATCAGTTCGTCGGACTGGATGGAGACCTTGAATGGTTCTGTAACGATATGGGTACAGCACCGCTGCTGGTAATAGTACATTATTGCGATTCACATTCATCGCCGTAGCTAGTGTGCATATACTGAACTCGGGAGATTATCCCCCCTATACACACACGAAGTATTGTATCTTTCTGTGCTAATGTAAGCGCACCGTGCGTTCTTCAACCAACGTCGTGCAGAATGTTTATCGGGTACACGTTTCCAGTATATAGCAGTCTAAAGTCCAACCTGCTGATCACGCCGGCATTGGGAGAATGTCTTGAGAATACTCCCTAGCAGCTGGTAACGCATTACCATTACATTCACCGAAGGTTAAGTACATATCGGAATATTCCCAAGCAGAATACATTATCACGGGAAGATTACCTGTAGCTAATACATTCAGCCTTTTAAATCACAATTCAAACAAAGGATTGACGTCATTTCACGTGCTTCAATATGCACGTTGTTCATTTCGAACATCTTCCTGTGTGAACTTATGAAAATACTAAAGTAAATGTGCATAAGTCAACAAAAGTTAGCAAACGACTAGAAAAAACGTTGATAAAGTTATTTAATATCTAGTTACTATTTTTAGTAATGATGTTCCTGTTTCAAATAAGGCTGTTTTCGTAAACTGGATATAACGACTTACAATTTTCATATTTTTCTCGAAAACTATGGGTCATAGAGTTATAGTTCTTTGGGTATTTTTTGTGTGTTCCAAACAACGAATCTGGCTCTGCAGAGTTTATATGGTCTTGCTGGGACACTCTGTATATAAAGACTGTGAAATTTTCTTGTAGTAATTTTTATTTTAAAAATTCTTTCATTGTAACAACCAATGTAAAGATAATATTAACAATTGAAAAAATCAAAAAAGGAAGATATACTTAAGTGAGGGTCATCTCAATTTATAAGCCTTACGATGAATTTATTTTTTGAGGCTGAAATAAATTTATTTTGAATGAAGTATTAATGAATGTTTTGCGACATTAACCGGAACTAACTTAGTATTTGTGAAAGACGCCTTTTGATAGATTAGTAATTCGTATGTCTGTTAAAATGTACATATTCATCACTAGATGTTGTTTTAAATCACTATATGTTCTGAATTGAAAATGTTTAATCTATTTGTATATAGAAGCAATAGAGTTATATTTTTCTGTAATGTAAAATACTTAAAATTTATGTACCACATTACATTACTCTTACTAGTTCAATATCAGGAGAACTAATACATTTTAAATTGCTAATTATATGTTAACTGACACTATTATAGCTTAGTGCTAAATTGATAATAATTAATTATAAGCTAAAATTAATTTTTTTACTCGGTAATGGAATTCCTATACTTTTGCTACGCTAAAAGAAAATCTTAGAATTCCCATTACTGTAGCATACCTCTTCAGATAACATTATTAAAGATAATTTACAGTTTCAAAAAATTGTAAACTGAGTTCTTAAAAGAACTACCAAAATGTCTATTTTAAGGGAATTAGGTTATCCCAATTAAGAACAATACTTTCTCTCACATTCATTTGATTTTTAAACTCAGACTTAACAAAACTCTTTTTAAATATCAAAATATTATGAAGGATAAAGGATAATAATAATACCTGGATAATTCTAATTGCTTAAATAAATCTTCCTTTTATACCTACTGTATTTATTCCCAGTAAAATTTTCACAATACTTTGAGTGACATAAATGCTTAGCTGGTATGGAAAATATGCATAGAAATGAAATATTCAAACCTCCGGTCGAAATATTTCGATACTTTCTTTCTAAGAATGTATTTTACAGTCCTTCATATAGAAAAGTAGCAGTAAATATCGTATTTCACTGAAAATAAGATTTAAAGTTCTTGTTTGTGTAGGCAATACGAGAATGTTTCCTTCCAATCAGATAATTTTCCGTCGTTTTTGATCGACATTTGGTATTTGAATTGAATCAAGCAAACGATCACTTTTTGTCTTTTTTCAGCTTCCGTTTGAATGACTACTCGAAAATAAAATTTTGTTTTTAAGGTAAGTTTAGGCTTAGTAAGATGATTGTAAATTTCTTATCCATTTCCTTTTTAAAAAATATAAGGATACAGAAGGAATATTGTTACTGTAGAAATTTTTGTCGTTTTTAAAAAGTTATGATTTTTAAAAGGTTTTAATTTTTACGTAAAAGTTTATTAATATATACATTAATGTATGAACTCTTTAAAACTAAATTACCTTATGATTATCTGTCAATGTACAACTTAAAAATATCGCAAAAAGGTTGAAATTTGGAATGCCCCTTGAATGTTTGATGTTTTTGATTTCCCACACAGTAACAAAAAGCTTCTTATCAATCATATAATTCCATCTTAGGTGTACATTTAATACTGGTGATGTATCAAACAAACTTTTATTTCTAATAAATATCCATACACAAATAAAACTATTTTATTTTGGAACGTTTATGTAAACGTATAAGAATGTTACTGTAATCACTTTGTTTAAAAGCCTCTTTTTCACAAAAGATCTTTACTTGATTTCTAGAAATTATCTAAAGGAAAATATGATAGAGCAAAATTCAAGAATAAGACATCTTTTAAGTTTTAAATGACGCATGGCAATGTACATTATATATATATATATATATATATATATATATATATATAATATATATATATATATATATATATATATATATATATATATATATATATATATATATATATATATATATATATATATATATATATATATATATATATATATATACATATATATATATATATATATATATATATATATATATATATATATATATATATATATATATATATATATATATATATATATATAATATATATATATATATATATATATATATATACATATATATATATATATATATATATACATATATATATACATATATATATATATATATATATATATATATATATATATATATATATATATATATATATATACATATATATATACATATATATATATATATATATATATATATATATATATATACATATAAATATAAATATAAATAAATATATGTGTATGTGTGTATGTATGTATGTGTGTGTATACAAACTAAAATCTGCTCGTTTCCATGCTCGTGCAAATATTCATAAATTGTACTTCAATACTCTCTATATACATTTCCTTGTATTTTGCTAGTGCAGTTTGCCGAATTTATTGAAACTTATTAAATGTAATTAATTATTCTTTTATTTCAAAAAAGGAGTCTGCTAAGAATTTCAGAGAACTTTAGAATAGTTTGGCACAGTACTCTGCAAGCGAAGCATTAGCAATATATTTCTGTAAATTAAACTGAGATTATGTTTTCATGCTGTGAGTAAAGAAATTCAATACTATTAGAGGTATAAGTAAAGAGTGAAAGCAGGGTTTCAATCCGAAAGTTGCTAAGATCACCAAATGCATGTTATCAGAATTGCCTGTTTGTAGTTGGATATTTTTAAATGTAAAAACATCATATCGTGTTCGTTGCCATGAAAAGAAACTCAGGATCCCACTTGTTTTCATTGGCTGATGATCTCAAAAAGCGTTTCATTCATAAGTATATAGTTATATATATTTATATACACAGTCTAATCATGTTAATGTGACAACTGACTGCTTTTGTGTTGGTATTAAATACCTAATTGCAGAAAGCAAGTGTCATCAGCAAATTTGGTAGAATTATAAAGTGTGTTGTAGACATTCAGAAATCATTTAAGCTCTTGCAGTCATGGTGACATGGAGTGATGTATCCGTCGTATAAAAGTTTATGATCATTGGCTTTCTGAGAAAGCGTAGAAGCATTACAGAAACGGTTAAATTTGTAAACTGTTCGCTGGCCGCCTTGGTATAAATATACTGTTTATGTCAAAATAACACTATCCAAATTCAGTGACGTGAGAAATGTGGTGCGCCACAGGCCATAGATGGCAAAGGTGAATGACGGCTGCGGAAATGCGTTTTGGAAAACATATGTGCAACCATTAAGCAAATGACCGTTCAAATGAACCAAGGAACTAACAACAGTTTCTCCACAACGTTGCATATGTGCCTCCGCAACAGATTCCTGGTTAATGCACCTAAGCTGACTACAGATCATTGGCGACGAAGGCTGGAATTTCCATTCCAGTACCTCAACTAGACTTCCTTTAAAAGGATATAGGTGACTTTTGAATCACATTTTATGTATCATCGGGCAAATGCACATTTCCGTATACTAAGTGAATCGCCTGAAAGCAAACACCCGTAACTAATTAAAACTTACACTATTACAATAAAAGCAACAATTACCGGAAGGGACCAAGCTGGAGAATGAACTATTCTGGTCAAAGGCACTGGAACGGCATGACTCAACAACCCAGTAAACACATTCAGAAACGTAATTGAATCTCTTTCTCCACGTTTTGCAACGGCCTGCTGTACGAAAGGTGGTCAGTCTACATTATATATATATATATATATATATATATATATATATATATATATATATATATATATATATATATATATATATATATATATATATATATATATATATATATATATATATATATATATATATATATATATATATATATATATATATATTATATATATATATATATATATATATATTATATATATATATATATATAATATATATATATATATATATATATATATATATATATATATATATATATATATATATATATATATATATATATATATATATATATATATATATATATATATATATATATATATATATATATATATATATATATATATATATATATATATATATATATATATATATATATATATATATATATATATATATATATATATATATATATATATATATATATATATATATATATATATATATAGATATATATACATATATATATATACACATATATATATACATATATATATATATACACATATATATATACATATATATATACGCACACACACATATATTATATATATATACATGTATGTATGTATTCATTGTTGTGTCTTTAAATTTACATCTTGTATCGAATAAATGGATAAATTAATCTAAATCTAAACCTAAAATCATCTTAGAGCATTTTCTTAGTTTTCTACAATATGAAGTATCTTCTAAAAGTTGTGCTTCATTACATATATGTGTGTGTGTCTGTTACGTGTCTGGCATATTAAGAACTTAATCTAAAGGTATCTCAGTTATTTTCCGAATTTTATTTCCATTTCGTTAAGAAGAAAGGAACGTTGGGCAATTTTTATTTCTTTCCTTACTATTAAAATTAAAACCTGCACTTTTTATTGTATTTGTCCACTTGAATCTCGCGGGATCCAACATACATGTTAGTCAATTTAGACTCTGACAGATGATTGTACAATTTTCATCGAACAGATAGCCTGTCAATAAACCATAGAAAAGCTGATTCAACTATTTTTTGCCTGGATATACGCATTCGTCTTGCTGGAGGGAGTCTAGTTTTTATTAGATTTTCGTCAACCGACTTAGTTGACAAATGTTTTCAGCAGAGTTGCTGAATTTTCTAAATTTAACGTCAATAAAATGACGTGTTAAAGGACCTAGATATCTACTGCCTCATTTTTTCTGAGCCTAGCCTCAGCAAACTAAATTTGAAAATCTATGTCTCGTAAAATCTATGTTCCTCCAATGATTAATATGAAACAGATTAATGTTGTTATGTTATATTCCTAACTTATTCATTTTCAGTGCTTCGCTATTAAGATGAATATTTTATTTACTTGAAAGCTTCTCAAAATGATAACATTTTGATATGGTGCCTACGATGTTTTCATTTAAAGTTCCCCACAACTAGAAAATTAGCATAAGTAAAACTGACACAAAATAGCCTTGGAAAATTTTCATCTGAGGTTTTCAGATAAAAAGTGTAATTGCTGATAACATAAAAAGTTTTTATTAAAGAAGCTACTTCTGTACAAGGGTGAGATAGCTTAGTGAACATTAACAGAATGACGTACAATATTTTCTCTTAAATATACCAGAGCATTATCTTTTTGAGAGCTAAAAACGTATTTACCCGATTCAAATGAAAGATACGTGTAGATTGAGCACAAACAGAAATTAACATTTAAGCCTTTAAATTAGCCTAAGCGTGTGAGTAAATGTGCTGATTTTTACGTGCACTGCTTCTACTTGATAGTAAAACATTAGCATTCAGTGAGATAATTTTGTTTGAAGCGGAAATTCTACTTTAATAGAGTTTTTGAGCGCTTCGATCTACAGTTGTACACGATAACTAATTAGCTAATAATTAAAATTAATTTTGAAAGGCTACTATTATTCATTATATAAACGGTATTTAAACCTGAGAACTTCGCTATCGAAAAGCAGCGGCTTACACACTCGCTCATCATTCGGTTCTCATATATGGGTACATATAAAAAATGTGAAAGAGTCTCAGAAAGGAACAATCCCGTTTAGTCGTGCCCGTGTTCATGCCGTGACTGAAGTTGGTGGTTTGCAGCAAACTGTTCAACGTATCTCCAGGCCGTTTAAGGCTTCAAGCAGTCAGTAGCCAGGAAATATGACCTCAGATTTTTGGGTAAAAAATATTCCGAAGGAGAGAATCTGGAGATTTATTGTTGCTCAATCAAAATGCCTTCCAAACCCGATTAAAATTCCTGCAGTCAGGGAATGAACGTCTCAAATTTAGAGAGAGAGCAATGTGACAGATGCCTGTATGCAATGTATATATGGAGTAGGAAACTATGAAAACGACTTTTGCTTTTTCAGTCACATAAAACTGTGCATCATCAGTAAATTTTCACAGCCAAGTCCATCGGGTTAGAAGATAATATAACTGGTTTTATGATCACTCACACAGCTTATAACATATTGAATGATCTTCAGAATCAGTTGTCCTCAGCGCCACAGAAAATCTGTAGGATATTTTGGAACAATGGATAAAACACCGAATCCATCATGCAATACAGTTTGAAGGATTTGCGCTATCAAATTCTCAGATAATGGCTCAAACTACATACGCCACATCCTCAAATTGCAAATCTTATTAACCCATTTCTGAACCGAATCCATGTGATTAATATATCCAGTGGAGGGAGTTATTGCTATTAAAGTATCTTTTTATGAGTTCTCTAGAGGTAACAATTACCCGGTGATCTTATATATATATATATATATATATATGTGTTATATATATATATATATGTGTGTGTGTGTGTGTGTGTGTGTGTGTGTGAGTGAGTGTCTGCATACTTGATGCTGCGAGCTTAAGCTGGCTTTCAGAACCCCTAATTTTATTTTTATTCTTTCTAGAAAAGAAAGTTTTTGCATGTTTATGCCATTTTAAACAAAGATTATAATCTAAGGTACAGGCAGATATACGATTCTTAATGTATTTTTGCAGAAAATTCATTATTTAAAGAGAGGTACGGAATCAGGAGAAAATATCTTCTGCCTCAATATTATTAAAATTAAGGAGTTTCGCTTGCGTGGTATAATGAAAGCCTTACACCTGCAAACGATTTTGGTCCTTTAAGATTTATCAGGGGAAGGAAATAGTAACACTTTTATTGTAAAAATTTAGTTACATGATTTCAGTACACATTTTAACCATTCTGTTTCTTAAACGGGTGAGCTAAAAATGACATCAGTCAAAATATGTACCATAGTAAAAAAATTGTTTTGCTTTATTTGAGAAGATAGATTGATAAAATTCTATAGAAATAAAATCACAACTAATCTTATCAAGATAGCAAATAAGAATTGAATTTTAAAGGACTTAAATATTAGTTCCAAACATTTCTAATATGAATATTCTTCTTTTTACCCAGCCTAAAATCTCCTGAATTGAAAAAAATAATAAACTAAAAGTCAAGGCGAAATAAAACAATTCTTCAGGCATCAGTCCAAAAAATTGTACTTGCATTAGACGACGGAAAATATTCTTAACATCTGCTAGAAGAGCCATTAATTGATAGAAGTTACTATAATCCATTTCCCGTGCATTAAAAAAATAATCTCGACTTTACTTAACAAATCCCCAAAAAGAAGAAATCTCCGGAAAAAAATGTCATTGTGTGATGAAAATTATTGTACGTTGTGACCAATGAGGCGCAACTTTTTCTAAGTAGTTAACGAATCGAAAAGAAGAAAATAATTTTCTAGCACTGTTTCTTTTGAAAGAATATAACTGTTAGAGATTGGTAGTCGTTCGCAGTTGATTGATCTTAAGAACACAGGAAACATTCTTGAAGGATTGGTGTAGTGAGGAAAGTGCAAGCTAACTAAAACCATGAATTATATATATATATATATATATATATATATATATATATATATATATATATATATATATATATATTGATTTTAAGTTCCAACACATTCTGTAATACTTTTTTGGTGACTGCATACCTAAAATACCCCTTTTCTCGGTCATTTATCGAAATCTTCATTTTTATGTTCATTTTTGTATTCAACCGTCACTCTACATGCTATATTCTCTACCGATGTTAATTATTATATAACAACTGCTCGTAATGTGGAATAGCGTTAAACACTTGATCAGAAACAATACCTGTTTGAATGACACCTATGTACCATTAACTGTTCACTGTAAGCTGAGGTTAACTAACTGAGAACCAAATGTCGTTGCGAATATTTAACCTGCCAAAATTTGTGTTTCTTTGCGTTGTAATGATACGTTACACTACTTAGAGAAAGAAGAATGTGAGGTGACCTTTCGCAGAGGGCCATTATGGTTAGCGGTAAATAGACATGCGTGGTCCAGACAAAGCCGTTTGTGTAGTAACTTTTCAGGCACAATACCGAGGCAGTCACTTAGGCGGTGGTACATTAAGAACTGTCGGTAGGCCGGATCCAGTGTGTCTACGCCTTTATAGTGTCTACTGCAGTCAAAGGACTCGGGTAATAATTATTAATCGAGCGACGCTGTAGTGCACATATGGGCCCAGTTACCGGTGCCGCAAATGAATTTAAGTTGTTTTCGTCGGTTGACTTAAAGATGACCTTTCAGCCACATCTAAAAACGGATCATCTGATGCAGGTGGGAAGTTGACTGCAAGAGTGCGTCACCCTGATTCTGGAAGGTTCCGGAAGAATCACGCTAAGGATACCGGGACCCCAATAAAAGAAAATTGGTTAAGCCAAGAAGGGGGATTTTTCTTGATAGTTGCTTTGGAGTTGTTTGTGGAACTCGAGAGGAGTCCACTCGTCTCTCCGATTGCCGGAGCTTGCTTTGATTTAGAGACCGCCAGCGTCTCTGCTTTGCTAAGAAATCGACTTTCGACTTTAGGAATTCATTCCCGTCATCTTTAATATTTTTTTCTACTTCGTGCTTTGAAGTAGGTCGCTTACTCTCATTTTGGATCAATCTGCATCCTTAGTTGTCTTCAACGAACTCCAGCGTTATACGCACTCTGATAGTTTGAGCCTCAGTTTGGAAGCCGACTGTACTGATAGTCAGACCGGAGATTATAGTGTCAGCATTTCGTACCGGCACTAATTAGCGAACTGTTCCAGTATTCGAGAAAGACTAGCTCACTGTACCCACGCATTGTATTTTTGTTAACGTTTTCTCAGAACGAGATCTCAGAAGATTTAGAATCTACTGAAACCTGTACATAGCTGTACATAATTATTCACTCGAATAAAGTATTTAATCCAGAGTAAACGGTTGTCCAGCTTGTATCATTGACGGCTTCACTTACCCGTACTTCAGGACGTCACAGCGTATAAAACTCGTCATAAATGCGATATAAGTGAGTTTTGCCAAATAGACCATATATATATATATATATATATATATATATATATATATATATATATATATATATATATGTGTGTGTGTGTGTGTGTGTGTGTGTGTGTGTGTGTGTGTGTGTGTGTAAACCCACATATCTATGTATACATGTATTTTTTTTTCTAGAGGGAGTTTTTCTTTTTTGCGGTGACATAAATCAGTTTTTACGGGCTACCTGATAGGTGGAAATACTGATTTAATTCCATCCCAATTATTATATTATGCATTCTTTTATACATCACTTTGTAGCAGAGTATGCATATATAACTATGGACGATCTAATTAAGTTCACAATTAATAAAAGTATCACAATCAATAAAAGGCAATCTTTCACAGGTAACTGCAAATGTAATTCAGTATAAGCGCCATTCACATATGCAACATTTTCAGGTTTGTGTATGTTCTGAGAATAACACAAATGCTATGAGCCAAGAAAAATGAGCTAAGAATAAATCTTGATTCATGCATTTAAAATTACGGGTGTCAAGCTTTTATGAAAGTAGGAATGTAATAAATGTTTCATTTAAACCTTAATGGAGCAAAATATTTTAAATTTGTAAATTTACTCTTGCAATTGGCAATCTTTATTTTATGTATTATTTTGTATTAGAGAAGACTAAAAACTAATTAAAAAATCAGAACAATAATTTCATTTTGTGGCACTACCCTGCGGTGGAAATTACATGGCGGCTCATAATCAATTTAAAACTTTTAAAGGCATTTCTACACATGTTTATAGTCATTAGTAGCTATTTTCTTGTACTCTTATTTTCCAGTAAATCAAAATGTTAAATTCAATAATTCCCTAATTACTTTTAGGAAATCCCACTAATGTAAATGATGGTTCTTATTGCTTCTTTTATAAGAATTATGTTTTCTTTGTAATGAAGGATATTATCTTAGATGATTATTCTCTGTGGAAGTTTAAGGTCCATAGAAACTAAATATGTGTTTTACTTGAAGCAACATAATGCAATGTTTTTAATACTAATCATTAATTCAGTTATTGTTTTCAAGAAGATTATATTCTCACTGTAATAAACAGATAAATATATAAGTACAGAAGCTTTTTAAATGAAAGTTAATGGGTTTAATGTGTTGTCATACACTGTGGGGTAAATATGGAATAAAATGATGTGAGACGTTTTTGTATGACATTTTTCATTGTGTTAGATGAGAAAATAATTAATATTACTAATAATATTACTAAAAACTATTTATATGATTTATACTTTTAAATCCGGCAGTGAACTATGTAAATGCTTTTCTATAAATCTTGTAAAATATAGAAGATTAAGAAACATTCCTATGCAATTTTCCTTTGAACTACAGGTAATGGTTGAATGGAATTAAGTTAAAAAACCACATAAGTGAAATAATTTAAGCTTTGTTAAAATTTGTCCGTCTATCACCTACAACTTAATTGATACCTTACAAGATTTTAGTCATAATACAACATAGACTGCAATTAATTTTTAATGAATATCCAGATAACATTTTAAAAGTTGACAGTGTGCCCAACAAATTCTATAGGTTTTTAAGTAATTAATGCTCCAGGGGTTTATTGGTAGATACATCTATTGCAAATTTATAGAATTTTCTTCACACATCAATGAACTAATAAAGAAGTATTAGTTACTTCCCACATATTATATTTTCATCTATAAATGACAGAATTGATATTAAACAATTGAATACAAGCTTTAGTAAAAGAAAAATAATAAATACACTTAAATTTCAAGAAGCAGATTTGATGGTTTTCATTCCTCTAAAAGTAAATCACTTTCACTGCTTATTCTATCGACATTTTCACTTAAGAAAACGTTGTTCAAAAACCATTCAATTTCATCTTCGAAGAGAGAGAGAGAGAGAGAGACAAGGTGCATTGAATTCCTTTACTCCAGTTAGACACAAATCTATATTTTACTGGAAAAGTATTCAGGAAATCGTGCTATGGAGTGAAAATAGGCTTCCATACCATTCCAGTTGAGTTTTGTAAATGGAAAATGGAAAGCCCTTTTCTAATCTTAAATATTCGTTCTTTATTCATCTGAGAGTGGATGGTTAATATCGCAGAAAGTTTGAAAAATACGAATATTACAGAAAAGAGGGCTTTCTCCCTTTTTTACTTAAACTTCGTTTTTTGAATGGAAATTTAATTTTAGCTGAGATTGTGAAAATATTTGCAGTTTTTGTATTGATTCTTGGCAGTGCGTAAAGTACTTTAGAAAGTATGAAATGGTCTTAAATCCCATAACAAATAGTACATCATACACTTTCTATGAAAAATGATGCTCTCCTGGAAAATATTTTTAGAAATGAAAGTCTTTTGAGTTTATTATCTTGGAGAGTTATTTTTTAACCTTTCCACACCATTTAAAACTATTTCCTCTATAAAACTGGGAATGTTTGGTCAGATTCTCTTTACGAAAAGCTTTTACAATGCATCTAACATTCGATGAACTATTTCAGGCCAAATTTAATTTATCTCACGTATGAAAGAATTCTTTTTACTCACGCACAAAAAATAATATATATATATATATATATATATATATATATATATATATATATATATATAGAGAGAGAGAGAGAGAGAGAGAGAGAGAGAGAGAGAGAGAGATTGCGTTCTGTCATTGAGATAAATATTGATTGAAATATTTCTCAATATTTGACAGATGAAAACATGAAAATTATACAATAGATATCTGTTCAATATTTCATCAGAAACAAAGATTTTGTGTCTTAGCATATAAGAAAAATTTATTAAAATAGAAAACGCTGTTCAAACACAGCTACCGTTGATGAGATAGAACATAGCAATGTTTTAAAGAAAAGTAATAAGAATATTCATTGAAAAAAATTTAATACGAAACTTTAAATCTTGAATAAATCAAAGTCGACTAAAAGATAAATACACATCCTCAGAATCCGAATAAAATCTTATTTAAAAGATTTCCAGAACCTAAGATTAAATAAACAAAGTAATTTCTCACTTTTATATCTTCCCTCAGATTCCCTGTATCTGAGAAAATTTAATCCTAGTAAACCTGATCAGTGTTCTCTTGGAACACTGGTATATATATATATATATATATATATATATATATATATATATATATATATATATATATATATATATATATATATATCTATATATATATATATATATATATATATATATATATATATATATATATATATATATATATATATATATATATATATATATATATATATATATATATATATATATATATATTCAAAACTACGGACTCCATTGGATTTGCAAAAGTACTGGATGATTTTGTTTATATTTACAAGTTATTATTTCTCTGTTTATGTTCATATGTATGTAGAAAAAATACGCCTTCCCAGTTTACAATATATAATCAAATTTTAACTCTTCAAGTTTAAATTTTACATATACTTGTAATCTCGATGACGATACTATGGTATACTCAAGCTATGACGAGCTTATAGGCATCTAAATAATTGAACACCTATGCAAAAAACATACTTTTCTACATTGGAATCTTATATATTTAAGTTTTGATAATTTGCTTAGTAGCAATTTCGAAGAACAATTTTAAATAAATGTAATTTTAATAAAATGTAAAAGTAATTCTTGGTCTCACTAAGATATTATAGAGGGGATATCCTATTTCAATTATGAATATATAATGAAAATATTATATTCACAGTTAAAAAGTTTTTTTAATATATATATATATATATATATATATATATATATATATATATATATATATATATATATATATATATATATATATACAAGTTAAAAAAAAATTCTAAGTTTAATAGTTTTAATTTTCACACTTTTTTTGTCTTCTAATGGTCCTATTAACTAAGTCACGTAATTAATTCAATATAGTTTTTATCGGTGATCGATGTTTTAACACAGTGAGTTCATAGTTATCAAAGTTACAAAGATATATGTATATCAAAACTAAAATGTAATTCCATTTTGATGATTAAGTACTATGGATTGCCATTAAATGAGATAAAACGGACTTTTACTAAATATGGTAATTAATCTAAATCACATATGATATCATATTCAGACTATCATATTTGTAATTACAGTGTCTCCCAAGAGATCAGAAATAAGGTAAATGTCAATAACCTTTTTATTTATGAATATATTCTATTGTATTAGGTCGTAAATATCAGTGGAAAGTTTAAATTTTACAGTACAGGCATTTTTCCTTATTGCCATACTTACAGCTGCGCACCATGAACGTCTAAGCATTATTTCAGTTTTTTAAAAAGTCATTCAACGGCGTTCATTATGCATGTTTTCTATTACAGAATAGATCTTAGGTTTTAAAAAGATAATATATCTGCATTTATTAACTTAAACATAGCAACTTAACATGATCCCATAGTCAATTGTAGTAAAAGTTAAGTCAGGAAATCTTGCGAATATATGGATCTGACATCAAAGACATTAAATAGTTCATGAAGTCAATCTGTTGTTCATCAAATGATGTATTATAACTATTTCCAGCATGCTGAAACAGGTGTAATCAATTACTGGACTTTCTTTAAAAGAAATAGTTGGATTAAATGCTTCATTGTAGCACCACACTACACACTAACTTTTGGACTTTTACGTTTATATGCCCTGAACTCACGGATGTTCTCCACACCCGTAATTTCGACAGTTAAAATGGTTGACATTCGTCGAAATGTGAGATGCCACTTCATCAGGGAAAATAATAAATGTCTGAAGTACATAATGGTCCTGTAATAGTTGTAGCGGAAAATTCTATTCTGAGTTTCCAGTCTTCTTCTGTTTGAGTATGCATAATACCCAGTGTGCTATATTTTTCACTGACTTAATTTCTTCAGCATTGTTTTATGTAGTGTAGGTATATACACCCCAAATTTTAGAGACAACAGTATCATGGATTTCTTTGGATATCTTTTAAGCAAACATTTTCAGACAAATACACTATACTTCCTATTTATTACACTATGCCAATATCCTGATTTCAACTGGAGGATTTTTTAAACTCTGTTTGAAATTATTTTTATGAAAACAGTATTTCAGCCTGACTAACCACAACAGACACTGCACTTTCTCCTAAAATTTATTATTTTTAAACCTGTTATTCGTGCATATCATTTAATCCATAAGATAAGCGAGTAAAATCGTAAAGCATATTTCCCAGATAAACATATATTTGTTTTTATTTTCGATGCATAAAAATAAATTATTAATTTACCAGAAAAAATCTATTTCTTGTATAAAACTTATGAATAATCAGTACTCAAAAATAATCAGTACTAAAAAAATAATTTTTTCTAAATTTGCAAAAAAATTTTAAACTTTCCTTTATGATGTACGTCTTACTTCATAAAGATGGCTCTGTAATCAAAAATGCATTGGCATTTACTTACTTTCCAGATTCCTAGTAAATCCCGTGTTTACATAGCACTTCAGTTACGTTATTTTCGTATTTCATAAAAAATTCTTTTCATACCACACAAATACTTTGACTGTTGAATATTTTGAAACGTATATTAGCTATTGGCTAATATCACTGGAGAAATATTTTATATGAATAAATTTCTATAAAATAGTTATGAAAATTCCTTATTTAAGAATATAAGCGAGTGAAGTCAGTTTACTTCTGATTGACTGCATAAATCTGATAGAGAGATTGCTTAACTAGTAGTTATTTGTAGTATAGAGTATCACCCGAACACGAATTGCAACTCTGTATCCTTACGCATTGTTTTTTATTTTCAATAGGGGACTATAAGAGTGTAATTTGACTTGATTCCCTCTCCTTAAGTGAATATAAAACCAGAAGTATCCTGTATATAAATCGGTAATTCATTTTTGGAAAGCTGTCGTTAGTGTACTGCTCATGGTATTAAATTATTGTTATTAATTTATTATCGTTTCAATTGGAGATAAAAATAACAACACAAGTAGTGGAAGATATGGAGCTGTCGAACTCAGAGCTGGGTGGGATGAGTATTATGAAACTCGGTGCGGTAGGAAAATCGTTTCAAATCTATGCCTTAAGATTGAACTTAAGCAAGTATTATCAAATGTATATAGCCAGTTTTATCAAATTGGCCTTAAGCAAGTATTACCAAAGCGGAATCCCATTGGAACTAGTGTAATTGAGTTGATAAATAAATATATTACATTGCTATACAATATTTTGTCGTTTGTGATAATACCTTTAAATAAACATTGGTGCTCTCAATGATTTATATTTATGAAGTCATCATTTTGGAAAAAGAAAATCACTGAACGTTGCAAAAGATCTTATTCTTTGCGTTCTGGTCTTATTGATTCGTACGTTTTTGATCCCAATATAATGGATATATATTCAAAATATAAAGTTTCATACATGTCACTCCGATGCGGCGCAATTTGTAAAGAAGTTTTTTAATGTTTAAAAACGAAAGAAATTTTTTTGTATTAAACACAACTATTTCTTTTCATTACAAATTAAAAAAAAATTAACTCCCCATACCACTTGAAAATAGATGTTTGTAATAGATGTTAAAACAATAGGCAATACATGGATAAAAATGTAGTGATTATTTATTAGTCTTGGTCAATGGATTGTAAAATGATGAGAAAACATAATTGCATAATATTTATATTATGATGCACCTAATTCATAAAAATAATCATAAAACTAGTTATATTTTTCTTTTGTACATAGTATGTGACCAGGCAACCCACTTTTTTTAATAACTAGGAGATTTCGCCCGCCTAAGTAAAAGTTTGGTAACATTGATCGCAATTAAGTTCATAATAACTGCAATATTTATCAATCGGAATGCTGGAGGGAGTAGCTACTAGTGGAGTTCACTGCAGTAGGTAAACCGTTTCAAGTATATATCTTAAGATTTAAATTAAGGTAAAATTTCAATAATTATTAAATTGACCTTAAGATCGATCATCTTGTCTTTGTTTACTAACTAAAGTATTACGTACCAATGATTTATACCAGGTCTGCAGGAGATAACACAAGGAATAATACACCCGATACAAATGACCGAAGACTTGCACTTTTGCAGACTCTTTATTTTACAATTCTATATTTGAAGAACAATCTGGTGAAGCAAATAAAACAAATTAAGTATCAATATGGAGTTTCCATATACTGCTGGGAATGTTGGAGCAACTCCCTGCCTCTGATGACGCTGTCTGTTCAGATAAACAAAATGGTGGAACACTCCCTGCGTCAGATGAAGTTATCCGTTCGCTTCGTCTTGGCCTACTTTTTCTCTAAAGGGGCTTTCAAATCAACCTAGCAAAATTCAATGACTACTGTTGCCAGGGTCCAAGACGACTGACCCGCGTAAGCAACACCTCTTGTCCAATGGCATCGAAGGGGGGAGGTCACTGACATCGCTTTCGTCCTTCGATCAGTCTCCCGCGGTGGCGTTGACCAGTAGTGTAACTCATTGTTACATAAAATTTATCCTGAGAGCTAGGAATTATTAACAGTCATTGATATATATATTTTTTTTTACAAAACATAACTGATTTATGGCATTGTGTTACACTTTTGAAAAATGTTGAACTTCTTTACTTTATTTACTTTTCGTAAATGGATAAATATTTATGAATTTTCTGTCTTTTAGAAATAATTTCTCTAGCTTGTCACCATCAAATTATAAAATGTGAGCCACACATTCTAAACTGTTTGCAGGACTTTTAAAGACAATGCAAGGAGTTTAAAGTAAAAGAGGGAAATTCTTTTCATATTTTGATTGGGTAAAAAAATAATATTAATGTGAAACATCGTTTTCCTGATCAGTGCTTTTCTATAATCAATAAAATCTACTTATATAACTATGTTAAATGTTATCCCTGTCAGCCTGTCATTGCTTTCATTACTTCGTTTTAAACCAAAGGAAAAGTTGTTTTGACCCAAAAATATAGAAGAAAAGACAATATTAAGTAATTACTCTTTTCTCAAACAACAAAGCAGATGCTGGGGAATTATACAGCTTTTCATTTTTTACTCACTTTCTTTGTTTATATGATTTATCACTGTTTGTGTACAGTAAAGTAAAAGCAAGAAAAACAAAGAAATTGCAAGATGGATATTTATTGGAAAAGAGCCAAATTAATTATTTTCCCAGCAATACAGCTAATTGCTTGTCTTGTATTCCTTTTTTTTTAAATTCTGAAATAGCTACAATTATTTTTCAAAACATTTTACATATGTATGAAGTACAAAAAATGGAGTATCTGCCACAGACTCAAAAAGAATCAGATTTTTAATTGAAATTTTAATCAATTAAAGATGTGATTAATGTACATTGTACTATTTCATATTTAATGTAAATATCTTTATAATGGGCTTTGTGGCTCAATACTATTTTTATGATACTCTAGAAAACATTCTAGTAAAATCAAGAGGACTTCCAGTATGATATTTTTTATATAAACTTTTAAAGGAATGTTTAGCAGATAAAACAAGAAAGAACTAAACAAATAGGCAATTAAAAAACAATAGCATAATAGCCCTATTATACAGTAGTCCAAATGAATTTTCCTTCGATAGATAAATTATTTTTCTGTTTTGTGCCCTCTGTAATATTAATAATGTAATAGAAAATTAAATCTTTTCTTTGCTTATTTAATGTTATTTTTATGACAAGCCTGAACATTTTTATGACAGCACAGGATTATTATAGGTTTAGGTGCTACAGAATTAGCATTTACTAATATTATAAAGGGGAATAATTACTAAGGAAAAAGAATAATTATTAAGTATGCATTTTTACAGAGACATTAAATTATGAACATTTAACGGGAAGGCCATAATAAACCACACACTAAAAGGATAGAACACAATAAACCATACATTATTCTGAAAAAGTTTTTTACATTTTATATGTATTCGAGTAAAATATACTTTTATTATTTAACTAAACATATAACTAATCCCTCTAATTAATATTTAATCTGCAATATCTATTTTAATGTTTTTATAGAAATTTAAAAATTATTATGATTAATATAAGTTGAAATTACTTCGATTTAAGATTTCTTCATAATTGGATAATATTCTCAATAGAAAAGAATCGTTTTTAAAAAAATGCATATTTTATAATGGTAAATGCCACATATAAAATTTTCTATTTTTATCTAACATACAGCAAAAAAAATTTTAATGCGATCTCATCAACTTAATAAATTTCTCCACGTAATCCATCTGATAGCTAACTCCTATTTTTTTAACCAATGTGTAGAGCATTAATAACACTTCAGTACTTAATATAAAGTATCTAAATATCAAAAAATAAAAAGTAAGCTTCAATCTTTCAGTCTTGCATTAATTTTACAACAAAAGACTCGAAAGTCTGCTGATAAATATAACTTAATTAGTTTCCGCTCATGATAGAAAAAGTTTAATGTAAATTCATTATTTTGCGTTGGTATAAATATTTAATTCCTGTAAAGCCATCTGCAAATCCCATAAGCGACAACTCTAGAACAGTAAATATTGTTTATTAAACTTTCTTGAAAATTCAACGGCAAATAATGAAAGCAAGAAATTTAGTATTTGTTAAGCTTATACATATAAAGAAATGTAAATAAATGATAACATACATATTTATGAAATGTTTGTTGTCATATCTAAAAGATATGTATGTGTGCTGTGAAAACAGCATAATCTGTATACATATAAAATATTTTTAAAGAATTTCACATCAGAAAACTACATGTTTTTAATACGAAATATTTCGTAAAAAGACGCCCAAGAAATTATGTTATTTATAAACTTTATGTGTAGTATATGTGTAATATTAAAATCCCTTATTTACGTATTTTAATATTAACTTAATAACTTTCGTTCAAAAAATGAGTTCGGGGTTTGCGCGGTAATTCTGATTTTTCCCTCGAGACACGCTATAGACTTAATTCAGCCTCTGTCTGTACTACTTTAGCCAATAGTTAGCGCGTTCTCTTTAAACATGGGTATTTTGTATCATGTGATCAATTGTGCTTAGGGATTGATTATTCGTAGTCTTTTTACCTTAGGAATCCCTACTTGAAAAGTGTGTGTGAGTGATCACATTGTCTGTGTGCACGAAGTTGTAAAGGTGTTTGCCTGTTGTACGGATTTCATGTTTCATGTTCCTCGAGACACGCTATAGACTTAATTCAGCCTCTGTCTGTACTATTTTAGCCAATAGTTAGCGCGTTCTCTTTAAACATGTGTATTTTGTATCACGTGATCAATTGTGCTTAGGGATTGATTATTCGTAGTCTTTTTACCTTAGGAATCCCTACTTGAAAAGTGTATGTGAGGGATCACATTGTCTGTGTGCACGAAGTTGTAAAGGTGTTTGCCTGTTGTACGGATTTCATGTTTCATGTTCCTCGAGACACGCTATAGACTTAATTCAGCCTCTGTCTGTACTATTTTAGCCAATAGTTAGCGCGTTCTCTTTAAACATGTGTATTTTGTATCACGTGATCAATTGTGCTTAGGGATTGATTATTCGTAGTCTTTTTACCTTAGGAATCCCTACTTGAAAAGTGTATGTGAGGGATCACATTGTCTGTGTGCACGAAGTTGTAAAGGTGTTTGCCTGTTGTACGGATTTCATGTTTCTTACCAGAAATAAACTGTGTTGTGATTTTGAATGAGTCTAGCCCATATTACACACACACACACACACACACACATATATATATATATATATATATATATATATATATATATATATATATATATATATATATATATATATATATATATATATATATATATATATATATATATATATATATATATATATATATATACATATATATATATATATATATATATATATATATATATATATATATATATATATATATATATATATATATATATATATATATATATATATATATATATATATATATATATATATATATATATATATATACTGATTTATAATACAATAATTTTTACTATTTTCTATCCTTTTGTAACGCTCTGTCAAGCAGTAAAAAGCTCTAATAAAATTATTATGTAGCACTCAGTTATATTCAGTAAATATTTTATCTTTATTGAATTTAACCTGTGTTTATTGCGTCAGTTCAAAAACACATCCAGAAAAAAAGTTCCCCCTCAACTTTCTTTACAATAAGTTATCACCCTTTATTTTTCAGTATTTCCAGTTTTAATCTACAATATGCATTTTCATATATTGATGAATTCACTATATAGATTTTAAACCATCATCACTTATTTTTGGTTAATTTTAAACCTAGAAGTATTATTGCAAATTTATTTGATACTTCCAACTTTCATCTCTTAGCCACATAACTTTAAAACCATTCTAAATAGTATCTCTCTCGTCTGTTCAAGTGATATTCTTTAATCTGAGTTTTAGAAACTAGTAATGTAAGCACTACAAATGACCTTTCTCTCTTTGTGGCACTTTATATAATACTCGATAAAATTTCGATGGCTTTCAATCTTATTACATCTCCAAAATAAGTTGTTTGTTTCTATGTACATATAAACATCAAATGCACCTTGTTGGATTGGATACAATTGGAATGATATGTAATCTAAATAAGACATGAATAGAATGTTTTTATCCTCCACTAATGTAATTCTGAGGAAGATTTTAAGCTTCTAACTGCTAAAAATAAAAATGCCCATTTTCTATATTTTATTTTTTAATATTGGTTAAGAGTGTTAGTTTCTCAAATTTTCATTCTTAAAATTAATGACAAAATATCCGGATGTTTATATTGTCACGAAGAATCGAATGAGCACACTGTTTAGCCTAACAGACGAATTTATTAAAGCAAAGAAGCAACTTTCCACTTTACAAGATCGAGAAGTTGCCTACGACTAGTGGGTATCAACTTTTACACCCCAACAGAATATTCGAGAATTAACTAAATTACATAATAAAGAAAGATCTAGAATGTTCGAGAACACAAGGCAACATTAAATAACGTTTTTAAATTAAAAATCCACACTTTGGAACAACCACCATGGCGATCATCGAACCCAGAAACCTCGTGTCTGCATCTCGTGTTTTGACCATTCGGCCAATGAGATCGTTGGCAAAGTTTCTTTATGCAGCAATATAATGGATGAAAATTTTTCAAAGTCTTAGTACCATAATCTACTTAAATAATTGAGTTACCTTTGAGGACTATGATAGATTTGTTGTTCTTTTCAACTGTTTTCTAAACTTGTGCTTTAAAACATTTACTATATATTTGTGTAAAGTTTAATATTATTCAATTTCTAAATAGTCATCAGCCTCTTCCAAATAATGTCAAAATAAACAAACAAATTTCTCTGGTAAATGATTAAATTGGTATTTTGAAGCAGTGAATAATTATTTAAAAGATTGAATTATTTATTCTTTAGTACTTTTATTTTATACCTGCCCCTTACATATTTTAATTTACTCTCAAACTCTTTAATTAGCATGCCTTCGATCACTAAATAGCTTTCTTTATCATTTACGCATACAGAAACCATTTCCGGAAACTTTTGAAAATCATCTCTCGGGGGCTCTTCAACCGCAGTTTTCATCACAATTTTTCCTTCGGAACAAATTTATTATCTATTCTCTCCTTGTGCCATCCATACAAAAATGGTTTTACTCGCAAGTAAAGTTCTATCAGTTTGTTCTACTTTGCTTCAGTTTACTTTCTCGTAATAATCCGATGCTCTTAATAAATCTGTCTTGGCTGATTTAATTAATTCAGAATCCATTTTTCTCCTTCAATTGTTGCCGATGCTTCTATTGCAGGGCAAAAGGTGAGCTTTCCTCCAAAGAGTTAGTAATCTTAATATATCACAAGCTCCGAAGAATTTGTATTTTTGGATATAACTCAATATAGCAAATATGAAGAGTAGTAAAGCAAATGTGAAAATACTATTCAATGAAGTATCGAACTTAATCAATTATGATAAAAATAAAAAAAAAATCTCTAAAATTTTAAAAATTAAACACTAGAAATATTCAATACTAAAAGTAATTTATTCGTGAAAGAAAAAAATAAAAGACAAATTTCACTGGAAATAAGAATTTAACTCTAGTACCATTTTCTGCTCTTTTTGCTAATTTTTTTAGTTATTTGTTGTATACGAATAAAATTTTTCAATTTCAGCCCTTTTGTAGGATTATTCTTTCTCAGATTTCTTCTTTTTTCAACTACATTGCATTTAGCACCTATGAAACTTTTAATTTTCTTTTAGTTAGTTTAAATAGTTGTTTTAAAAAATTAAGACGATCTCTTTTGTCTTGAGCTGCTTCTTATAGGGAAAGTATGTCACATGCTACTTAAAGAGATTTCATACAAAGGCGTTATTTTCATTCCTTTGTCTTCTTAGGAAATGGAAATCCTTCAGTAATGAGATGAAGTTTTCTTCATCCATAGGAATATGAAGTCGCTCCTCTTTTCCAGAGCGTTTCAAATTATTGAGAGGAGTCTTTATAATAGGTAAGTGTAACTTGAAATCTTAGCCCGAGTTATTTCATTATGTATTATTTCCCGTAGAATATTTGTTCAAGAGATTTGTTCCGATCTGCTATGATAAAAATTTGCTCGGCTTACAGCTAAAATTTTTCTCTCTTTAGAGAGTGACACCAAGAAGATGTTATAGGTTTTTCTTGTTAAGGTTTAAAATGCTAAAAGAAACGTTTTGAAAATTTGTTTTATATGTTAAGTTTTAAATGGAACGAAAAATTACGTCACGAACGAGAAAGCAGCAATATATGCCTACATAAAGGAGTAAAAGGGATTCATTTAACAAAATAAGCTAAATCAGACTTCCAAGATGTTTGTTCTCTTTCCTGAAAAGGCTTTTACATTATTTAACTAGTGTCATGTAAGATTAGCAAATTTATATATAACAGTGTTTCAAATACAGAACAGTGTTTCAAAGTTAATGATAATTTAAGCTCTTCTTTCAAACTGTTGTAAAAAGGGCAACTAGTTAGAATAACGTGATGTTTGATTTAAATATACTTGGAGCAATAGAAATTTGTCTAATTGAAAGGATAATTAAAAATTGTCGATATGGTACATTGCCTTTGACATAATATGCACATTTAAAACGTGATATGCTGTTGTGTCATTTCTGGTTTAAAGCTCATCCAGTATGACATGGAAGTGGGACATTGGATAAAAGGAATCGGCTTGATGGTATGATATTATCATTGGAAATGGATTCTGTGTTGACCACATTCCAAAATTAATAGCACCCTGGAATGGAATATCACAATCATATGTTTCTAAGATGTTTTATGTCCATGTATTGTCTTCTTCCGTTCAAACAGTAAATTTCGGAATAAAAACTTCTCGTTTATCCCCGACAGCATAAAGCATTATTTGAAACCTTAAATAATTAACGTTAGAAGATACCTCGTAAAATTTTACGAATCCTTCTGGTAGCTATAGATAAAGTTCGAGCATTTCACACTGCAGGTTCTCAGTTTCCTCATCTTTGCTGAAATTATGTAGCAAGTGAAGCAAAGGTAATTCTTTCCTTCACCCTGCTAGATTATTTACTACATAATTTCTCTTCAATTTAACCTATGTTCTTTCAGTTTGTATAGCGTATTCTGAAGACCATATCTAGGCATCATACCAGAGTCTCCTCTTATACCCAATAATGTCCAAAATTTCGTCAATATGTTTGTCTATTGTTCTTCTATAAAACCTTGATAATCAAAGTTTGATCCTTCATTGAAATAGTCCCGGCAATCTTTTCCAATACAGAATAATGGGAATTGCTATTTACCAGCTTTTTTATTCTGAGTGTTTTATGTGATACTCATGTTGGCTTTTAGTAAGAAATTACTGAAGAATACAGAATCGTCAATTGATACAATTTTAAGCTATTTTTTTCTTACCCCAGAAAAATTTCCAATTTTTCATGTATGCTGAGAAGTGGTCTATTTTACAGGTATCAAGATATGTGATATAGAAAAATCCCTAGAAAAAAATAAATCTAATATAGCCTTCTGCATCGATTAAAAATAGGTAGCTTGTTGTATACAACAATAACTAAGTAATTGACTATTTATGATTTTTATAAGAGTACTTCACATATTTATTATTATTATTAACAGTGGCTGAGACTTAAATTTATCAAAAATTAATGTAATCATATACTAAATTGTATATTAGGGTTTGTTTTAGGCAATTAAGATACAGTAGTTTATAGATTAAAATCTAATTAATAACATTTAATGTTAAAATAACTCATTTCATTTTAATCGCAAAGCATATTGTTAATTAAGGAAAGAAATATCGATTAAACATATGTCATTAGAATTTCGTATAGTTATCGAAGTGATAAGGAATGAGTCCAGAGCATTATATGTAGGAAATTAACTTGTAATCTAATTAGTATGAAATGCAAATTTTAAGATAAAATAAAATAGTGGTATTAAAGAGGAAATGATATTAATACAAGTATAAATCAAATAATAAAATCAAGAATATTTGTTTTCTGTAAAAAGACTTAATTTAAAATAAATCCTCAGAAACGGAAATTTACATTTTTAGAATAATCATATTTTGTTTTCATTTTGTAATAGTGTGATATTCTAGCATATTTAGAAAAATATCCTCTTTATAAAAATATTTTTTAATATTTAGTTCATTATATTAAGCACATATATTAACGAACTATTACTGATGTCCTATCTTCATTGTGATGTTTACAATAATTTTATTTTAAGTTTTTGATATTTAAATTATCCATCACTTAAAGTAGTTTTAATAAAAAAGTAAAGAATTAAAGTAAATTAATATTATAATGACAGTCAGAATTTAAATAATATTTATTTCAGAATTTTTAAATATATAGGATGCTATGTAAATAATATATCCTATGAAATATATCAAGATTATTTTAAAAGTCATTTTATTACAAAAGTTCATTACCGTTATGCTATTTTATGAAAATATTTCTTTTAAAGGGACGTGAATGACCGAAATTTGAAGATCTAATTAAAATGAACCATGTTATCTTATTAGCTGAAGAATTCTTTGAAAATTTTTATGCCTGCAATTTTCTGAGAAATTATAAATCTATAGTTATTTAATTATCAGAAAATGGTTGGTTTAATGAATCCTAAGCTCAGCAATAAATCTAGGGGAATCAATAAGCTTGATTTTTATTTCAATTACTTTTTCACTAATCGTTTTCTTCTTTATTGAGTTTAGATTTTATCAGGTATATTAGCATCACATGCAACTACAAAAAAAAAAGAAAGGGAAAAGTCTTTAGACAGTCCAATTTACACATTAATACTCATACTGAGTAATGTGTGGAACAGTGCACTTTGTTTATCTTTTAAAGATCATTAATACGTAACAGAAAAAAATCATCCACAGAATTAAACCCCTGAATTGAATATCATATTGTCAGGAACAAAATCGGTTACTTTTCTGCAATAAAAAATTACCTGAGTAATGTTTTCGAATCATACGAGGTTTATTACCGGGTGATCAAAAAGTCCGTATAAACTTTAAAAATTCATAATAACCGTAAAAATAAACAAAATGAAAAATAGCCTGCAGGTTTCGTATCGTTAGGGCATGGGATTTTTTTTTTAAATAGAAAATAAACAGTAACTCAAAAATAGCCGACAGATGGCGCTGGTACGAGCGACTTCGGTGGAAATATGCAAATGAGGCTGTTCCATGCCCTAGTGATACTGACCCTGCAAACCGTTTTTTATTTTGGTTATTTTTCCGGTTATTATAAACTTTTGGTACCAAAACCGGTACTTTTTGATCACCTGGTATGTGGAATTCCTGTATATAGCATTGAGTGTCACTGTGAAAATATTATTTCATTAAGCTGAAATGGAAAGGTATAGTTTGACACTATTTACTTGAATCTGCATAACATACTAAGAAGAAAATATCCAGAAATATACAAGACAAAAGCTAAAATTTGACATCTTATATGTACCTTAAAAGAGAACAAAAATAATGTTTTCAAATAGAGTTCATATTTTTATGTTATAGGATATCATTAACAAATATTGTTATAATAGCTATTAAATCAAATACATTTATATTTCTTTGTTTCCAAATGAAGTATTAAATAAAGAATATAAATAATATTTATTTTTAAAACAAAATTTAAATTGCTTATAAGACATTAAGTAATACTTCTCTTACTTCTGATATAATACGATAGGGGTTGGTTTAATGTAGAAATACAATGAAATATTTAAAGACATATCTAAAACTTTTTGTATTAGATTTCGTTCGTGGTTAGATGGATTCAAAAGCGATATTGTTTTACGATGCTTCTCATAAAAAGAAAATTTAACATGATTTATTTCTCTTCCTGGCTGGATTACAAAACATCATCCTTTCATATAAAGATCTGGTATAAGCAAAACATGTGAGGGAAAGTTAGAATTTTCTTCTTCTAACTTAAAAAATGTCAGATCTGATATTAAACAGGAGAAGGGACGTATGTTGGACGTAATGCACATAATTCTTTTGACAAATTCTGCTGTTTTATATAATTCAATCCATTTTATACTGAAATATAAACTAAAAGCTACTGGCCAGTTGAAACTAAGTAAAGAAAGTGGAAACTACTCAATACGCAAGATAAAAATCCTGTTCTAAGAGTCGGTATTTTTATCTTTACAATTACAGAGATTGTTTTCTGAAAAGTGCATTTGATAAATAATTTATGTTAAAATCACCTAATAAATAAATAAATAAATAGGACAGACTTTAGAATTTTTCATTGTATAGGAATGTTTCAGTTTTAAACAGGCTCTAAATCTCACAAAATCTATTATATTTTAAAGTTGGAGAAAAGTCACAAGAGATTATAATGGTTAGAGTAATTTTGAGATTTAAAACTCATTTTAAAGCTCAATTTTCAAATCTGTTTCATCACTAATTTATAGACTAATTCGAATGGAATTAGGGAATCCTGGTAGAGTATTAGGTAATGATCATTTATATAAAGTAATAGTTACTACTCATCTTCTGTGAGGATTTTTTTATGGTAATACCAATTATTATTGGTGTTTTTGGAAATTGATTAGTTTCAATAATATTAGAGGCTCCTGATATATCATTTCCTTGAATAAATCATTTCCTTGAATTTTTTTTTTGATTATTACCTCTTTCTTTGTTTTTATTATTTATATCCTCTATAAAAGAAATAGGGGTTGGTGCTGGTTGAACTGTTTATCCACCGTTAGCGTCTACGGTGGGTCACATAGGAAGTTCGATGGATTTTGCTATTTTTTCTCTTCATTTGGCTGGGGCTTCTTCTATTATGGGAGCTGTAAATTTTATTTCTACTATTATTAATATACGGGTGACTGGAATATCAATAGAAAAGGTTCCTCTTTTTGTTTGATCAGTTTTAATTACTGCAGTTTTATTATTACTTTCTTTACCTGTTTTAGCAGGAGCTATTACTATATTATTAACGGATCGAAATTTTAATGCAATTTTTCATTATATACGAGCCAAAGCAAACAAAAATTATCTACATACAAGACAACATATAAGGTCTGAAAGTCTGCAGACAGCAAAAACTGTTGGAAGTGGTCAATAGGTAAAGACGGAAGTCAAATTAATAATAAGCTCTTAAAACTAATGATTCCTTTTTATTTTACTCAAAATGGACAGAAAATGAATTTTTGAAACTAACTTTTAAATTTTTAAAAAAGGCGTTAGTTAACAAGGGAGAAAAATATTTGAAGTACTTTTTTTCATGTCATCGGAAAGTAATAAAGACAAAAATCGCCAGTGAGTTTATTCAGCAATTCAGTATGTTCAATGAAAAAATTGTGTCTAAAGGGGAGTTGAGGGTAGGTTTTTTTTTATTTGCCCACAATTTATTATGCTTTTTCCTTTTAAGTGTTTTTTACACGAAAAAAAATATTCTATTAAAAAATAACTAAAAAGTCTAAAACGTTTTCATGAGATTTTAAAACACAAAATCTGAAGTATATTTAAGTTTTATTGTATCTGCTGAAAACACTTACTTTACTTAAGTAATGTTCACTTAAATAATGTTTCACTTTTGAGAGTTTCAAATTTTTTTTAAATATTTGCAGGTGGTATTTAATAAAAATTCTTAGCAAATATAATTTTTACTACTTTTAAGCGTAAAAACAGCATTTTCAAAATAATTATTTCTTAATGTAATAAGTCATTTTAAAGAAAAGAAATATATATAAGAAGCTGATAAGTCTGACTATGCCTTTCTAGAAATTGAAAAAAAAAATGTTTTAAATATTTCTACATATGTTTTATAAGAAGTAATAAATTTATTTTTTTAAGTATCTAGAAATTTAAATGTTTTCTAAGAAAACATGTTTCTAAAAAGTAACAGAGGTCGAAAATATTAGATATGTTATGTCGTCATTACTGAAATATGTTTGCAAGTAAAATCGAAGAGCTTAAATCTAATTAGTTATATGAGAGCAATATTTATGGATTTATTCAATTATAATTATCTCAATGAATTTAAATCCTACTTTTATAATTTTAATAAAAATAAAAACAGTAAAACACATAAATACTCAAAGTTTTTTTTTAAATCGAAGTAAGAAGCATCGTCGGGGAAACTGTTGTAAAATCTAGACATTAAACATGTCCTCCTAAAGCTGGAATTACTTAAAAAGAATAGAAAGTGTGTGCTTTAATTTTCTTCAATAATGAGAAGCTGAAAATGTTTTCTTTCCTGTTGTTAATACTTCTGCAAAATGTCAGTGGAACCATGAAATACTTATATAGCATATAGTTTTAAATACGTTGGAAGCAATATATGTAAAACACTGACTTTTGTTGTTAAGCATAACATTAATATAAAGTTTATAACAGAACAAATTCAGATGTACCTGTTTCAAATTTAATTTAAATTTATAATTTAAATTCAGTATATAGCCAAGCATCACGAACAAGAAATTTAGAAACAAACTTATATATTTCATCAGCTACTTCTTCACATTTTGGAAGGAGAAAATGGATGTATTATACACTTTCCTTTCCCTTTTTATGTGTTACTTTTGTGTGTCCTTCATTATGAATTTTTAATGAATCCTAAACTTTCCCTGTGGGTAAATTTTGGATGGATTTTTCTTCTCCTTTCATTAAAACTGTTTATTTCTTAAAGAATATGAAAATCATAAATTGTTATTTCCCAAAGAAGGCCAGAAATATTCTTTAAGAAAGACACCAAAGGAAAATCTTACAAAATTAACCACAATAGAAAATAACCACAATAACCATAATAGAAAAAGAAGGAGAATTAATTTTTTACATGCAGGGGAATTCATATTAAATATAAACGTCTTGAACAAAACTCTAATGCAGAAAAAAATCAACTGCTAGTGATCCACACTCATTTTCAAAATTAAGAGACATTTCAGGTTTGCTCAATTATCTGCAGAACTATTGGAGCAATTTCAAACCATTTTATTCCAATTTTTTTGCTTTCTTCAAATTTGAGTATAATCATATTTTCTGAGGTCTATTAAACCTAAACAGACTAAATATAAAAAATTTGGATTGTTTAAAGTCAGATTTCGTATATAAAAATGTAAGAAATCTGACCCGTTCTCTACAAAGCTAGCTGGGATAAACTGGATAAAATTTCCATTTAGTGATTTCAATGTTATCTTCATTGGTGAAAACCAATTTCTACCTGCAAACTTCTATAATGTCTGAATAATACTTCATTATTTACTTTAAGAGTTCAATTTTCAGTTGAGTATAAAGCTAAACTTGGTGGAAAGGTTCAAAACGAACCTGACAAAGTGTTTTATCATATTTCCCGCAGTATGTGTTCCGTTTTCCTCTGTAGCCCTCTATTTGACAACTGTGCTGTTTCTCCCTTTTCTTCAGAAAATGGCCAACACCATCTTTGGGGATTTTTTTTTTTTTTTTTTTTTTTTTTGCCCTATGAGGTACAGAAGAGATCTTGGGCATATTGTTCTGTTTACAAACTTTTTTAGATAAATGTTGGTTTTTAATATTTGTAACACCTTAAGGTTAGGAGTTTTGTGGACAGCTTTGTGAATTATCCATGCATTTGCAACTGCCATGTCCACTGCGTATGAATGAAAATTTTCCAGTACCACTGACCAGTAGTCACAGATATATGAGTGACAACCAGTTAGAAGCAAAATTCCCAAAAGAACTTATTTTATCAGCACTTCTCAAGAAATTGTATTACTTTATTACATCTGTTGCATATCGCAATAGGACTATTGTTTTATTATTTGATTATTTTAAACTTTATTGGAATAAAACTCCTCAAAAAGCTTTACTGGAGATTTTTCTTTCAATGTAGTTCCCATTTGCTTGAGAAAGTCAGTTGCAATTGAATTAAGTGTTTTCTACTTTCTATACTGTGGCGATTTGGTCTTTATTGTAGCTTACTGATGTTTTTCAGCTTTTCGTTTGTTCTTTGTTATTTAAACACTAGATCTTGTAGACGCTTCAGGCTCGCAAATGTGTTCAACTTCAACTTTAACCTCCAGAGTTTACGATAATCTCACCAGTATTTACTTCATTGTCATTCCTCTCATCTTCATTCGTAAGTTCACTGGCATCTGGTGGTAACATAGCAATTTTAACATTGCTCTTATCTGAATATAAACTATTTAACAATTCCAATGCTTCCTCTAACTTCAGAAACATTAGCAACGACATGACTGTGCGGAGGTAAAACGCTAGGTAGAATTTGTTTTTATTTTACGCTTAGTAGTTAAGCGTAAGTAGTAAATTATAGTAACATATATATAGTACTTGTATTAACAGTAGTACACTACTCGTTCAGCTTTGTTGAACGGGTGGGACGCGTTGCCAATTACCTCATGCAATCCTCCTAAAGGTTGCAATAGAACTTCTGAGAGCATCCGATGTATGCTCTATAATCTCACTTTGTATAAATTAGTCGACTAGAACAATTCTATGAGGCTGCGAGTTAATATTAAATTAAAATGAACTCAGAGGCAATTGCACCACTGAAAAGACAAACATAGAGCTCCAAGGCCTCCTTCCTATATCTCATAGCAACCACGGTACCTCATTCATGGAGCAATGAGGGGTTTTGTGATCGTCCCTTACGATGCTTACCCAGAACAGTAAACTTCGGCACAATAATGGTCAGTTCTGCGGACATTAAAGGGAAGGTATAGATTGTATAGTTCTTTTCCCATGAAGTAAGAATCTGTGGTTAGGCATACCAGAACTCATCATGGATGCCCAATGATCCATACTTCAAACTTTATGGTCTCTGCACTGTCCTAAAAGATTTTCCTGTTTTTAGAATTAAGCAGGACACAAATAGCACGTCTTCTTGAAAACAACCATCTCGCATGATGTCTTCGGGATATAGTCAACTGTGGTAACATACAAATCATGAGAGAGCTGAGAAGCTATAGCACTCTTGTTACGAATGGCTATAATTGAAAAATGACGATCTTCTCTCTCCATCATGGCTCTTGGACGACCTCGACCAAACTTTCTACGGCTTACCTTTCTGCGAGTTATGCGAGATGCACACTTACGTAGAAACGTATGTAGAGATGTCAATACTAGTAATAATTAGTTCAGAATTAGTGAAAATGAATATTTAAAGGTTCAAAATTAAACTTGAAATGTTCGTACAATAGAAGTAACATTGATACTTATCAAAATCCAATTATAAATAAACAATATAAATTCCCGTTGAAATATAAGCCCTGTAAGTTTTCGTGGTTACAATATTTTCTTTTTGCAAAAATGTAAAGAAAGAAAATCGTGATTTTTGAAAACAGATATTAGGATATGCAAGAAATATATTCTTTATATGACATATCTTTAAATACTTTCATTACCTAAATCTTTCATTTGACAAAATCCTTTCACAAAAGTTCCGTAAAATGTCATAAAATAGAATCTCTCACAGGAAATTACAAAGTGTAATTTTTATGGCTGCAAACTAACAAGCAGTTTTCCGACATGTTACGGTGCACCAAGATGGATTCTCTGAACTTATCATAATAAAGTTTTCTTTTAGTTCCACTTAACCTCAGGAGGAACTGCTAATTAGCTAGTAACTGTGCTTTTATAATTTATTGCAGTTATTAAGAAGTCATGAAACCCAGTAAATTATTTTTCATATTTTCACG
>CM063502.1:126748896-126793896 GCA_032207245.1 Pardosa pseudoannulata | reverse complement strand
GGTAATATTAATAGGCAATAATTTTAAGTGGGAAAAATAGTTTGAATAAGCTTTACACTCAAGAGGCTGTTGAAGTTTCAATGTCGTTAAAAGACCTATTACATTTTCTGTTCCTTAGTTATAGTATTTACAAGTGCACTATGTTTTAATTATAATTCTACGAGTGATATATATCATCTATCAAAAGGTGTTTTGAGCGGAATAGGACGTTGAATGGAGGATTGTTGACACCAAAAACCATCTCAATCATTCTTTCTTAGAAATTCATTAGGATGCAGGTGAAGTTTTTGCAGTGTTGGTTTCAATTGCATCCCAAAGAAAGAGTCTCGCATGACAGAAACTCTCTATATTGTAAGTGAAATAGCAATATTTTATTCCCTTGTTCTTCAAAGGTTTGGTCAGACGCATAGATTAATGATGTCCTGTAGATCGTCGAGATTGCTCTCGAATACTGAGAACTTCCATTGGTTCCTGAGAACTTGCCTTACAATTGTAAGACTAGCAGTTCTACAAAACTGTCACGACGTCATCAACCACGTGTACGATGAGCTGATCAGAAAATTTGCCTCCAGACTGTGGTATAAAAATACCAGAGTTTATGGCCCAGGGAATTTTGTCTGACCGAGTCCCAAGTGAACTCATTTTGTGAAATGATAGCGTCTGGAGAGCGACTTAGAGTGTCCTCCCACCACCTTTTTCTCACCGTACCTGATTACCAGAAGCAGCAACAATCGGGAAAGTTGATTTCTGTAACGACCAACAATTCACTGTAAATATCTTAGTCATATTTGTGAACATTAACTCATTTGTGTTTCTAATACAGATATTTAGTCTGTACATAGGCCTCCGCTGTCCCTTTTTCAGCTCACTTAAAGATCAGTACACTACAATAGATGCAAATAATTTTTCTTAATTTTAATACATTTCAAAAACATATGCAAACCTTTTTACTTAATTTTATCACTATTTTAAGACATGTTTATTAAATAGTTTTTATTTGGGCTAAAGATGTTAAATGAAAAGACATAGAAAACATTTATTTATTCCAATTATTCAGACCGATGCAAGACTTTTCCGAAAATGTGTTTCTGTTTACCACTCTCAATGTAAATATAGTTGCCCAAAACATTTGGATAATTTCTTACCTTTTCCCAAAATGAGAGTGAAATTTCTAAATGTTAATAGAAAACACTAAGTTAGCATTAAAAAATATATCTTCTTCATACCTTATTGCTAGATGTTAAGATTTAGTGGAATGTATAATAAATAAGAATAATGTGAACGAGGGGGAAACCAAAATACTTAAACACAATGAAGTAGAATTAAATGAATACGGATTGGATCAGCGTTGGGAAAATGACAACTCAATAAGATTCACGATTAAAAGGAATAAAGCATTTACTTACAATGACTTTGAATATTCTCACTCCAACGTCGTCCAAACCTTCCACTTTAAAGAAAACCAAGAAAAAACAGAATATATGGCCGATTTAATCCCCTCGCTCTCAGCGAACACTATTGTATTACATATATTTACAGATGACGCTAAGCTTCATGGTTACAAAATAAACACAGTTTACAAAAAATATTAAGCAATTGCTGTCGCATCATGGCTGTTGGACGGAACACTTATTCATATTCATATTTCAATATATCCGTGCAGCTAGCTTTAATTATCAAGCTTACTTGGGGGGGGGGGGGTTGTTGCGAGTCTACAATCTTGCCCAGGTCTTCAGCTTTCATTTTCAGTTTCTAAAACTTGTTCTAGATACTGGAAATCGGACTTTGAGAAACTCCAGTGGCTTCTCCTATTTTAATTTATTGTTTGTTCTCTTTTTAATCCACTGACAACCCACCACAATTCTGAAACAGTAAAATGATTTTGTGGAAACATCTCAGTCATCAAGACAATTTTCTTATTGAATGTCGATCCTGTTTTTTCGCTTTGTCTTTCATTAAGTTGAAATTTCATTCGCTATCTCTAAAACATCGTTTTTGACGTCAAACTCAAAACTTTCATTCTCCAAAGTTTGAGCCGAACGATGGCCGAATGGTAGAGCGTTGATTTTTGAAACCGGAATTCGCGGGTTCGAGTCCCGCTACTGGCGTGGATGTTTGTAGCCGTTCGAAATCGGCTTTAAACTGTAGTTCCCGGTCTCATTAGCCCTCGTGTGCAAAACAGTAGACCGTATTCCAACCAAACCCAAACCCAAAGTTTGAAAATGAAAAAGATTACATTTAAGACACTCTTCTTCCATTTTCGCAAAATAATTCCTTTAAACCATTATTTTATATCCTTACAATATCCTTTAATTGCTTTCAGCAGTGCATATAAAGAAAGCTTCACGTGATTTCACAATCATGGTCAATTATCATTTTAAAGAAACTATACCTACTAGTCAGTGAGATATACAATAATTTGTCTTAAATACTGCTTCACGTTATATTTTAATTTTTGATTTTGAACACAACTTCAAATTAAACATAAGATTTGGGTGTTTTTAAACTACAATAAAAATAAATATTTAGAATTTTTTAAAGCCTCGTTTCTCAGTACAGCTAACCAGGATGATCAATAGCCCGCTCACACAATGGCCATATATAATAAAAGTTAAATTATATTCTTTCAGAGCATATTTAACATTTAGATAATAGAATACAAATTTATGAACACAGAAATTAATTACCCGCTAACAATAGTGTTTAATGAGAAATTGCTGTGTCCCAAAACTTAACATATCCCCATAAAAGATCCATAATATTTCTTCTTTTTATAGCGAAAGATCAGATTGATAACAAAACCTTAAACTATGCTTTATTTTATATCTAATTATGCAACAATTAGTTTCACCAGGTATGATCCACGATAAAACATATTAAATTCTTTACTTTGCTTATAGATTCTTATAATAAAAGTTTGATGCAGCATATTTTCACAGGAACAATTTTTTTGTCTCATTTCTTTATGTAATACGTTATACTGCTCTATTAATTTTAGGAATGCAATATGAAACATTTTATTCGAATTTTTTAGAAAAATCATTTAAGTATTGATTCTATTCATTCCTATAAACAAAGTAATGGTCATTTATTAAAAAAAGCCACGTGTGTGATATTTAAATTTAATAACATTTTACTATAATACACTGTAAATTGTTTCACTCTTCGTAAGTAATTAAATTATGCCCTCTTAAGGATGGTGCTATAGAAACAAAACTCTACTATATAATTCCAATAAAAAACTTTACTTAAAAATTTTTTATTACTTTAGGCATAATGTTAATGAGTAGTTAATAAAGATGTAATTTTTTAACTAATGAGTTGTAATTCTGAAGGTAAATAATTAAATAATTGAATTTTTCAGATGGACACTTTCATGAAAGTATTGTTTTTAGATTCGGTTTGACTCATACATTATAATATATACTTTTAAAACAATGATTAGAATAACACTCTATCAAACTTTAATGAAGTTCGAATCTATAAAGACTCTCAAGAATGGAATACTTATTTTTTAAATTTACTTCAGTTGATAATTTTTTCATGAAATTCAAATCTCTTATATCAATTATTTGACGGTTCTTTTATGAACACTTCATAAAATTAGAAGCATATTGATACAAAATATTGGACAGTAAAAGGAAAACTATTGGAAAATACCACTCACCTTGTTTCAGTCATTATAGACATTTATATTTTGCAAAAGATACAGTTTCCCATTTTTTGTCAATTTTACCAGTGTACTGATTTTAAATATAGAGAAATAAAGAACAGGAATGGGAAATATAACAGAGTACTGAAGAAGACTACTTTTTGGAACATAACTGAACAAAGCAATCGTAGTCGTGATTACCAATCAGTGAGATGTAGGAACAAAATAGTAGCTCCACATATGGAAGAATTCTGTCCCACTAGAGAACAATCTTATGAAAATAGAAGCTTTGCTGAGGAAATAAAGGGATTAAAAAGAAATATTCTTCCAAACCAAAAAACTCTAATCACTCAAATTATAGCAGAATTTATTACTTATTTAGTATTACTTTTTCTTATAATGACTGTACCCGGGTACTTTACTGATATTCATAGTTTGGTAGTGATAAGAAAAATATTTCATTGCCTGCATTCATGTTTAGCAACATAAAACATATGATTTTTGACGATGAGTCCACATTAACTAGCTTGCCTAATTCTACATACTGTGTTAATTAGGCAAGCTAGTTAATGTGGACGGTGTTTCAGGAATGGAGTTTCACAACCTTATAATTTGAAGTGTTTTAACCTTAATTTGAAAAAGGAAGATTAATCAGTATGTATTTACTCCAAGATACAGAATTCATAGAAATATCTCTCCCTGACAGTCATAAAACCGACAAGAAGTATTTTCATATTCTAGATGACAATATATATGCACTGAATTTGAAATAATAAAGTAAATTGGATAGCATTTATCACAAAAATAGTACTCCATTCTAGGACTGGTAAAAGAAAGGTTTGAAAATCAAGAACTAAAACAGACTCTATGACCTTCAAAATGAACTTATCTCAAGTTCCATGAATGATATATTATGGATGATTTAGGGAGCAAAGGATTATGATTCTATAGCATTAAAATTGCAGTTTAAAATTTCAATAGAATTTATTAAAGATTATTGAAATATTTTAAAACAGAATTTTTGTCAGCTTTTACCTCAAAATTAATTTTGCTAGATTTAGAGGAATTAGTTTTCAGTATATTTCCATTTTATGTCAAATAAGTCATCATTGTTCTCTTAAATTATTTGTATTACTTACTTATTGCTGCACTAGAAGTTTCACTGTATTAATCATCAATCCTTTTGAGACTAGTCTATGACATCCAATTCTAGTTTGGAGAAAAATATTCCATTGTGTTTATTCATGATTACCAACATAAAATGTATGATTGTTGACGATGAGTCCACATTAACTAGCTTACCTAATTCTACAGACTGTGTTTTTGGAAGGTATGTTTCAAGAGCTTATAATCTGAAATGTGTTAACCTTAATGTGAGAAAGGAATTAGTATGTATTTATCAGTGTGTATTTGTTCCAAGATGCAGAATTCATAGAAATATTTGTTCCTGACTGTTACAAAACCGAAAAGTAGTATTTTTATATTGTAGATGAAAATATACATCCACTGGTTTAGAAATAATAAAGTAAATGGGATAACATTTATCACAACAATAGTGCTCCATTCTAGGACTGGTAAAGGAAAGGTCTGAAAAACATGAACTAAAACAGACTCTATGACCTTCAAAATGAACTTATCTCAAGGTCCATGAATCATATATTATGGATGTTTTAGGGAGCAAAGGATTATGATTCTACAGAATTAAAATTGCAGTTTAAAATTTCAATAGAATTTATTAAAGATTATTGAAATATCTTAAAACAGAATTTTTGACAGCTTTTACCTCAAAATTAATTTTGCTAGATTTAAAGGAATTAGTTTTCAGTATATTTCCCTTTTATCTCAAATAAGTCATCACTGTTCTCTTAAACTCTTTGTATTATTTACTTATTGCTGTACTAGAAGTTTCCCTGTATTAATCATCAACCCTTTTGAGATTAGTATATGCGATCCTATTCTAGTTTGTTTTCTCGCATGTACTTAATATATGTAATATGCTACGGAATGGGAAGGCCATTACACATACCACGCGTATTAATGCAGAAACATTGGCCGTTACTTGCCTTACCAATCCCTTGTGTGTGAGATAGGCTGAGTAAAACAGAGTAAACGCAGTCATATCTAATAGAAGACTTTGGGAAACGAAGTGCTAAATATGTTAAAAACTTCGGAGTGATTTTAATAATATCGTTATTCCTTTGATGTTAAACCTTAATAAGATTCTTGTGTTTCACAAAAGGGAAAAATTCTTCAAGCCTGCTGTTGTATAATTGAATACATATATCGAAAATGTATTAACAATAAGCAACAATTTTCAGAACTCTTGGCATGAAATATTACTTAAAATAAAGCAAACAAATTTCTGAAACCTAAATTTGCAAATCAGAATTGGTGTTTGGCTCTTCATCTCGCAGATGGAAATAAATAAAAACTTTCTAAAATTTACAAAATTGTAAATGAGAAAAATATATTATTATTTGAGGTATATGCCTGACATATTATCTTAATACCCATGAGCAGGTATTAAAGAGAAATTTGTCATTTTGCTTGATAAAAATTTCTTAAACAAGTTAATTTAAGAATCTCAAGAAGAAGAAAGAATATCCACATCAAAGTTCCTAGAAGGTAGATAAATTTAATTCCGCCCTTGACTTATAAACATCAAATAGACAGTTTTAAGAGGATTTTAAAATTTTCCTGTATTTATTTTAGACTATTAAAAATATATTTGTGAAGCATATTTATAAAATTAAAAATAACAATTTTATTTGACTCTGTTAGCGTTGGAAAATAATCTTTTAATGGTGATCTAGCAAAATGTCCGAACAAAAAATTAACTGAAACCATCTGTTCGTTATTAATGAGAAAATGAACCTGGTATTTATGAAAGTTTTAAAAAATAGCATGAAAACAGGAGAAAATCTAGTCAGATATTCACAGATTAAAAAACAATTGAAGTCATCACTGTATTATTCATTTCATACTTTTATATATCATTCATTTAGAAATTTCTCTTTATTAAGCTGATATTAGTACCTTTTGAGTTGAAAAGTCCTCATTATAAAATCTTATAATTAAAGCAGCCCAATATAAAACGTTTTTTCCTGTTAAGAATAAAATTTTTCCTGAATCATTAATAAGGGGGAACTTTATTAAAATCATGTAGTTTTGATATAAAAAGCGATAAGTTTTTAAAAATCTCAAAATATATGCATCACTAGAAAAAATATTAATTTAATTACCCATAAACTAACTTTTAAAATTTCTGAATTAGGTAAGGTTTTTTATGCCAATTATCTTGTTTATTTTGTGAACCACCATTATATTAATATGAGCGATTAAATTTATCTCGTAGCACAATCAAAAGTATATATATATATATATATATATATATATATATATATATATATATATATATATATATATATATATATATATATATATATATATATAATATATATATTATATATATATATATATATATATATATATATATATATATATATATATAAATATATATATATATATATATATATATATATATATATATAATATATATATATATATAATATATATATATATATATATATATATATATATATATATATATATATATATATATATATATATATATATATATTGTATGTATGTATGTATGTATGTATATATACATATTTTTTTTCTATTTTTTATTTCTTAGTAGTTTTGGATTATTTAAAAGAGTTCGATACATTTTAAGTTTTCAGAAAAAAATATATTTATCTTCAATTTGATTTAAAAATTTAATTTCTAATATACATATTTTAAAAGTTATTTTGAAGATAAGATAATTTCCATTTTTATATTCAGCATATATTTCTTAGGTTATTTAACAATATTCCAATTGAAATCATAAAACTAAGTAATTTTTATTCCTAGACAATTATTAGAGGACATGTAAAAATTTAGGCTACAAAAAGCAAATATTCTTAATTTATGATGAATTTTATATAAATATTTTAAGCCTCTAAAGGTACTATATCTCCTAAATCATTAATTATTTCGTTTTCAGCATATTCTATAATACTTAGTTTTCTCTCAGCTACTCTGTTGATATAATGTACTGTGAATTGTGAAGGTCATTACACATTGGAGAATTTATACGGAAACATTAAACCTTAACATTGAACCTTAACATTGAAAACATAGTAAATGTAGCATTTACTAATGGGGCACTATTAAAAATAAAGCCTTCAAGGACATAAAAGATTCAATACTTTTCATTTCACCTTTATTTCCTTGCAATTTTAATAAAGCTATAGTGATTTACAGGGAGAAATTTCTTCCTGCCCGTTGATATATAGTTAAAAATATATATCGCAATAAATGAATGAAGTTCTTACCAGCATCTTGCAAACTTTGAAGCAGCTATTATTCTTTAAAATATAAAGTAAACAAATATCTAAAGCATAAGATATGAATTTCCTTTTTTTATTCAGTTATTTTCTAATGATTAGGGTTTTATAGGAATTTCACTTTCTTACTAAGACTTTCTTGTCTAGAAAAGTGTATGCTACCTAGCCTTTTTCGCAAATACTCAATGTATGCTACGAATTGCGAAGGTCTTTACACACTGAAGAATTAATGCAGAAACCTGGCTGTAACATGCCTTCCTAATCCCTTGTGTAGAAGATAGGTTGAGAAAAATAGAGTAAATGTAGCCATATCTAATGGAGCGCTAAGGGAATAATAAGGGAAACGAAGTGTTAAATATGTTAAAAATTTTAGTAGTTATTTTGATAATATCGCTATTCCTTCGGAGTTAAATTTTAATATATTCTTGCAGTTCTCGAGGAGAAAAAACATTCTTCAAGTCTGTTGATAAAGGAAAGGATATATTGCAATAGTTTTTGGTATAATGAAGTACTAAGTAACAACTTGTAGAATTTCCATGAGATATTATGTTTAAAATAAAGACTATATTATGACTACGTTAAGCTATGGATATGTTAAATTATGAATAGAATTAAATATACTAAGTCTAAATAATTCAGGAACATATGGACATATGCTACATGTGGAGGTGTCACAATATAGGGGACGTTGGTTTGAAAGTAAAATAAGTTCGATAGTTAATGAAGAGTTGTCTTGAAGTTCTTTAAGCTCATGATCTTTCACCTGTTCCTCAACCATAGCCTCGTAATCTATAATACTAGGCATGTTAATGTCTCTAAACGAGAAAACGCATCAGTAACACAGTTATCATTACCGGAAATGAATCTAATGTCCGTAGTGTATTGGCTTATAAAGTCTAAATGTCTAAGCTGACACTGGGAAATTTTTTCGTGTTTCTGACTAAATGCGAAAATTAGTGGTTTATGATCGGTAAACAATGTAAATGATCTATCTTCCAAAGCATAATGAAGTGTTTAATCGCGCTGTAGATAGCAAGCAATTCTCTATCATATGGACAGTATTTAGCCTCAGCGGCTATTAATCGACGAGAGAAAAATGCAAGAGGTTCCGTTTTCCCCGAGACATGCTGTTGTAAGATGGCACCGATATCGATGTCTAAAGCATCGACGGAGAGTGAAATTTCAGCATTAGGATCAGGATGAACCAAGAGTACAGCATTTGATATAGCTTGTTTACACGTATTAAAGGCTTTGTCGGCTGCATCAGTCCATTGAATCATAACAAGTACCTAAAACATAAAAGTGATAAATAAGAATATTGCAATATTCGGCTTTATTTTGTCTTTCATCACCGCATACAGGAGAAAATTAAAATTTTAATGCTGTTTAACCTTCAAGGTCTAATAAACTCAGCAAAAGCAAAATTAATTTAAGTATTAGAGTGATACATATTCTTAACATCTTTAAAACTGGCATTCAACAGAAATGTGACATTTTGATGAACAAGTTAACATAAAAGAACATTTTCAAGAATCCTCAAAAGGAAAAAAAAAACATATCAATTTTGAACTCACTGGTGGGTAGGTTTTGGACTTAAATTTTAATTACATCTTTGTGGTTTGCAAGAAAATAGTTTTTCATATTCATTGATACATAAATGGAAAGAGTATATGTCACTATTTGATTTAATGAAATACTTTCTAACAGCAATTCCAACGCAGTTCCAATAGAAACTATGATTTAAAAGAAAGCAAACAGGTATCTTGAAAATATTTTGTCTTATTTAGTCTTTTATCAATGCATACCAGTGAAAATTAAAGTTGAAAGGCTTTTAATGGTTTACAAAATAATAATTCGAATAAAAGCAAACATTACTTGAGGTATTTGAGTGACATATTTTCCTAACGCCTTTAAACAGATATTCAAAAGAAATTCGTCTCTTTACTTGACAAGTTTCTCTTAAAGAAGTTTTTCAAGAATCTTTAAAAAGACGAAAGAACTATCCCTTTTTGAACTTACTGGAAGAGAAAATTAATTTTGCGTCTCTCAACTCAAAAATATCAAATTGAGAGTTTCAAAATGATTTTAAAAATTTTGTGTATTTACCTCAGTCTATTAAAAATACATTTGGGGAGAATATTTATAAAATTAAAAATAACAATTTTATTTATTTCTGTTCGGATTAGGAAATAACCTTTTCATGATGGTCTAGCAAAAAGTTCATACCATAAAATCAATTGAAACCATCTGCTTGTTATTAATGGGAAAATGAGTCTGGTATTTATGAAAATAGAAAAAAAATGGCCGGAGAAAAGAACGAGATCTAGTCAAATCTTGACTGTTAAAAAATGTGCTCCCTTTTTCCTTTATTGAACAGAGATAAAGTTAAGAAAGAAATTAGATTAAAAATAATAGATGCTTCCCTATTTACTTTTTATAATAATAAAAATATTTTCTAAGTATAGCATTACACTGCTTCAAATCATAACACAAACACAGCATGTAGTCACTATGTATGAAAGAATAAATTTGGGTAATGTAAAATTCAAGGCTTCATTGTTGCTTTAAAGTAGAAATATTTGGATTTAAAACGAGTTTATAAGAAAAAAAAGAGGTTTCTTAATATTTGAGATGATCGTTTAGATTTAAAAATAATAAATTTCTGAAGGATGCCCTAATAAAATTTTTTTTTAGAATTAAAGGAATATAGTACCTTACGAGCTGAAGACTATTCATCATATTAATCGATTTTTTATGCTATGAAATTTGGGTAATGTAAAATTCAAGGCTTCATTGTGGCTTGAAACTAGAAATATTTGAATTTAAAACGAGTTTTTAGAAGAAATAAAAGGTTTCTTAATATTTAAGATGATAGTCTAGATTTTAAAATAATAAATTTCAGAAGGATGACCTAATATTTTTTTTAGAATTAAAGGAATATAGTACCTTACGGGCTGAAAACTATTCATTATAATAATCGAATTTTTATTCAATACAATGTAGTCGCTATGTTATGAAAAATAAATTTGGGTAATGCAAAATTCAAGGCTCCATTGTGGCTTTAAAGTAGAAAAATTTGGATTTAAAACGAGTTTATAGAAGAAATAAAAGGTTTCTTAATATTTGAGATGATAGTCTAGATTTTAAAATAATAAATTTCAGAAGGATGGCCTAATATTTTTTTAGAATTAAAGGAATATAGTACCTTAAGAGCTGAAAACTATTCATTATAATAATCGATTTTTTATTCAATACAATGTAGTCCCTATGTTATGAAAAATAAATTTGGGTTATGCAAAATTCAAGGCTCCATTGTGGCTTTAAAGTAGAAAAATTTGGATTTAAAATGAGTTTATAGAAGAAATAAAAGGTTTCTTAATATTTGAGATGATCGTCTAGATTTAAAAATAATAAATTTCAGAAGGATGGCCTAATAAATTTTTTTAGAATTAAAGGAATATAGTACCTTACGAGCTGAAAACTATTCATTATAATAATCAATTTTTTATTCAATACAAAAATTTCAGTTATTAAAAAAGGTAACAATTTCATTTTAAAAAATAAATGACTTTTGAGGTTTTCTACTTTTTGATATTTTACCTGTATTAGGTATCCAGGAAAAATCGATTCACATTATGATTTATAAGTAATAATTAATAACTAAAAACACATTTATTATATTCAATGTATAGTTAGCTTTACGGATATAAATATTATATAAAAATTACCTTTAGTACACCCTCTTGTTAAGAGAAAACCAGATCAGTATTAAAATTATATATTGAAAATTTAAATATATTTAATTACCAAATGCATAATTTTTATTAAATATGTAATTATTAAACAGCAAACACCAGCTTATACTGTATCGGAATTTTAACACAATAAACATTGAAACAATGAGATCCACAATTAATCAGCTGTTTATTAAAATTTAAGAATATATCTTTTGTTTTAGGAGACAAGCATGTAATTATTTTACGGAACAAAATATCACTCAGATATATATTAATTTCTCTCGTCCGCATCTCTTTGGTAAACAGAAAAATCGATTTCAAATATGATAGAGTTTGGATGCAGTAGTAGACTTCGATAAATGTGACGAATGTTTACCTTAGATTCTTTCTTTCAATCTAAAAATATAGGACGATCGAAGTAGAGGAGCTGAAAGAGCGATTCGATATCCAATAAGGTAAGCTGTATGTCAGCTTGAAAATTACTCGGTTGAGATTATTTATGAATTGTAAAGCCCTAGTGTTTAGGTTTCAAAAGCTTTATATTTCTTCTTGTTTGTCTAGCAAAGAAATTTGGAATAATCTTAAAAATACAGTGGGCATTATTTGTTTTCTTTTTGTAACCTTCCTAAAAAATACTGCAGATAAAAGTATGTTGTCAATATTTATTATATATAAAAATATCTACAGATAATAACTTCTCTCTAAATGAAATAAACTGATACGAATGTAAATTTAAGATATAAAATTTAAACCTATATAATTCAAAATTTTAATTTTAATGACATATAAAAGATTTTCTTTAATTATTTTATACGATATAAATATTTTAAAACATAAAAAGTTGGGTTTTTCGTTAAATAAAGGAATGTATTTTTATACTTTTTGAACATCTTAAGGGGGAAGGTAAAACTCATTTTTTTTTACTATTAGTCATATAAACCTAAATTTTTCTATATGTTAAAGCACTAATTTGTCAAATATTAAAAATAATTGAAATGTAATATTGTTTTTTAATAAATTTTTAAAATAAAAATTTAGAAGCTCTTTACTGCAAAATTTAGATATTTTCTTGCATCGTAATAGTTCTAAGAACAGAACAAAAACTGTGAATCCATTACACAATTTGATGGCTGGTTAATTTTATTTAATGCACGCTTTAAGTTAAAAGTAAAGCTTTACTTTATTTTCTCTTGTCACACAATTTATTACCAGATTAAGATTCTAAATTTGCCCGGATTCTCAAATGAATATATATTTTTATTATAACAGTATATATGAATGTTTATTCCAGATAATGAGAATTTTTAACAAAAAATGTGATGCAAAAGGAGTTTGAACATTTAAAAAGGTGAAAAATTCATTTTGAGGAAAACAACATTTTAGGTATTTTATAGTATCTTACCTGTGATACTACCTATGAGAAACTCAATAAGTCATATTTTAATTAATTAAAAAGTACTTGAATTCATTTAAATGTATTTTTGACAATAATCGCCTATTTGCTATATATAATTAGATTTTTATAATTTACAAATGCACTTGAAGATGAAAATAAAATTGAATTTTTCTAACTACTAAGCCCAAACTGTGCCCCTAAACTTCTATATTTTTCAGGATTTGTGTCTAAAATATGTTTTGGTTTATACGTTTACAATACATTTATATGAGTATTTACATATATAACTTTTTTTATAAAGGATATTTTAATAGGACACAGGTGTATTACTGAAATAATTTGATTAAATAAATTCGATTTTGATTAATAAGTTGAGATAATTTGATTAAAAAACTCATAACACAAAGTAAACCTAAAATCAGTATATGTCCATAGTATAATTTTAGGTACTTCACATGATACACCCAATATACAGAAAATAACTAACTATCGATATGAGAATTTGTTTCTGCCTGGACAAAAGTTGTTACCAAAATCTAAAACAATCTGAAACGCGTCAATGGACCATCGTTTATTGCATATGTTTTATAATTAATTTCTGCCTAATTTAGAAAGAATATGTATTTAATGCTTTTCACAAATAATTAATACAAACTCGCATTAAGAATAATCGATATTTTAAGCATGGGAGAGATGAGAATTATCTTTTGCGAAGTTTCTCGATTTTATGCATCAGTTTTGGTATTGGTAGGTTTGCATCGACCAAGTAATTAACAATCTATGTATTGGAAAAAATGCGCTGATGAAACATTACGAACTGGATAAAATGCAATCATAAGAGAAATAAAAATGTTATTACTTCTGATAAGAAAGACGTATAAAATAATGAGGGTCTATTATGGGATATCAGTTGTCCCACTGCTATTAATAAGAATAGAAAATCAACGGAAAACCGGAAGATCTATAATTTTGAGGACAAAATTTATGATTTAATCTTTAAAAAGTACGAATTTAGACGAACTTAAAATAGAATTCTGAACAATCACTCTTCTTAATGTAAATAACCGAAAAAATAAATATTTGATTTATATTCTACAACATATTTGATAATATTTAGAAAAAGAAATTTATCTTTGATTGTATTGCATATTATAGCGATCGTTTTCTTTTATCATCAGTTAAAATTTTGTTATCATCATGTTAAGTTACCATCAGCTAAAGCCCAGTGGCGTTGGAGTAGCTCTTCGTGCTCCCACAACACAGGTCCGAGGTTCAATTCCTGGACTGGGAAAGTTTGACTCAGCCTTTCATCCATTCAGTAGGTAGACAAACTGAGGATCAAGCATGCTTGATAACTAAACACTGGGGGTTCCGCGTAAGGTTCACCACCTAACTGGAACATATGCTTCTCACCCCAGGGCCCTTGGTCTCGGAAACGGAGATTGGCACCGTAGGCCTTGGCCCCCTAGGGGCTGTTGGGCCAAGGAGTTTAATTTAAAGCTTTGTTATATTATTTATAATTTGAGAAATGGAAAAAAATTAATAATTAAATCTTTGCATATATTTAAAAATATGTTTAATAAAGCTATTATTAGTTTTTTCATATCTTGGGTTTCTCTAAGCCGAATAATTAACTGGAAAAAGTGAAAATGTGAAATAGCTAGAAATATACTCCTTACTAACTTATAATTTAAATTGTTTGTGAGAAGTTTTCTTTTTCAGTGCTGACAACTGACAATCAAAAGTTTACTTAGCCTAGTTTATTTACAACCTACCTTCAATAGTGTAAAGAGTATATTGATATAATGGTAATTAAAGAGCAAAACAATAAAATATAAATTAACAAATTTAATTAGTATATTTATTCTTACTTGAGGAAGTAGTGGAAAAAAAGAATTAAAAATTTCTGTATAATCATAAAACGAAAACAGAGAATTTCTAAATTTTAATTTTTACAAAGTACGAATTTAGACGAACTTAAAATAGAATTCTAAACAATCACTCTTCCTAATGTAAATAACCGAAAAAATAAATTAAACCATCTTTGATTTATATTCTACAATATATTTGATAATATTTAGAAAAACAAATCTATCTTGGAGTGTATTGCATATTATAGCCGTCATTTACTTTTATCATCAGTTAAAATTTTGTTATATTTCTTATACTTTGAGAAATGGAAAAAAATTAATAATTAAAATCTTTGCATATATTTAAAAATATGTTTAATAAAGCTATTATTAGTTTTTTTATATCTTGGGTTTCTCTAAGCCCTAATAATTAACTGGAAAAAATGGAACATGTGCAATAGCTAGAAATATACTCCATAGTAACTTATAATTTAAATTGTTTGAGAGAAGTTTTCTTTTTAAGTGCTGACAGCTGACAATCAAAAGTTCACTTAGCGTAGTTTATTTACCACCTACCTTCAATAGTATAAAAAGTACATTGATTAATAAGCAATTAAAACGCAAACAATAAAATATAAAATAACAAATTTAATTAGTAAATTTATTCTTACTTGAGGAAGTAACGGAAAAAAAGGATTAAAAATTTCTGTATAATCATATAAAGGAAATAGAAAACTTCTAAATTTTAATCTTCAAAAAGTACGAATTTAGACAAACTTAAAATAGAATTCTGAACAATCACTCTTCTTAATGAAAATAACCAAAAAATAAACTAAACAATCTTTGATTTATATTCTACAATATATTTGATAATATTTAGAAAAAATAAATTTATCTTTGACTGTATTGCATATGATAGCGATCGTTTTCTTTTATCATCAGTTAAAGCTTTGTTATATTTCTTATACTTTGAGAAATGGAAAAAATTAATAATTAAAATCTTTGCATATAGTTAAAAATATTATGTTTAATAAAGCTATTATTAGGTTTTTTATATCTTGGATTTCTCTAATCACAAATAATTAACTGGAAAAAATGAAACATGTACAATAGCTAGAAATATACTCCTTAGTAACTGATAATTTAAATTGTTTGAGATAAGTTTCCTTCTAAGTGCTGACAACTGATAATCAAAAGTTTATTTATCCTAGTTTATTTACCACATACCTTCAATAATACAAAAATATATTGGTATAATAGCAATTAAAGAACAAACAATAAAATATAAATTAACAAATTTAACTAGTAAATGTATTCTTACTTGGGGAAATAAGGGAAAATGTATTAAAAATTTCTGTATAATTATATAAGGGAAACAGAAAAAGTCTAAATTTAAATTTTTACAAAGAAGATATTTATATACTTATTTTTTGAGTAATATGTATTTTTTAAATTAATATGTTTATTAAAATCAACTCTTTTTAAATATACTGTCAATAAATATACACCCATAAGTAAATATATATTTTGATTACACTATAGGACTCCAATTCATTCTTACTGACACTATCTCCACAACACTTTACCAAAAGATCACTAAATATCTAAAGACTAGCATATAGCCCATCATATGACGGGATTAGTAAAATTTTTAATATTCCAGAACTGTTAAGTACCCAATGAGGCAGGTAAAAAATGGTTTGTTTTTTGGCTGAGAACTATCTGGTTCACGCTCGATAATTTATTTATCGTCATACTCCTCTAGAGTCTCAAGATCCTGTAATGCAGTTTGGAATCACATTGAACTCATTTAGTCAAACCGTGTGGTTATGTATAATAAACAAACACACAAAAGAACACACTTCTTACTTTCCAAATATATATAAATTAAAAGTTAGATATTTATTAGTCCGTGAAATAGACTCCTAGACTTATATGAAAAGAATTTATTGTTAATACCGGTGGTAAAAGTTTCATTGCAACAAAAAATAATCGATGATTAAATTTAAAATTATCACGTATGTGCCTAATCTATTATTTAAGCCAAATATAAAAGAAAATCATTTACGTAATATCTAAGTTCAGTGATAAAAGATATTAAAATACTGTAGACGATATTTAAATAGTTTAAAATATGAAATGATTCAAACTTATTAAGTGATAAATGGATAAATTTAATCGCCTGCTCTTAACCGGGGAGGGCTTGAAATAATGGCATTAAACTCTCGAAAAGGAGGGAAGGGGTGGATTTCGAACGTTTTAAAGAAGACAGTATTTTTTGCTGTGATATGAAGCCTATTTATACCAATTTATTTTAGAATCGGATCGATAGTTTAGGAGAAGATAAACTTTATTCGCTTTGAATGGATGCCTCTATCCATTCCAGGTCCAACCGCTTCATAAATTGGAGGACAGACGTACAGATAACTTAGGCTATTATTATATAGGGGATAAGTTTTCGAAATCATAATCTGAGTGTTTAAATTCTACGATTAGCATGAGTTTTTAACATAACTCTATCAAATCTTTAATTTCATGGTCTCGGTCAATGCTGTGAACAGATCAAGTATAAAGTAATCAGATAGGATCATTTGACTAATTTATCAGATTTGTTCTACTTGACAATTCCCGTAAGCGTATAAGTAAATAGAATTGTGTGAGATACTTACTGTTGAAAATTAGTTTATTAAAAATTTCAGGGTTATTTTCACTTGGAATTTTTTTTCTTTTTAAACTAAAGGCTAATTTTTAATTTAAATTAAACCTCTAAACAGTTTCATTCTTTGAATGGTACATGCGTGTTTCAAGTTTGGCAACTTCAGCTTTAATTGCACTGGAATCAACAGCTTTAAGCTTTAGTTTATTGGATGCAGCCATGCCAAGCCCCAAAATCCACGGATTCCCATGTCGAAGATTATTATTTCAGTCATTTAGAAATTCCAATATTTTCGAGAATTTTGATATTGACTACTTTGTCATATGTTAAAAATTTATGAAAATTTAAACACTTGATTTCGAAAAATGTTATTTTAAATTATGTTAGATTTTCTTTTTGAAAAAGATGACTCATATCTTCACCAATATTGGTAATTTTAACATCGTCATATAACTCGCTACTTATTATTTGAAACACTAAGAACATTGAACTATTTTGAAAGCTTAATCATTTGGCTACAAAAGAATTTTACTAGAGAAATATGCCAAATCAAACTCGTAATCCAATTTCAAGAAAATACGTAAATCTAATTAAAAACTCTAGATTTTCTTTCTGCTTTTATGAATATTGCATATTAAAACAAAAGGTCTAATGCTGCTCTTCATAAATATTCAACAACTCATTTCTTATTCAATTTTTAAATACTAAGAAAAGATGAAAACTAATTTATTTTTTTTACGTGTCAAAAGATGCCTCATGCTTCAAATATTTTGTTTTCACGTCCTGAAGAAATATTTAATTTTCTCCTGTTCTATGATTTGAAGTAAAGGTTTTATATATGAAATGTGACTTCAATTTTTTTCTAATTAAAATATACATAACCAATTAGTTTATCTATATGCTTAAAGAGATTGTATTTAACTTTGGTTTCCTTAGTTTAGAAAGTTTGTTGTTAATATTTTTTCCACGTACCTAATTAGATTTATTCTCGTAGATTTAGAAGTCAGATCAGAAATGTATGTAAAAACTAACATTTTATGGATCGAAAGTATAAAGGTTTAAATAAGATTATTTCTTCTTTAACAAATATTTTTACGTATCAAAAAATCAGTATCTAATTACAGCCCTTTATCTCAAGCTCTTAACAGTTGGTAAATATTGAGTAAGTTTACTAATCATATTCCTTGCTTTTTGTTCATTTACTTAATCCTTTCACTTAAATTAAAACTTCCTAAGCTGGGGACAAAGTTTCCGTTCTGAATAGAAAAATTAGCATTTTATTACTTTTATCTGTCTTTAAGCATCTAAGCTATTTAAAAATGTAACAATAGCTAAATAAAAACGGTGCTATTTGCTGTTTGTTAGTAAATCTAATTTTAAAAGCTGCTTTGTATTCATTAGCAAAAAAGATATGAAAGAAACTCTGGAAAAACACAACATTTACCCAAAAATTATTAATTTACCGAGTAAATAATTTTATAAAAGACAGAAATTTATATTTCTTTGGATCATAAGTTTATCATTTTGCGTTAAATGCCATTAAATAAAAATTGTAACTCAAAAGTAGTTTGCACCCTATTCGTTTCTAGAATCTCAGTCACTTTTGAGAAAGAATGCTGAAGAATGACAATCTCCATTACTCCTTAATGTTTAAATTAATATTCTAAAAAGTGATTTTAAACATTTTTCATGAAAGTATAGGTAATAAAATAATAAGATATGTATATAGTAAATGATACAATTAGCTAAGCTTTGACAGAGAAAAGTAAAAATTTGTTTTCAAGTGCTGAAATTTAGAGTTATTTTCAATGATGTATATATATATATATATATATATATATATATATATATATATATATATATATATATATATATATATATATATATATATATATATATAAAATATCTCTTAAAAGTTCTCTTTTCCTCTTCTTACTTTTTAATATATATTTTCTCATCACAATAATCTAAAAATTGAAAAGAGTGTTCGTGACTTGCCTTCTTTGAACCCATTTCCAAAAGCTAACTCTGAAATAAATGCAAATGTTCTGTCTATACCCCACATTTTCCAGCTGAACCTAACGAATGGCTCACTTTTTCCACTTATCTGTGTTCCTTTTTACTGTTAAAAACGCTGTCTAAACTGCCGGTTCCTTAGAAATAATCCTCTACGTCATCTCGCTATAGGGCCCCAACTAACATTTTCATGTGCCATACCCTTGTTTGCTCTTGTTAGAATAACATGTCGTTTTCTTAGACCTTAAAAGTTAAGTTAAACTACCAACTCGCCGTTGTCTTCTATGGAGCCACAACTGCAAACTCCTTAGGTTTCTCACTGCCCCGCAAAGCCCGGACAATTAAAAAAATAGGGACTAATTTTTCATATAACCGTCGGAATAATTTCGCCGTGTTTCATATATATCATAATATATCATAAATTATTGTACTTAAACTATCACTTAAAATATCTCATCTTTCCCATTCTTATTCCTTCAAATCTATTTTACCAGCCACAAAATAACTTATCGAAAGGAGTGTCAGGGAATTTAAATTCTTTTGGCAGTCTCACAAAGCTAACTCTGTATTAAATGCAAATTTATTCTCCACTCGCCATATTTTCGAGCACACACACACACACACACACACACACACACACACACACACATATATATATATATATATATATATATATATATATATATATATATATATATATATATATATATATATATATATATATATATATATATATATATATATATATATATATATATATATATATATATATATTTATATATATATATATATATATATATACATATATATATATATATATATATATATATATATATATATTTATATATATATATATATATATATATACATATATATATATATACATATATATATATATATATATATATATATATATATATATATATATATATATATATATATATATATATATATATATGAGTGTGTGTGTATGTGTGTACAGTTGATCCTATATATATGTTCCCATATTCATTTAAATATAAGTTCCCATATTCATTCACTCTGATTCCGGAATTATTCCCATTAAACTAATGATACTTTCTATATAGCTATTACAAAATTTTACTGGATTTATCATCCTCGTATCATCTAGAAGAAGTAAAAAGGGATATTTTTGTCCAGACAAATGTTTTTAAGAGTTTTGAAACTGTTGTAAGGAGCACCATTTTATTATGTAACAAATATAAGTATATATTCCCTCATCATGAATCGTATAAAGGTAGTAGTGGTTACAGCCTGGAAAACAACAGCAAATTCTTTAATGCCTTTCACGGTAATAATCAAGAAAATTCGGCTGAAAATTGTTATTATAGGAGGGTGAAGATAGAAAAGAAAAAAAACTTTGTGTTTTCTCTTAAAATTACTGTGACTGTACTTAAATTTACTATGAAAAGCTAAACATAGTTTAACTATAAACAAATGTTCAACAAATGCCATTTTACAATAAAAGGTAGCCAATTTGAGACAAGTTTTGATATTATCCTTATTCTGCAAGAAATACACGTGCAGGCCAGTGGTATGAATGAAATTAAAAATAAAAGTAAAGTTTCAGCAGTTTTCCTCGCAAATTGTTTTTTCATCATATTTTTGAAAGAAAATTTAGTTTTTGAACATTTTTTAATAAACATAAAATCAAAACTTAAAAAGCAACCAACTGTATATATCAATAGTATACGTCTCTGGTAAAAGTTAAGACTCTGCCGATAGCTGAAGAAAAATTCCAACATGTATTTGATTTATCATTTGAAGCAACTACTTGTTAGATATATTTTAATAGAATTTGATTGAGTCGTCGAAAATCGATATTTATAATATGAACTAAATTTCTCGTATAACAAAGAATGCATGTTATAACTGCAATAATGTTTCATAAAATGCAAACAGTTTTCCTTAACTAATTTTCTAAAGATTCCTAAAGAAACTTTTAGATGTACTACTCTAAAATAATGAAATGAAAAATTATGTGGTTTTAAAATGTGTCCACTTGATTGAATGCAGGGAAGGGTTGATGAGAAACATCGAATAAGGAACCTCGTCCCGATTGGAGGACTACCAGAACATCAATCAGTGAGATGAGAAACTGACAGTGCACAGGGAAGTAAAAGCACACTAATTTTGTAAAAGTTAATATTGGCTAATTTTTGGATAGTCTCCAAAAATTACTTTGAAGAACACTGTCACATTCTAAGCATATAGAATCCATTTTTGAATAGGAAAACTCAACCTTAGTAGTTAATTAATTTTCTAGAGATATCACACCTGATTATTCATCAGTTTAATAATAATGCGTGGAAAAGCTTGAAAATGCTGGTTATGCAATTAAAAATTTAAAGTATCTTAGAGTTTTAAATATGATTAATCAAAATATAGGGAAAATCTAAGACATAATCTAGGTAAGGTTCATTGTCAAGTTTGAGAGTTAGGTCTGAAAAATATTAGGTTTCTAAGTAATTACAGAATGTATTCGATCTGACAAACTATAATCATAAAAGCAAATCATAATTATGTTCTCCAAAATTCTGAAAATAAGACTTTCTCTACATTTCTCGTTTACGGCCGGGGAACTAATCTATCTAGATGGGAATTTAACAATAAATTTCTTTTCTTCTATGTACAAAATATCTTTAAATTTCTCAACATACATAAACGATAAATCGAGCTCATAGTAAAGTAAACTATGATGTTTTCTTAATTTTATGTCAAACCTGATATTTTGATTTTTTGTGTGAAAGTAGAAAATGCATTAAGATATATTGCTAGATGATTTTGTGTAACTTTTCACAGTGTTTATATTCAAAGCATATTAGTTAGAAAGCATTCTAAGCATCAATATTTCTAGGTACATCTTAAAAACGTGAGAAGGTTCATTTATAAATTGTTTGAGAAGGAATAACGGTTTGATTTCATGTTCTCCTGTTTGAAAAGTTAAATGAAGTATAAGTTTTAAATTAATTTTATTTACCTTTCTAACGGGCTAAAATATCTTTGATATGTAACGTTAAACAATGAATTTAAAAATCATTAAAGCTAATTATGGAGGTCTTAATTAATGTATTTAAAGAAGATACATGTATACTGTATGATCTATTAAAATTCTTTTTAATGTTATTGAAAAATATTTTAACTAATTATTTAACTAAGTATCTAAACTAGAGAAATTATGTAGGATATAGAATGAAACATATTTAAATTCTTTAACATTTTATGCAATCGTAAGTACTGCAAAAGGTGAAATTCATGCATTTAGGACTGTATGGTTTTACACAGATTTCGTTGCAAAACATATGCACAAAATTATATTTATTAATTTATATGTACACATACTATTGCAATAGCATTGATATTATATAGAAAATTTTACAAATTGTATAGTAAAGAAATATTTATTGCAATAGAAAAGAAAGATTATGATGAAAATTGACGTACGTTTCAGACCACTCTAGCTATATTTAGATTTATTGGAATTATATGCCGCTGTGTAAACAAACTGCAAAGTACAACGATTTCGATGGAATGCAATTCTTGGACCAAAATAAAAATTTATCAAGCTGTGAAGAGTCAAAGAAGAAAAGTTATTTTATATTTTTTCTTTAATAAGCTATCGCCGAATGTAATTTTAGATAAAAGTATATAAGATCTACTTTGATAACTCCCACGAGTTGTCTCCTACTGTGGCAACAAACCATAAAATCAGTAGAAGATCAGCGTGGATATCGCATTTAAAGGTTAAAATTGAAGGATAATGCATTTTCTAATGATTTTGCTTCACATGTCCTACTACACAATATACTGAAAAGGGATTTTATTAATTCGTGAATCAGATTTTAATGGAGCGTTCCCATTTAAAGTTTCACACCTCCTAGACAATGAATTGAAAGCGGAGGTGAAATATATTTGGAAGGTTTATAGATTCCGATTTTAAAATCTTGTGAAATACTGAAAGTACTTTAAATTTAAATTTTTGTTTTCACTTCCGGTTCCATAAATAAGATTAGAATTTTCGAAATCACAATTTTTTTTATAGCAATAGTGAAATTGTTTCCTGAAATGAGACTTTATATATTAACACATTGTTGACCGGTGACGAGTTAACTCGTATTTTTATGGCCGAACGTTGCTGACCGGCCACGAGTAAACTCGTGATGCGTTTCTTTTTTTTTTTTTTATCGCTGTTATTTTTTTTTGTTGGCAAGCATACAGTGAAAGTTTTGGTTAGTATAACATAAGCTGTTCCTCTCTCTTATAAGACCCGCCAAATCTTTTCTTGTAAAAAATATTTAATAATTAAAAAAACGGTGACGGTACGTAATGAAGAATCTTTCAATGAATTATACGCTTATGAGTTATCTGATTGTCCGAGTGATTATGAATCAAATTGTGTTAATAGCTGTAATAAGTATGCTTTAAATATATTTAACCGTAAACCTAAACTAAGCAAATAAATAACCTAAACAACGATGCATTTGTATGAGTCTTCGATTCCTAAAATTTTCTAAAAATTATATATTTTATTTTTTTACCTGAATTTTTAGTTTCTTGTTATATATTCGTTCATAGAAATTCCATATTAACTAACATTTTTGGTTTACTATTGACTTATTTGTGTATTTATTCCTATAAATCATTCCTACCCATACCATTAAATTACTACCAATACTTTAGAGCATCGTAACTGAATCTAGAGGCAAATTTATAAAGTATATGAAAAGAAAAAAGTTCTTGCCAAGTGGTTACATAGAAGAAAAAGTGACCATATTCTAAACCTCCTTAAATCACAAAACATCTATCAAAGTGTAGAATAATTTGCAAAAGTACTATTAAGACTATCCTAGAGCAAAGATTGTTATAGTCAGTGAAGTCATATAATCGGCGAATATCAAACTGATATGGTGAAAACATTGCTTAAAAGTTACTCTATTTAATGATCTTGATCTGACACTTTTTTACCTATATTTTGCTCTAGTTTGAAGAGGGATTTATTTGCTTTTATTACATTACACTTTAGTGTGTGTGGTGTATTCACTTAATCAATAAACTCTCTATCACTAAACAAAGGTACTTAACGACAATCCTCTAATGTAGGAACTAAAAATTAAAATAAATTTTTAGAAACTGATTATGATATGCAAAATCTGATAAGTAGTGAAACAAAGATTTAGAGTAATAAAACTAGAAGCATGGGTATAATTGTAAAGTATATTAATATATTAATTTGTAGTGTTAATATATTCATTTTTAGTTTAGTCTTTAGTATGTAAGTAAATGTTAATATTAGTGTATATATGCACTATATTATTATACTATTTTAGTCCGTATCTGTATTATCTCTTCTACAAACTTACAGGACATTTTTTTCTTTAAATCCTTATAGTGAAGCCTAGATCGTATAAAAAAACACAGTGTTTTACACAAATTTGATTTTTAATTTTAAAGATGCTTTGCACAAAATCTAAGTATTTAACAATAGTTTAGTGTTTTGTTGCCGTTTTACTAGGTATTTTATTCCATACTAGATTTGAATTAATATGATATGTAGCTTTTTGCGTAATTATTAAAAACCAATAAAAATATTTATAAAGAAATAGTGTTGAACATGAGTTTGCAAGGAGAAATAATATATCGAAATGATGAGATATCTATTTCTAAATACCTTTCAAAATGTATTTAGCATCTAATCCTAAATGTAAATTTGAATGAAAGTTAACTTAAATCGGAGAAGAAGACTTGTCAAGGATCTAAATTCTCTTTTATTATAATAATTCTAAAAAAAAGAACGTAATATAATAAATTCTCCTCCGTTTTACTTAAAAACTAATTTTTTTACCATATAAATTTGTTAGAACAATGTATTGTTAGAAAAGATTATTTGGGGAGTTAAAAATTATATTTTTGAATTTTTTCTTTATTGTATTTAACAATTCTGCTTTCTTTAGTTTGCCATACTTTCTCTATTTCTTCTTTTGTGTAAACAAAATTGTTGATTCGAATGTAACTGCAATCAATTTATTTAAAGCTCCAAAATAAAAGTTTAAAATTAAATTGTATAACTTTATTTGCACAAATAGTATAAAAATTATACTCTGATTATTTTATTCCTATTTCCAGGATAAGGACTTGATTGTTTCAGATTTATTTCAAAGAAAATCTGAGATGCAGTTTTTTTAAAAGATTGACACGTTTCAGAACATGCCTCGTTGATGTCTAATCTGAATCCATTAAGAATAGATTCTAGGAATTTAGGTCAAGGGATGTTCACAGCAACAATAAAACTGGTTTTCTTAAAGAATACAAAAAGTTTTTTTGTTAGCACCTACAGAAATGGCACAAATCAGCTACATTGTTAGTTTTCTTAAAAGTGTGTTACAATGCATTGGACTGTTCCTTTTCTTACATGTCCGAGATTATTTTTAATAATAATTAGCAAATCTACTCGTCGTTAGATGTTGTAAGAACGATTTATTTCAACAGTCGGGTATTTGTTATGTCTCACATCCGTTACAAGTGTATAAGGGATAATTAATATGGTACTTTTTTTAATTGTCAAGTTAGTCATTTTTTTAAGTAAAGCGAGAGTTCGATAACTGGGACTTTGTCAAGTGCATATTCTTAATATATGGAGCAAGTTATAGTTCATTCATCAAGAACGTTGAGCCTAATTTGATATTGAAAACGAAATAACAGTGTAAGAATCTGAGTGAAAAGCTTAGAGGTAATACGATTGTTATCTTAGTAATATTGTAATATCTTAACGGCAGGTGTAAAAAATTATGTTTTTTATAATACTTATTGAGAGTCAAGAGTGAAATTTTGAGACACCGATTACAAAATGTAATAGAGAAAGAATTTGGGAGAATATAATGGAATTGAAACATTTGAATGCAAGATTAATGGAAATAATTAGAAAACCAGAAAATAGTTATATGGAACAGCTTATTAAATAAATTTATTTTTTAAAAATAGTACAATAAAATAGTATCTGATAAATCTTGCATATATTAAATAGCTAGTTACATTTCTTTTGTTGTACAAATAGCGGAATAATGAAATTTTAGTAATTTAACTCCTATTTTTGGTATCCGGTCTTCTTCAATATTGATTCTTTCCTGAGATCTACAGTAGTTCGTAATTGACATGCTTTTAAAATTACTGAGTCACGAAGAACTGGAATTGAATTTGGATTTTTTTAATGGATATATTATCATATTTCTATTAATCACAGATTGGAATATCGTATCCTTACTTGGATCTTGGATGTCATTAAACCTTAACCAATAGCTTATTATCCTCAGAATCCTAAAAGAATGAGTTTTATACTAGTAACTAAATTAAAGCGTTATCTTACTGCAACTGAACAAAATCTACCGAAAGATAATAAATAATTTTCAATCGCATAATACTGCTTTTTAGAGTGTTTAATGAAATCTGCTGTAAAATACCATACCAGTAAAATAAATTGTATTGTACTATGTATTGAAAATGACTGTAAAAATGTTATCAGATCTGTTGAAATAAACTTTCCTTGTAACAAACTGTACGTATAACAATCTATTTCATCTTGTAGACAATACCTGTCGTGAATATATCTGCGGTTCTACAGAACTTGGCAACAATGAGTAGTAATTCTAATACAGAGTAATTTTTTACAGTTTTAAGACAGTAAAGGTCTTAAAGTACCTTGAAGACATAATTTCTTAATGTTTGCCATTGTTTTTAAATTATATAACATTATTGTTCTATTCAAAAGGTAGAATTCAATGTTTTTGATGAAGTATATTTTAAGATAATACACAAAAGAAAATAGTATAACATAGTTTACTTTTATCCCAAATTTCACAACAGTCAAAATAATGATGCTTCAAGAAATGGAAAGAAAATTTAATAGCATTTTGCCAGAATTTAATTACTTCAGTCTTATTTCTTAAAAATATTTAATGTAAGATGAATGCAAACAAAATTATCATTTAGTCTGTTGATAGAAGGATTTACTAGAAAGAACAATCCTTGCGTAGTTTTGGCCAAGGCAGTGCAAACTTATCATTAGGAAAATGTAACATTTGTCAAGGGATTTGATATTTAATAATTTTAAACAAGCTTCATTTTTGAAAATACGGGTGACACAAAAACTATATTAATATTTATAAAATATCACAAGTTACGTTGTTTTGTTTGCAGATTTTACAATAAAATGCTCTAGTTATTTTGCAGAAATTTATAAAATTATTTTGCTTATCTCTAGTTTAACATTTAAATAATCGTGATTGCATACTTAGTCATATTTTAAATTAACTTGATAACAGACACTTAACTTTCATAGAAAACCTATATAAATTAATAAAATTAAGGAGAAAAGTTATAGATTTTAAGATGAAAACTTTTAACAAATATAAACAACTACATTAAAAATGTTTTAAATTATCCGAAAATTTTTTCTCCCTAAAAAGATAAATTCTGAATATATTGTATTTTGTCTTATTTTATTCCAAGAATTAAACTACAGGCGTTGTACTGCTATATACAAGAACCACAAAGAATTACGGATGAATCTTACTTGAATTCTACATTAATTGCTGATTTGAAACGATTTTAAATAACATTTAAAATTTATTATAACATTTCAATCCTTATATAATTGTTTAGAATTGTGCCCATTGAATGAATCTGCAGAATACACCTGACCATTCATATTATGGCATTCTAAAGAGTGATCCTTTTAGTAAATCCTAAGCACAGAAGCATCTATGGCATCCTGGAACATTAGCAAAGTTCTGAGAGTCCATTCATCTTGATACTGAACGCATTACATCTCAGAGATTGTCCCTGAATGCTCGTTATGCTACTGCAGGGAATCAATAGTACATGAGCATACTAGTTGTGAATTTTTCATGGCTTAGCATATGTAATGAGCCTGTATTTTACGAGGATTCATTTTACTGTACGTCATACCCCTTATTTTCACTCATTAATAATTTTCTATGATAAAGACCAAAATATAGTATTTTTACTTTGTAATAATGCTACACCAAAGTAATCAGCATGCAAAGGCAGCTGAACTCATACTTAATGAAATGTTATCTTAATATTATTTAAAAAGTTTGTTTATGTGTGTGTGTGTGTGTGTGTGTGTGTGTGTGTGTGAGAGAGAGAGAGAGAGAGAGAAAGAAAAAAATTTGAAACTATTTTTTTCATGATGGATATTTTCAAATAACAGGTTTAATTCAATAAAAATGCTAGTAAAATAGCTTAAACAAGTATTTCCCATTTATAAAAGAAATTTAACAAAATTTGCAAAATTAAATCAAAATTAAAACAAGTAGCAGTGTAAAAATTCTTAAGGCATTTCGAAAATAAATTGACTTTTGAATAAATGCCTTCATAGTACGCAAATTCAGTAAATTGTTTCAGGCATGTAAACATATGAGATAATTGTTTTCACTCTAAGTATACCCTAAATGTTTTTTGTAAAGAAAGAATTCTACTTTGTTCAGAAAAGACAAATAAAATTTTATGTTCATGAATTCCTCAGAATATAGCTCTATATATTTAGTGATAAAGTGAAGTACAGCATTGAGGATGAAGAGCAATGTAAATAAGCAGACACAAGAATGCTTTCTCTTAAAGAATTACGAGTTCTAGACTTTATTCCAACTTGAATTAGGTTCTCCTAAAAAATTCAGATACGTTTTAGAAGACTAGAAAAAAAGACAAAACAAATATTTCTAAAAAGGGCAAAATGTTTACTCAAAAAGCTGTTCTCCTTGCATTCCTTAAACTCAATATAAAATAATTTAGTTATGAAGGTGAATACTGAGTTAGAGTTTACGAAACAAAATGAAACAGAAATGTTTGTTAATCTGTACTGGAAGATAAAATATAAAGTTACATAAAAGAAACATTAATGCGACCAAACATAATAACTTGAGAGTGAAATTAGAACCAAGTACCTTAAAGTAAACTTCTTTCAAAATATGGTTTTGAATTTTAAATTACGTACAAGTAAAATTGTATAATGTAATTTAATCTTGTTTGCAGTTTATGATTTTATCCATGAATTAAGCGATTTTTAATTTCAATTACCTTTTCATAACCAAAAGTTAATACTTAAAAAAAAGTCTAGTTAAAAAAGTCATTTATTGCCATTTATTAAATTTCATGTAAAAAGTTTATATTTATTTTATTTTTTAACGATATGAATTCAGAGTATAAATTGCATTTATTTCTAAAAAATTCCTTAATTAGAAAAATTAATAATGTACAATAATACAATGAGAATGCCTCATGTATTTGTCCATTTATCTATGAATTCACCGTTAGGCAATTCAAATCTATGACTGCAGGAATTTATCAACCATGACCGTTTAAATACTTTAATATTGGTTAAATTTTCTCTAACTGTTAATTATTCTGTCACTTTAGATCCTTGATAGTTTTATTATTTCTGATATGGAACCACAATATAAGTAATTAACTTTTCTACAAAATATAAATACTCACTACAAGAAAGTTATTCTAACGCTAACTATTACAGTGAGCTGTTGATTTCGAAAAATGATCATTTTGTATACCATATATATGTATATCTATACATATATACGTATGTGTGTAATATACAGAATTTATATGTATAGTAAAATAATTGAACTAGGTATGGGATGTTCGGGGTAGTTTAATTTAAGCGTTTGGTCTAGTTGTTAATTAATTTTATTAAATTTTTTCTTTTGCTTATTATGAATTTATAAGTATAAAAAATTATTGTGATTGATAACTGTGTTTAAAAGACTTTTAAACTCATATACTGAGACTTCAGAATTTTACACATTAATAGTGTATTAATAACGTAAACTCAAAGTTAAAATGCTGAGGTCTATTCCAAATGTCCAAAGCTCAATGGACACACAATTACTCCGAAAGTTCTAACCCATATTGGATTTACATGTACTACGCTTGAAGAACTTAATAGTAATCATAGACTAGCATTACATTCACACTAATATCATAGAATTACTCCAAACTGAATTGCTTTTTAAAACATCATCTCATTTTACATTCTCGGAACTCGGCTAGACTTCTGCCAGCATTCTAACAGAAAAAGTAATGTCATTCTCAATCAAAGAGAAGAAATTCCCACAAGAATTACCTTAATACAGCACTTATGATCCAGAGAAGGAAGACATGGGCATTAAAAATGGCTTTTTCAGGGTTCAAGTTCCAAATGATAGCCACATAAAAAACAAAGGAATAATTGTAAGTTAAGGATTTTATTCCTGTAAAAAAGAAGTAATTGTACTCTTTGATTGAGAGTCTTTTTACATCCTGCAACATAATTATAATGGACGAAAATAATTCTTTTATATAACTTTTAGCATATATTTTTATTGGTTATATATATATATATATATATATATATATATATATATATATATATATATATATATATATATATATATATATATATATATATATATATATATATATATATATATATATATATATATATATATATATATATATATATATATATATATATATATGTATATATATATATATATATATATATATATATATATATATATATATATATATATATATATATATATATATATATATATATATATATATATATTAAATGACTATGTCATTTTTATGCTGACCTAAAAAACTGTGACAAAAAGAAGTGACGTTACGAAACAGTGTAACAAAATTTTTACCATAACCCTTTTACTATTACCTTTGTTTAAAAAGACATAGTCCATACTGAACTTTCTTTTCTATACATAGTATAGAAAAAAGATCTGGAGGTGATGGGGGATTTATTTTATTTATATATATATATATATATATATATATATATATATATATATATATATATATATATATATATATATATATATATATATATATATATATATATATATATATAATATATATATATATATATATATATATATATATATATATATATATATAAATATAATATATATATATATATATATATATATATATATATATATATATATATATATATATATATGCAGCTGAGATAATATTATTCTAATAAATAAAGGTTAAAACAGACTTGTTTTATTCCTCATTCTCCCATTTTTGAGATTTCATTCACTAAATAAAAAATAGTAAATGCGTATAAGTTTTATTCATCTCTGAACAACAAGTTTTTCTCTACGATTGTGATAAATCATTCTTTCTTTAAAATGGACTTAAGATTTCTACTGGAAATCTATTATGTAGAACAATATTTTGTAAATGATTTAAGAATGCCAAAAATTATTTTCATGCATTTCCTTGTTTATATGGTAACTTATAAAATCATTACCTATGAAAAACATAATTAATTTTTTAAGTCATATTTCCTTAGAAAGCTTCATTAGTTCTCTGTACGACGATTATTTGAATTTAATACTTGTTTCTAAACTTAAACTGTTTTAGATATTAACAGCCATGTAAGCAAAATCGAAATAGCAATTTTCATGTCAAACACATTTTTTTAAATGGTAGAGCTAAAAATCACACATTATCTCCCTTTTAAGTGTAGAGTGTGTAACATGGCATTTAATTTATCGAACAAACAACAAGAAATTTTTCCTAATGATTTTTGTTTCGCTCATTTATGAAAATATCTTTTTCAGAAATTTGACAGTTAATGAAGATTAATAGTTTCTTTAAAGGATTCTCATAAAATAATGTTCTGTTAATTCAAGTTTTATCATTATATTTCAGTAATGAGTTTTTGAGATTAACGAATCTGAACCAAATGGATTTTCTTCTTAAACAGTCAACAAAAAAATGGTATATTAATGCAAAATATTTACTTTAGTTTCATAACTTCTTTTTTTATTGTTATCTTTCTCCACGTTCAGAACCGAATTTTTTTTTTATCTCTTATGTTTTTAAATAAGATAATGAGAAATTAGAGAGATTGATTAAAAATATAAATTTGCAAATATTGTATGATTTTGCTTTATTTTCGTAATCTCCAAAAAAAGTTCGGAGATCAAATATTTCTTGGTATATAAAAACACTTTCCTTTTAACTATTTTAAACATTTATATTTATATGGTACCTAGAAAGCCTTTTAAAGACGGTAATTTGTAGTATTTAATAAAGATTATTTTAATTACCTACGATTTCTGCTATTTAAAGTGGCTTTAGTAAAATTTATTGCATTGCCCATTACCAATTTTTTTCTCTACGGATTTAGTATTTTTTACAGATTGTTTTTTTACAGATTAACTGTTGAAAAAAGTTTCAAAGATTTCTCCCCCACTTTTCTCTTGTTTTAAATAAACATAATTTATAAGCACTATGCTTTTCCAGTATGCCTCATAAGTTTAGTATCATTAAAGTTTCACGTTAATAGGGTTAGACGTTTAAATGAAATAAATGAAGATAAATTCATAAAGTACTTTAGAGAAGTTTGATTTCTATGTGAGTTATAAATAAACATTACGGAAGCTAATCGATTGTAAACAATTCCCAGTAATTTATCTTAAATAATCTATTTTGGTATCTCTAGGGAGAATGTGACATGGCACCCCATTCAGGAAAATTAGTTATTAGCCTGAGGTAAAAATAATCGTTTTCAAGCCTTGGCATGCAATCTTATCTAATTACTACCATTTCAGCAAAGCTCACAGTTAAATTATCGTTAAAAATAGGTTAGGAAATTTCAGAGAAGTTTCAAAACAGCAATTATAGAAATTTTCAAAAAATCGTATCGTCGTGGTCTGGGTATTTCTGTAATTGCAAAACGTAGAAATTTTTCTGGCTTAATTTTAAAAGCGCATACAGGTGGCATAGGGAATATAAATTAGAACAGACTTACATATTATTTCTTTTTGAAAGACGTAGAGCATTAATCAAATATACGTTATTAGAAGGGAACGTCACAAGCTAAGAAGGGAACTAACTTTAAGAATGCGTGGAACATTTGCTAATCTTTTACGTTGGTAAACTAATTACTAAATCATTGGTCGCATTAAACAGATCTTCTGACAGTACAGAATCCCCTTGGTCCACTCACTTATTCAACAATCGTTATTCCTTTGATTTAGAACATTGCATTTAAACTTCTATAAAAATTTCAAAAGTATTTTTTAATATTTGAACTCATAAAATTTTACAACACAACATATACAACAGAAATAAGATTTTGTAAAACAACAGGTAGAATGACATTTCCAAATACGATTTTATATATATATATATATATATATATATATATATATATATATATATATATATATATATATATATATATATATATATATATATATATATATATATATATATATATATATATATATATATATATATATATATATATATATATACATATATATATATATTATATATATATTATATATATATATATATATATATATATATATGTGTGTGTGTGTGTGTGTGTGTGTGTGTGTGTGTGTATATCTTTTTCAAAATGTATTTACGTTTAATAAACATAAAATTTACTTCTAAGGAGTATTAACAATTAATACTTAGAATTCCTTTTTGAATTATCACAAATGTTTTTGGTTTCATTGTGTGGTTGAAGTATTAAATAAATAATCCAAATTTCTATTATAATAAACAAATAAAATAAATAGGCTTTGAGTAGGTTTTGAGTAAAAGATCAGAGAAAAACATATTTCTACACGCGCTTTTATATATATTTAAAATATATTTTCCTTTAATAAAACATAAAACATACTATAAAGGAACTTTAACTATTAAAGTTTAAAAATCATTTTTGAATTGTCACGGATAAATTTAGTTTCATTGTGTGACTAAAGCGTTAAATATAAAAAAAAGAATCCGAATTTCTAGTATCAATATTTCTCTAAACTAACTCATATATTGATCGAAATCTTTAAAATTAGATTTACTTAAATTTAGTTAAATTTCCATCCACCAATTTTAATTCGGTTACCTTATTTTACATATTCAAGTATATTCAAAATAAAATATTCACTTCTTCTTTCATGCTATAAAATTTCAATATATAGGGAGGGAACCTCAAACGTTTCTACAACAATGGTTTTTTTTTCTCCCTTAGGTGGGTTCCCCCCTTAATTATGAATAGAAACAAAATGTATTAAGACACTTGAAAATGAAAAGTTTTCAAAGAAGACATCGATTTATTTAAAAACAAAATGGAAAAAGCATGCAAAAGTAAGTCACATGTTCCTTTTAAATTTTGACCTCCGTGAAATTTAAATTTTCATGAAAGAAAGTTTTTTTTTAGTTGGAGGAAAAGTTCTTGGAAATATTGATATAGCTTTTATTTCAATAAAACGAATGAAAAATGGCCCGGTAAATGAGGAGACCAATTTCTCTGAGTAGAATGACAAATGATGCAATACAACTTTTTCACTTAAAGCTTTAACAGTATGAAATAATTCTTTAAAGGAAACTAATATTTATTTCACTCTCCTTTAAAAAAAGATCACGTAATGGAAATTGAATATTTATTTTTCAATAACGTTGTAATTCGTAAATCACTTTAATCTAAATATACCTCTTTTCATATCATTCAACTATTTACCATCTGGATAGTTAAATTAACGTATTAATACCTAGTATTCTCTTTTTAGGACAACTAAAGAAAGAATTATAGAAGTTTTATGTTCTCCTGGTTATTTTATTTTCACAGTGGAAGATAAAATCCCTATTATCATTTCACCAAAATTTCGAGTACTTAATATTATTTATAATTTTGTTATTTGTTACCAATTAATTTTGTATTTTGTTACCAACATTTTAAGGTATTTTAAGACTAGTTATGCAATTTCCTTTTACTACAGGTACAAAAACTGAAATCATAATGAAAAGCTGTATCTATTGTAAAATTCATTTAACTATACTTACACATAATATCAAAAAATCTGTTATCCTTATTATTTTCTTTTTCATAAATGGAGTTGAAAAATTCAAACGATTTGCAGCATTGAAATTCACTTTACTGAGTTTAACACTAACCATACCAACACTTAATACATACCTATTTCTACCATAGCCGGTCAAATGACCGGACTTAAATGACTGACTACAGAAATTTATCAACCATGATAGTTTAAATACTTTAATGTTGGTTAAATTTTCTCTAACTGTTAATTATTCTGTCACTTTAGATCCTTGATAGCTTTATTATTTCTGATATGGAATCACAGTATAAGTAATTGCATTTCTACAAATTATAAATACTCACTAAAAGAAAGTTACAGTTTCTAACGCTAACTATTACAATAAGCTGTTGATTTCGAAAAATGATCATTTTGTATACATATATACGTGAATATTTGTGTAATATACAGGATTTATGTGTATAATATAATAGTATCAGATATGTAATATTCGTGGTAGTTTAATTTATGTGTTTGTTCTAATTATTAACACTAAACATACCAACACTTAATACATACCTATTTCTACCATAGCCGGTCAAATGACCGGACATTATTTTTTCTGATTATAAATGTATGAAATATGAAAATTGGAAGGAAATAGACAAATAAACTTTATTATAACTAAACAAAATTGTATATTGTCAATTTTTATGTATTGCAAACACAAAGAATAAGAATTTTTCCATCGCATTTTTTACATAACCTTTCTGGGTAATTTGACCCGTTATATGGTATGTTTAGTGTTAAAAATATTAAAAAAACCTCTTATCACGATTTTTTTTCATTACATAGCATGATAGAATGTTTAAAAATACTGCTTATTACTAATTTAAACAAGATGCAACATTCAAGTTTATTTAAATTTATTATTTATTGTAACTCAAAAATACCTTAAACTTAGATTCGAGATATGAATTATTATATATTCAGAAGAAACGAATGAAAACAAGTTCATAAAATAATGAATTTAGACGCAATTCTAACTTAAGAAAATAATTAATAACAACTAATTAACAATATAATTAATTATTTTTGCATCCAAAAGACCATAGAGTTGTGTTACTAATGAAAATTTCTTTGAAAATACACAGAGATTAAAGTTTGGATGTTGATCATTTATGAAACGGTCAGTGGCTCTGAATTCTGTAAGCTACGTCAACTCTCATAGTGCGTTGATATCCTAGTTGCTTTGTCTGTGACAGGGTGTGAATGATAGATTGACTCCATTACCATCTAAGGGACTTAAGACGCCCTTCACTTTGAAAAGAGTTACACTGCGTTTATTCCGCCAGTGAGTTGTATACTTGCTAAAGGCCCGATTATGAAGTTTAATGTAGCCGTCTGATAAATTTTCATGGTCCAATAATGTTATTAAGTATATTTTAAGTCCGAGACTAGCAGTGCTAAAGAGGAGCATAATTTTAAAGTTTATATTAGGATTTATTTTCAAATTTCAAAAACACTTTTAAATTGCATAAAGGATCTATATATAAAAGATCTAAAAATAGACAAAAAGGAAATCTGATAATATACAATTAAAAATATCAACAAAATTATTGCAAACTAAAATTTAAAATCAATTGATAAACTAATTTTAAAATTATGGTCTTAAAATAAATTTTTATTCTTAAACAAATGAATAGTATAAGTATCGATTAGGATAGAAAAATATAATGCAAAAAACGTGTGTGTGTGTGTTAGGCTCAAATCCTGAGAAAAAAAATAAAAAAATATCCATTCATTACATTAAACTAGTGTACTAATATGTGAATGTGCATATATATATATATATATATATATATATATATATATATATATATATATATATATATATATATATATATATATATATATATATATATATATATATATATATATATATATATATATATATATATATATATATATATATATATATATATATATATATATATGTATATATATATATATATATATATATATATATATATATATATATATATATATATATTTATTTATTTATTTATATAAACTAAACTCCTCATCGCAACAACCCTGTAGAGGGTCATGGCTTACTATGCCAATCTCCGTTTCCGAGAGCATAGACCAGGACCCTGGGGTGCGAAGCATATGTTCCAGTTAGGAGTTAACCTTGCGAAAAACCTCCAGTGTTGAGTTCCCAAGCATGCTTTGTTCTCAGTTTGTCTACCCACTGAAGGGATGAAAGGGATGGAAGGAGTCTGAAGTGCTACCCCAGCGCTTCGACAAGAGATTGAATATTCCATCTTTGTCAATATCATGCCCTTGAGTGTTTAGCTACTTTGTCGGGAACAGTTTTACCTTCTTGTCTGAAGAAAAACACCGGCCTCTTAGTTGGATATTAAATAAAGAATTAAATAAACTTCGCTTAGTAGTTCGAAAAGTAGAGATGTTGGGGATGATCCTAGCAGTCGTTGGTGAGTATTTCTCTACCTGTCGAAAACTTTCTTCACTTTTCTAATCAACATCCTGACGAGGTATTGCTGTCTGTCCTTGATTTTCTGACAGTAAATTTCAGATGGGGTTAAACGTTAAGCCCACAAAAATCAAATAACTTAGTAAATTTCTTTCCAAACGAGCCTTTATTTGTGTTATCCTATTATCTAATGAGGTAGGTTGTTCGCTGAAACTTTATACTGTTACCAAAATGTGTACTATAATTACCACCCACCACTAATTTCACTATAACACAGGTGTCTCCAGCCCTGTAAACTTACTTTTAATTAACTCCCCATATGAATATATATAGTTTTATATATTATAGACTTCATTGTATTACACAAGATATATCATATAATGAATTATAAATGCGGGGCTAGTTTTTATTTATTCTTTCTTCGAAGGATGACTGAAATAAAATAAATTTTACTTATAATATTTCTCTTCTAAAAGTTTAATATTTATAAATTTTGTAATTTTTTGCATTTGTCATTAAAATATTAAAAATACATAGAAGAACTGGATGACAAATATCACTTAAAATAGATCTTAATAATTTTATATTTTCACAGGGAAAATTAATGACTCGTAACAGCTTTAGACTCTGAGGGATGATACTTAAGTTGAAATAAAATTCATGACTAAAACCGTTTAGTTCATTGCTGAATTATTTAGCATGCCTATGGATTAGAAACACTTTACAAATTGATACTCAATTACTTTTATGCAGTCAAATGGTACTTTAATACACTTTTTCTAACTTAATAATGTATAAACGTTTTATATTTTATAAAAAATGTTAGTTTATCATTCTACACATTTCTAAGCAGTATAAAAACAAAAATTGATAGTAATATATCATTTTTGAACATCTGACATTTATAAATTTTTGTTTCTTTCAATATACTTAAAATAAATTTAAAATCGTGCCTACTTTCCAGATTCTTTTTAGATGACGAGAAAATAAACTCTAAAAGATAAGAACTTATCATAATTTTAAAATTAATAATTCATCTTGAGAACTGGAGATAATGAATTAAATTTTGGATGTAAGTCCATGCGTGTGTATGAATATATAGATTGTATGTATACTATTATCAAAACTATTAGAACCAAACTCTAAAATGTTGCATTTTTATCACAATAAATTTTCACACTAGTTGTTGATCTTTTAAAATTAAATAGGATTTGAAACTTGCTCCTTATACATTAATTATTATGTATGTAACATTTATGCTTCAATTGATTTCCAACGATGCATGCTATGTAAGAAAACATTAGAACGTCGGATCTTATTTCATTAATCTTTCCAAGAAATCATTGCCAAATTATAGTCCCAAAAATGATTTATTTATTCATGCCTTTTTATAATTGTCCTCATTATTTATTAATATATATATGCTGTCCAATGAATTATAAATATTAAATGAAATCTTTGCTGAACCTCTTAGAAGAGTATATATTAAGCGTATAAGATTCTGAAGAGCGCCTATGCCCAAGTATTACTTCATTCTGGCTACAAATTCGTTGTGATCTCTTAAAAAACATATGATACTGATGACAGAAACTTTTTTATAATGCATTCTGTGCGTTCTATAAGGCGAATGTTGAAGATTTCATGGTGGCAAGGAAATATATCATTCAAATACATCAGAAAATCAGATTGATGCTTTTATGTATCTTTCTCACACATTTAACATTTATTAATGCTTGTGATTTGTAACAGTTTAGTTTGCATTGTTTTTTTGTCGCTTTTCGATTAAAAATTTAACATTTAAGAATACAGTTGATCCGTATTTTAAGTTATACCTTGTACTGTGTGCAGACTCCTAGGATTCGCAAACTCGTCTAAATAAATTACCTCATATACATATATCGATTTTTTCAATGAAAAATGTGTCTATGACGTCTTAATTTCTTTTCAATTTCTACGCATTACAAACGTAAAAATGTATAATTGAGAGTGATTACTTATATCACATCTTCTTTTTCAAATTCTTATAAGACCAGTTATACCTATTTCAATTCATCCGTAGGCGAACTCTTACTTGCAATATTAGAGTAAAGGGCGTTACTGGTAAGATAAGACTGGTAAGATATTCCCCTTCTATTCTCTGCACATTATTCACTTAGAAATCAATTGGAATGGTTCTTACGACTCTTCATTAAAGGTTTCCATCAGTTTCAACACAGCAAAATCTTTTTGTACTGCATAATACGTCTAAGACATTTTCGATCATTATCTAGATTAATTGTTTCCACTTACAGTCAATTCTTTTGGGCAACTACAATCTCCTGTCATGTAAATAGTAGGTCCTGCTAAAAGAACTAAAAGTATGTTCTTTTTCAATTGGTAAAGATACGACATTTCTCCATTTAACCTTGCATCGGGGGGTATTTGCAATTCAGATGTTCAAAATATTTGTATCATAGTTCATGGATTATGCACACTTTGAACCGTATCCTACTTATTACATTTTATTTAAGGAATTCTCAGTACATTATAATATAATAGGAAAATGTCTATTAATTAATGTGTCTTAGATAAAAATGCGTAAATTTTCTTCAGTCTTATAAAGTCGAAACGTGCAAATGAGCATTAAATTTCATAAATGGTAAAAATAAGTTACTTAAAATAAAGTATTACTTAAAAAATACAAATGAATGTATTTTTCAATTTTGCTTAATATATTCTTACATGATAAACACAGTGCTAAATGTTTTTTTTCTAGTAGAGATAGACTAATTAGAAGAGGAATATAATAAAGGCGTGAAATTAGATCCACTGAATATATTAGGCAAAATATTTATTATTAGTAATAATTTATGTAAATATTATTACTGGTAACCTTTTATGTAATATTAATCCTACACCCACAGTAGAAAGACATCCAAACATTTTAATTAATACAAAAATTTAAAATGAATTTTGTAAAATTATCCCACTAATCTTAAAATTACGTTAATTTAAAATTTTAATATTTTATATTTTTAAAATTATCAAAACCATTGTAGCAGAAAAACACTAGATGTATGGAAGTATTCGCTATAAAATACTGCTTCAAGTAGTAATAGTCGAACCATACATGATGTACTATTAATTGTAGGGGAGACCGGGGCACATTGGAGCACTTTTCATTTAAACATTTTTATGATTTTTTTAAAAGCTAATTGAAAAAAATAAGTATACATACATATATTGTCATCATATCTGCCTCTAATAAACATTAAACCTACTTAATATCTCATTTAGTTAAAGAGTAATAAAAGAAATAAAATACCTTTCCAATGTCCCAACCTGCCCCACTGTATGGGGTAGGTTGGGACACTAAACAACAAATACAAAATACTGTTCAAATTATTTTTATTAACTGTTATAAAAGAGAAATAGCTGAAAATTGTTCAAGTTAATACATTTTTGAACAAATCTTATATTTGCATATTTGCTTATTCAAGCATATTAGCATTTACAGCAGAATACTTTCTGTTTGTTTTTCTTGTTTTCACCATTTTTTTCTGAAAAAAAAAGATTAATAAATTAATATTTTGACATGTTAAATCAATTAAAAATTAGGCACCAAAATATTAATTATTTTGCTTGAATTGATAGTTGTTTACACTTTTTAAAATGTCCCAAGGTGCCCCATCTATGTGCATCCCAACCTGACTCATTTTACATAGTATCTTTTGGTAACTACTATACAGTTAGGCTTAACAATACAATTTATTTATTAGCATAGAAATAATAATAAATGAATTTTCTTTCATAACAATACACTTTTTTTAAATATTTTAATTTTTTTTTCAAAAAAATTACTTTTTAAAATGCACATTGATGTAATTTGGGGTTATTCAAAACAAAGAAAATGAAATTGTTCATAAAAATAGTGAAATAATAAATAATAAATAAATAAATAAATAAATAATAAATAAAAATAGTGCTTATAGGTAATATAAGCACTATTTTTATCAAAATTCTTTGAGAAGTGAAGAGGAAGACCATCTATCAATATACATGAGAACTAATTACTAGTTACAAATTAAAGCCTGAAAATAAAGGTGTCCCAAGGTGGGCTATGTCCCAAGGTGCCCCACTCTCCCCTACTAATAAAGTCACATTTAAGATATCAGACATAGTCTAATAAATATACTTGAACTATATTAAAAAATTACTGATATTTATTTTAAGAATTTAAAACAACACATGTATTTTAAATTTAAAAAATTATTCTAAAAATTGCATAAACACTCATTTAATAGTTAAAATGGGTATTAAAACAAATGATCGGATTTGGTTTTTTTATAGCACTACGATTATTTTTTTTTACCAAATATGATGGTTTATCACATGGAACAACGAAAGACGAAAGCAAAAGGCTACAAACTACCATGTTAAGAAAGTGTTTTCTTAAATTTGTGAACTCCAAATTGAAAGGTATTTTTATACCAAAGAAGTTCCCCAAACATGCTTGAATACGTTTTTTTTTACCTTCTATGCCCCAAAATACAGTATTTATTTCAAAATAAATTCTCCAAATTTATAGCATATTTAAACGCACCTGGATTATTAGATTTGTACTGTAATTTAATTGGGGTATACGTTGATGAAATTCAGAATAAAAGCATTAAATTCACCCGATATCAAATATTGTCCAGGGATTATTTTAGAATAAGCCACAGCCTTATTAATAGTACTATGTTCTACGCTTTCGATTTCTTCAGTAACAACAATTTTATTAAAACACCTCGTTATCAGTTAATTACATACATTTCACATTTTTGTTTTGTCATTTAACACTGCACTTCATCAAAATTTCTTATATTCCAAATTATTTAGCATGTTATTATATTTATTAAATCGTTCATTTAATCTAAAATCTACTTATCATAATTTGCCCTTTTGCAAATGTTTTACTTACAAAATAAGTAACTTTACAGTTAAATATCTTCTTAATTCAACAGTTTTGACTGTCTTTTAAATGTATCTTACATTCTCAAACTCAGTAAGTAAAAAAGTTATAAAATTGTTAATGCTATGGATTGTTTATACTAAGAAAAGTTATAATTTTATTTTCGAACTATGTACAATGAAAATTAGTGACTTCTTTTGTACTCAGATTTGCGTCTACCTTCACTTTTGAAACAAGTTTTAATAAGATGGAAAGCTAGTATGATTAGAATTAAATAAAAACTATTCTTTTTAAGTAACTCATTCTAATGAAGTTTAAATGAATGTAACCTCACTAATGAATTTAAATAATAAGTTTTTAGAAGTCTTTCATCTATTTAGCCAGTTAAAAAAAAGTTCGTTTTTTTAATATACGCTTAATAAAACTCCTATGAATTGGACAGATGAACATTTTCTATGCTCCGGAAACTGGAAAAAGAACACAGAAGAAAAAAATTGTCATTAAAGCTTGAAGATTCAGCACGAATTCTTAAGAATTCAAACGAAAAATGCAGGAATGAGAAAAAAACTTTAATCAAAAGGAATTGTTTTCTTTCAAAAAAGTATATTGGCACTAAGTAATGCTAAAAATCTCACATTTCTACTGTAATGGAACATCGAAGTGTTAAATTAGGCATTAAAATTTAGATAAGCATCGAATAAACATATTAAACAGGAATTTAACGTATTAAGTAAAAACATTTCAATTTATTCAATAGCGAGCGTTTTTATGAAGTTTCTAAAAGAATTAAAACTTACTAGTTGCAAACTAGAATTTTTCATATATGGCACTATATTATGTGAATCTGTAGTACAATCAAAACATAGTTCTTTGGGGCAATCTCTCAAGGAATTCAACATAAATAGTTCCCATTTCTTTAAAACATGGAAAAATCCAAGAAAAATACTAGAAGTTTAGTTGGTTCAGATGGAGACCGTAACATATAAGGTGGATCTAGTTAGTGTCCCTCCAGGTGAGTTTAACTACTCATGGACTGTAAATCCCAAAATAGATACAAGCATTTGTTTGATACATTCACTATATCTATTTCTTTATTTTAAGGTAATTTTATTTGAAAGCTCTTATTTGTAATACATTGTTTATATGTCTCTTACATTTATTCGGTACATAAGTGTAAGAAGTTTTGACCATATTTGGGACGATGAGAACTCAAATCTGTAATAAATTAGAAGGAATTATGAGAGTTGTCTCTGGAAAACTAGTAAAGGGTGTAGTAGCAGTAAATTTAACAGTAGTATAAGTAAACAGCAGTATAAGTAAAGTTTTATTGAAATCACTCTTAACTTTATATAAGTAGTGAAGTGTTAAAATGTATAATACTTGGAAAACCATGTTATGTTACATGCATTGACTCATTGTTTTTGACTCTTTGTTGATCCGATGAATGTATATTTTTTAAATGTATAGTACCTTTGACCAATTTTACTATTTACACCTATTTCAAAAAATTCGCATACATTTTAGAATATAGTTTTTTCCTCTTTAGTAACATTTATTTAGTAAGTGTAAAAATTATTTTTTGTAAATTTTTCATTTTTTTTCGGTATTACAATTTCGCATATATTCGATATTATTGACGTCATGAATAAAAGTATGGTAATTTTCCAATAATTTCGACTAAATTTACTACCTGTAAAATAGGTGAAGTCATTTGAGACTATAAAAAAATTGAAGAATAAGAAATGGCTTTATTTACGAATAGAATGCCTAAAACCCATTTTTCATTTATATTGAATGACCAAGCAGTTGTTAATTTTTGTATTTTAACAATAGATAGTATCTAGGTGAAACAGTGAAATACGATTAAATTTTTAAACTTATATAAATACTACATATTGAGGTAATCTAATTATTTCAATTATATTAATTACAATGCGAATGGAGTCTATTATTTTAAAATGTATACTAATAACCGT
>CM063502.1:126721396-126743896 GCA_032207245.1 Pardosa pseudoannulata | reverse complement strand
CACTTCCGATGTGCAGCAACCGCCCACATGGATTGTACCGTCTGCTCCACTGTCGTTGCAACAGCAGCGGCTGTTGAGGAACGTCCACTTTGACGTGACGCCAAAGAAACTATAACTTCAAATTTCTTCATCATTTTGTTCAGCGCAGAAGAAATTATTGGCCCTTTGCTCTCTCGCCTACCCTTTATGTGGCGATATGACACATAAAGGGTTACAGTTGAACTAAGAGGGCTTTCTCAACAATGGACAGCATTCCGATGCATACAAGCTTCGACTACCATTACGTGCTTCAGTTGCTACTTTTTATATAATTTGTTGTTTTGCATAATCCTACATCAGCGCCATCTGTTTTTCGCCAACAGAACTTTTTTTCTCGCTGACATACAAAATCCGGTATCTTTTCCATCCGCTTGGTTCAAACCGAATCTTTGTATCTTCATTCGTTTTCGAATTATTCATTTTTAAAGTTCATCCTGACTTTTGGATCACCTGGTATTTAAGGGTTGACTTTACATCACGAACTAGTTGTATACATTATTCATATGAGTATAAAAGTTACGTTTGAGTAAAAACTTCATACGTCCAAAAGATTAAACTTCAAAAGATGAAATCACCTTACAGTTCTTCAAATACTCAATTGTTTATTAATATTTTACCTGATAAAATTAATTATTAAGACTTTTTGGTTTTTTAATTAAGTCGATACTTTAATTACAAAAAAGTTTATGGCTAAAATTTAAAGCAAATGAATCTCAAAAGTATAAAGATTTTTAACTATAAACTTTTCATTCACAAAATTAATATTTCGAAACTTGGTGAAAAATTACTCCAAAACTAAGAAATATAAAATTTTAAAATTTTGGATATTTGTCTGTGTAATAATGTAGTATATTCTTAACCTATTTTTAATCAAATACCTTTAACACGTGTAACAATTATTTATTAAGATTTATCTCAGTTTTTTTTCATTTTTAAATTCAATACGCTGCAAAAGTATTTTATGAAAATTTGACCAAATATTTAAATTGCAAGTTATATATTGACCTTTTCATGAGAACTGTTTAAAATTTAAGGTTGCACGTGCAATAAGTTTTATAAAAATGTGCGTGTAGAGCTCTCATGTTAAATTTGCAATTTAAAAAACGCTATGTATTATTTTGTATATAAATAATCCTACTATCTTTTTCCTCTGTATGCATAATAGGTAAAAACTTTTAGAATAATTCATCTTTAAAAAATTGCTTAAATTTTTAAAAATGTTAAAAGAGTAGCAAGGGATTGAAATTTGTTAAAACATCGTTATGCTATAAAATTATAAAGATATTTTCCCTCACCCGTTAAATAAATTATAAGGGGAAACTAATGTGTTTTCTATTCAATTTAGAAAATATTGAAACGCAAATTTAATATTTACAGTGCATAAAGGGTTAAAAATGGATCAATCACCTAAATATGCCAGTTCTAGAATTTGTGCTGTTCATTATGATTTTTAAAGTAATCGTTTCTTTAATGATTTAAAAATTACCAATATGCTTTAATAAGCTATGGACGTAAACACTTGAAATGAATCCCCATTTCTCAAATCCATCTCATACCTTTCACCCTAAAGCAAGACTCAGTAAAGTAGAGGAAAGTTTTTAACTCAGACTCGTTAAAACGCGTAATTAGACGTTAAGCATCTATGAAACATTTAGGGAATAATTAAACTATCTTTACTTTAATTAAGATTAAGTTAGGAACTAATAACCTTTAAAAATGTATTTAACTGTACAATGTTAAAAATGAAAAACAAATATTAAGATTTTAATTTGGTCATTTCGATTTGACAATTTAGCCCGCTGAAAATGTTCTCTAATTTGGGAAATAGTTTTTGATTCAAGTGTTACATGTAACATGAAAAGTTGTTACATGCAATATGAAAAAAATTAACGTAAATATGTAATTAGGTCAATTAAAAAATAAATAAAATGCTTATAAAAATTCTAAAATTTTAGAACAGTATTTGAAAAAAACTTTAAATCTCTAAATTTACTTTAAAGATTTAAAGACTTCGAGATTAGTTACCTTAGAGATTTAGTCTAAATTTATTTTAGAATAGTAAGAATATGCAAAGTATAGTGATTCATTCTACCATTAGGTTTTGGTACAGTATTAAATATTTCATTTTAAGGTCAATTTTAAACACCGTTCTTATAACTAAAAATACACAAGTACTGTGTATAATAATAAAAAATAATTGCATTCCTGGCAATTCTTCATTTGCCCTCACTGTGTTGGGAGAGTATCTTCAAACTAACTTCCCAGATGTATTATATGAAGTAAATACTGCAAAAGCTCCAATGAATTCCAGCATTTCAAAAATCACAGTTTAAAGGCTTTTTTTTACTGAAAAGCTCCTTTCAAGTTCGGTCAATGCTCTATTCTTTCTGATTTATTCCCATTTTATAGAGAACATTATTTTTTATTCCAAGTCTGTCTTCTTCAAAAAAGGTCGAGGGACTAAAAAAAGAATAGTTGAGATTCCAACTAGTCCTATTCAAGAACATTGCGCCAATCTTGTTAAGGAGCTCTAAAAGTGCATTTGAACAGAATTCCAAAAATTGTTGCTTAGACTGAAGGATCTGTGGCTTAGAATATAAAAACAGTTATTTATGTACATATATATTTATGAATCATAAAGATCACAGCAAATTTTTATTTTGTACTCAATTCTAGTTCTGATTATAGTTATAATCATATATAGTTAAAAACTATTCTTTTCACTTTGATTCAGTAGATTTTGCCTTCAACTCTCCCAATAATACTTTTATATACTCCGACATTTTACAGGATTCGAAAAAAATTCGTGTGCTAAAGAAACTGATATTTATTCTACCTCAGAACTTAATTTCAAGTTGAACTAAAGTTTAACTTTATTTCAACGGATCAGTCTTAAAGTGTAAAAATTTTACTTTGTTTAAAGTTTTGTAGAATATGACGTGAATTCAGTAGCATGTTTTTTTCCCAATTTTTGAATTATTCGTATGTTATTTAATGGCAAACATATCAGAAAAAAACAGTTTGAGATTCCAAAAATTCATTTCTTTCTAAAAGTTGAGAAAAAACGGATTTGGTATTCGATTCAGAAACCCGTTGAGGGTTAAAGTGAAATGAAAGTTTTGTGTTGTTTTGCATTGGTTTTCAAAACGAAAGATAAAATGTCTTTTTTTTTAAGAACGAGAGAAAATTAGGAATGATATCATGAATATAAATTAGCATTTCACAAGCTAAAGAATTATTTTTTCAAGACAGATAAAACTTAAATTTATTACGCATTTAGACTATTTTTAGCAAAGTTGTGATGCCTTCCATTTTAAATTCTACATAAATACTCTTAAAGTATAAATGTTCAGGTATCCTTTTTTGGAAAATTTTTCTTCTTGGCAATTTCGACAGCTTAAAGAATATGGCTGTCTTCATACTTTAGAAAGAGACCTATTTCAGAAATTAAAATTTATGCATGATTTTATTTTTTGTAGTGATCTAATGCGCAAGTCTCTTTTACAATTAAAAAGTGCTTCTTCTACTGCACGGAGTCCAAAATATTCATTTCTTATATAGAATATTCATATCTTTTAAATTATGGAATTAATACAGCAGTCTACTATCAGAATAAAAATCTTTAAAAATCAAAATATTTTCGCTTAGATGAGTAGATGAGGTAAACGTAGTAATAGAAACAAAAGCACTCAATGTCAACTCAAGATTTTTATTACCTGCAACTGAATGAGTCTCTACTATATACACTCGTGGAACCTTCCAGACTTATTGGATTGTTCAGAAAGTAATTTCGTTTTTTCCCGACAGAGGATTTAATTGTATTTTTTTTTTCACCCAACTTCACGTTTAAGCTGTATAATTTTTATATGCTTTTAGAGCTCATATAGCAAGGCTTGTGTGTAAAAAATTCCAATTAATTCTACGAAGTAGTTTTTGATTGGTGCTCTTTTAAAATATGGTGAGCGGTAAGCAGCATTTTCGACATATCTTACTCTTTTACTACAGACAGGGTAAAAATGCTGTTCAAGCCAGAAAGAAATTGACCGATGTGTATGGAGAAGGTGTGTTGACAGTACGTCAGTGCCAGAACTGATTCGCTAAATTTCGATCCGGCAATTTTGATGTCGAAGATGCACCACGTTCGGGAAGACCGGTTGAAGCTGATAAAGATGTCTTTTGCCAGCAAAGACCAAAACTTTTTATGAGCATGGAATTATGCTACTACTAGAAAGATTACAAAAGGTGTTGGACCAGAAGGGCCAATATATAATTTAATAAAGTATTTGTTTATTATACGAAAACTGTCTTTCATTTCCACAAAAAAGAAACAAAATTACTTTCCGAACAACACAATAGAAGGCTAGCAGAAAATGGGAAACTAAAATTTACATAAATTTGCATAATTAATTTAAGTAAACATAAAGGAAAAATCGAACGAAAATCAATTTTTTTAGGCGTATTGCCTTGCTTGAGTTTGAACCAGATACCTCTCGTTCACGAGTCCTCTGCTTTGCAACTGATCACAATGTTCCTTGCAATCTTTCATTTCTCGGCAATATTCACATTTTCAAACTTAAACTTGTATCTTTATGTTTTTTATAGAGCTGAAACAAGATTATATATTAATTTCAATTGAAATATGATTTTCTTTTATATAATTCCTTAATGTGGTAGGAACATTTTATTAAAATTTGAATAAACTGTAGCAAGTATGTTGGCAGTTTCTAAAAGAGAGTCTCAGCTAGGTGGCCAATAAAATTATGTCTTCAGGGACAATCTAAATACTTCTAAGCGTTAATCAAGATTTCAAACCATTTTTTACCTAACTTCAAAATTGAAGTTATGACAAAATTAAAATCCTATGTTTTCTTTTTTTATTTCAACATTAAAGGAGAAAACTATACTTTTCATTCTATGTATTGCATTTTTATAAGGAATCTAAAAATACCAGAGTCAACAGTTCACGGTAAATACCAAAATGTTTCTAGCATAGATACAAAAAGCTTTAACAGAAATTGGAAATCGTCCTTTACAGTAGCTTGTCTAAAAATAATTCTGATATTTTATTGAAATTTATATAAGGTTTTAAAAGAGAAAATAAACAATAAATGTCTTCGAAAAAACGATCTATGCAGTGAAATAATAAAACATTATAGTCTAGAAAATCTATGAATAGAACATTGCTTTAAATAGACCGTAAAATATAATATACTTCTAAAAGAGAAAAAAAAGAGAGAGAAAAAGAAAGCAAACTCATTTGACAATTTTACGTAAGGTAAACTGACATATCCTGAAATTTAATATACCTTAAACGAAATATATTTTATATCCATTATAGATTATCAAAAGGCTATGTAGATGGTTCATTGCGTTAAACCTATAATCGGAAGTGGGCTGAATTACTATTTAAAGAATCAATTTACCCAAATCAATATTAAATTGAAATTGAATTTAAAATCTTAATTCATACAGTCTTTTCATAAAATAAATTTTAAAAAGGATATTATTTTAATCTCATGAATATAAAATTTAACTATAGACTTTGTTAAACTCAAATTACTCTAATTTACATTTCTATCAATTAAAAATCCGTCAAGCCTTGAAGAGTTAATTTCTAAAGTCATAAATGTTAAGCTATTAATATCTTCCTGTATTTATAATCTGACAAGATAATAATTTATGTGCTTAAAATAATCTAAAAATATATCAAAGTGTAATTTAAAAATATAACTTGTGACTTTACTTCATTTTTTAAAGATTTCCCAAGAAATACATTGGAAAATAACTTGCAATAAAATCAAATCTTTTTATCCCCCAACCTGTATAAAACCAGCTTTTGTATCAAAAACCTGCAGACATTTTTTTTAGTTATATGTACGAATCATTTTCGGTCAGTAAGTCATGATACATATTTCTGAAAACTTTCTTTTTATATTTATACTGAAGAAAATCTACATCACTCAAAACGGATTTAAAGACTTTCCCCGTGTTCAAGTAATAGAGTCAAGATTGTGTCGAGACACTAGTATGTTAAGTTCAAAAAGAACTGTATACTTTGATACAGAAATTTAGAGCCAACGTGAAGAACCTAAGATCAGAGTAAACAGAAAAGTACGATCTCATAAATTCACTTTCAGTTCAATGTATTATATTTTTCACAAATATGTATTTCAAATTCTTTGAAGTCGACAGAACATTCAAAGCTAGAATATATTCTTGTTAAACTGTCGCAGAAGGAAAATTTAATATCTTTCTAGCAATATATTTATGTAATTGGGGTTAAAAGTTCAAAGTAAAATATTAAATATTTTAATATGTGATAATTATTAGTTGTTTTAGAACTAGATTTATTCAAAATGCCCCATATAAATTCCTTTTAGAAAAAAATAGTGATTTTTATATATAAGATATGATTTACTTTTTAAAATAAAACTTAGTGTGATCTTAAATATTTTAAAAAATATAACAAAAGAAAAAAATACATAAATAGTAAAATCAGTTATCATTCCCATGGTTAGGTTTGGAGCTCTACGGTCTACTTTTTTGCAACACGAGGGCTAAAGAGACCGGGATCTACTGCTTAAAGCCGATTCCGAACGGCTATAAACATCCTTTCCAGGGTGGGATTCGAGGCCACGAACTCCATTACCGAACGTCAGAGCCCTAACCATTCGCCCATCGTTCGGCTTATCATTCCCATGAAAAATGAATATAATTTTTCATCAGTACTTTTTAATAAAGAATTGGAAGGTATGTTACAAGACAAATGAATTTGAACTAACTTTTATTCCTTAAAGAACGATGGCCGAACGATGGCCCTAACCATTCGGCTATCGTTCGGCTTATCATTCCGATGAAAAATGAATATAATTCTTCATCAGTACTTTTTTAATAAAGAATTGGAAGATATGTTACAAGACAAAGGAATTTGAACTAACTTTTATTCCCTAAAGAACGATGGCCGAACGATGGCCCTAACCATTCGGCCATCGTTCGGCTTATCATTCCCATGAAAAAGGAATATAATTCTTCATCGGTACTTTTTAAATACATAATTAGAAGATATGTTACAAGACAAATGAATTTGAACTAACTTTTATTCCCTAAAGACGATGGCCGAACGATGGCCCTAAATTCGGCCATGTTTTATCATTCAGAAAAAAAATATAATTCTTCATCGGTACTTTTTAAATACATAATTAGAAGATATGTTACAAGACAAATGAATTTGAACTAACTTTTATTCTTTTTCTACAAAGTAAAAATTCTAAAGGACATGAAAGTTAGAACTGCACCTATAATGTTATAATGTTTTAAAAATTCAGAAAACCTAAAAATTATATTTTGATAAAAACATTTAACTTCATTATTAGTAATAATTACATTGCAACTTGAAATAACAATGGTACTAAATTTAGTGTAATGGGTACTAAAAGAAATTCCCTCTGCTTTTTATTTGTAGTTGTGTTTTGCAATTCATTGAGATAGAAATGTATTATTTATAGACCCATTTTGGAAAACTGGCATCCAACTGTCACATGAAATATGCTGTTTTTATACAATGCAACGTACATGTATAAATGAAGTTTAAAAAACTAATGCAAATATTTTGAGGATTGCTTTAGTGGGTACGAATTTCAGAAAATTAAAGAAGATTTTTATAATTGAGGTAAGTATAATACTTATAGGGCTATATTTTCAAAGAAATTCCGACAATGTTTTTTATGAAGAAGATATGTGCTCATGTCAAAAGACTTGTGAACTTATTTTAGAAATAAAAAAATAAGGCAGATAAAAATATGGTTTGTTTTTTGGCTGAGAACTATATGCTTGCTACAACACATAAATATTTATCTTCAAATTTGAAGTAATTAGAGCTATATTTTTTTCTTTCAATGGGAATTGAAAGACGAGTAATCAAGTGGTTTTAAATAACAACTGAATAATAATTATAATTTCAATGAATTGTTCGAGGTGCTTATAAAATAAATTCAATTAATAATCCGGATACAAATCGAAATTAGATTTCTTTTTCATTTCACGATAACCGTTCACAAAATATATATTCGTTTTATTATTATGAAAACTTAATACCCACTATTTAAATACTAAATCATTTCTTTCTTACTTAAATATTGGTTACTATCATACAGCCCGTCATATGACCGGATCAGTAAAATTTTTAACTTTCTAGAATATTAAAGTACCCTATAAGGCAGATAAAAATATGATTTGTTTTTTGGCTGAGAACTATATGCTTGCTACACACACAATAACTTGTTTATCTTCATACTCCTCTGAAGTAATTAGAGCTATATTTTTTCTCTCAATGGGTATTGAAAGACGAGTAATCAAGTGGTTTTAAATAACAACTGAATAATAATTATAATTTGAATGAATTGTTTGAGGTGCTTATAAAATAAATTCAATTAATAATCCGGATGCAAATCGAATTCAGATTTTGTTTTTCATTTCACGATAACCGTTCTCAAAATATATATCGTTTTATTATTAAGAAAACTTAATACCCACTATTTAAATACTAAATTATTTCTTTCTTACTTAAATATTGGTTACTATCATACAGCCCGTCATATGACCGGATGAGTAAAATTTTTAACTTTCTAGAATATTAAAGTATCCTATAAGGCAGATAAAAATATGGTTTGTTTTTTGGCTGAGAATTATCTGCTTGCTACACACACAATAATTTGTTTATCTTCATACTCCTCTGAAGTAATTAGAGCTATATTTTTTTTTTAGAATCAAGTTCAATTATTGAGAAGACGAGTAATTCAAAGTTTTTAAATAACAACTGAATAATAATTATAATTTGAATGTAATTTTTGGAGGTGCTTATAAAATGAAATTCAATTTCTACTACACCGGATGAAATCGAGATAGATTTTGTTTTTAATACCGGTGATAAAAGTTTTCATTGCAAAAAAATATATAATCGTTTTATTAAATTAAGAATCACACTTAATACCTAATCTATTATCTAAGCCAAATACTAAAGAAAATTATTTCTTTCTTATCTAAATATTGGTTACTATCATAACGTATAAGAATAACGGATGAGTAAAATTTTTAAAATAAGAATATTAAATGTGAAGTTATAAGGCAGATAAAAAAATGACGTCATTTTTTTTTTTTCTATTTATCTGTTGCTACAAATTGATAAATTTAATCGCCTGCAAGTGGCTAACCCTAACTCGCCAAAAATCCAATATGGATGCCTCTATCTATTTTAGGTCCAAACGCTTAATAAATTCGAAGACAGATAACTTCAAAGTTTTACGCTTTATTATTATAGCTTTAATAAGTTAAATTTAAAGTTACAAATTTCCCCAATTTTTTTTTTCTATTTAAAGGTAAAGAAATGTTACATTAATGTTTCTAAAAATAATGGCACAAGTTACATGAATTTGTTGCTAATACCTGTGATAAAATTTTCATTGCAACAAAAAATAATCGATGATTACATTTAAAGTTATCACACATGTACCTAATCTATTATCTAAGCCAAATATAAGAGAAAATTATTTACGTCATATCTAAGTTCAGTGATAAAACGTATAAAAATAACGATTTTTAAATAATTTAAAATAAGAAATGATTAAATGAAATGGTTAAAGGAATGACGTCATAATGCTTGAAAAAATGTTATTTTTATCTATTTATTATGTTACAAATTGATAAATTTAATCGCCTGCACTTGGTTAACCCTAACTCATCAAGAATCAAATATGGACGCCTCTATCCCTTCCAAGTCCAAACTCTTCATAAATTGGAGGGCAGATGGACAGATACCTTACGCTTTTATTATGTATGGGATACTTTAATAAGTTAAATTTAAAGTTACAATTTTAAAGCTGTTATTTTTTTCTATTCAAAGAATTGATGTTACAATAATGTTTCTAAAAATAATGGCTCATGTTACATGAATTTGTTGCTAATACCGGTGATAAAATTTTCATTGCAACAAAAAATAATGGATGATTAAATTTAAAGTTATCACACATATACCTAATCTATTATCTAAGCCAAATATAAAGAAAATTATTTGCGTCATATCTAAGTTCAGTAATAAAACGTATAAGAATAACGAGATTTAAATAATTTAAAATAAGAAATAATTAAATGTGATAGTTAAAGGAATGCCGTCGTAATACTTGAAAAAAATTTATTTTTAGCTATTTATTATGTTAAAAATTGATAAATTTAATCGCCTGCACGTGGCTAACCGTAACTCATCAAGAATTCAATATGGATGTCTCTATCCATTCCAGGTCCAAACGCTTCATAAATTCAAGGACAGACGGACAGATAACTTAGGCTATTATTATAAAGGGGACACTTTATAAGTTAAATTTAAAGTTACGAATTTATAGCTGTTATTTTTTTTTCTATTTAAAGAATTGATGTTACAATAATGTTTCTAAAAATAACGGCGCATGTTACATGAATTTGTTGTTATTACCGGTGATAAAATTTTCATTGCAAAAAAAAAAAATAATAATCAGTGATTAAATTTAAAGTTATCACACATGTACCTAATCTATTATCTAAGCCAAATATAAAATAAAATTATTTACGTCATATCTAAGTTCGGTGATAAAACGTATGAAAATAACGATTTTTAAATAATTTAAAATAAGAAATGATTAAATAAGATGGTTAAAGGAATGACGCCATAATGCTTGAAAAAATGTTATTTTTAATCTATTTATTATGTTAAAAATTGATAAATTTAATCACCTACACGTGGCTAACCCTAACTTATCAAGAATCCAATATGGATGCCTCTATCCCTTCCAGGTCCAAACTCTTCATAAATTGGAGGGCAGACGGACAGATACTTTACGCTATTATTATATAGGGGATACTTTAATAAGTTAAATTTAAAGTTACAAATGTAAAGCTGTTAATTTTTTCTATTCAAAGAATTGATGTTACAATAATGTTTCTAAAAATAATGGCGCATGTTACATGAATTTGTTGTTATTACCGGTGATAAAATTTTCATTGAACAAAAAAAAAATCGATGATTAAATTTAAAGTTATCACACATGTACCTAATCTGTTATCTAAGCCAAATATAAAGAAAATTATTTACGCCATATCTAAGTTCAGTGATAAAAAGTATGAAAATAACGATATTTAAATAATTTAAAATAAGAAATTATTAAATGAGATAGTTAAAGGAATAACGTCATAAAGCTTGAAAAAATGTTATTTTTTATCTATTTATTATGTTACAAATTGATAAATTTAATCACCTACGCGTGGCTAACCCTAACTCATCAAGAATCCAATATGGATGCCTCTATCCATTCCAGGTCCAAACGCTTCATAAACTCGAGGACAGACGGACAGATAACTTGTGCTATTATTATATATAGGATACTTTAATAAGTTAAATTTAAAGTTACAAATTTAAAGCTATTATTTTTTCTATTCAAAGAATTGATGTTGCAATAATGTTTCTAAAAATAATGGCGCGGGTTACATGAATTTGTTATTAATACCGGTGATAACATTTTCATTGCAACAAAAAATAATCGATGATAAATTTAAAGTTATCACACATGTACCTAATCTATTATCTAAGCCAAATACAAAAGAAAATTATTTACATCATATCTAAGTTCGGTGATAAAACGTATGAAAATAACGATATTTAAATAATTTAAAATAAGAAATAGTTAAATGAGATAGTTAAAGGAATGACGTCATAATGATTAAAAAATGTTATATTTATCTATTTATTATGTGACAAATCGATAAATTTAATCGCTTTCACATGCCTAACCCTAACTCGTCAAGAATCCAATATGGATGACTCTATCTATTTTAGGTCCAAACGCTTAATAAATTCGAGGACAGACGGACAGATAACATATGCTATTATTATATAGGGGATACTTTAATAAGTTAAATTTAAAGTTACAAATTTAAAGCTGTTAATTTTTTCTATTCAAAGAATTGATGTTACAATAATGTTTCTAAAAATAATGGCGCATGTTACATGAATTTGTTGCTAATACCGGTGATAAAATTTTCATTGCAACAAAAAATAATGGATGATTAAATTTAAAGTTATCACACATGTACCTAATCTATTATCTAAGCCAAATATAAAAGAAAATTATTTAAGTCATATCTAAGTTCAGTGATAAAACTTATAAAAATAACGATATTTAAATAATTTAAAATAAGAAATGATTAAATGAGATAGTTAAAGGAATGACGTCATAATGCTTAAAAAATGTTATATTTATCTATTTATTATGTGAAAAATTTATAAATTTAATCGCCTGCTCTTAACCGGGAGAAATAGGGCTTTAAATAATGACATTAAATGCTGGAAAAGGGGGGGGGCGATGGGTGGATTTCGAACGTGGCTAACCCTAACTCATCAAGAATCCGATATGGATACCTCTACCCATTCCAGGTCCAAACGCTTCATAAATTCAAGAACAGACGGACAGATACCTTACGCTATTATTATATAGAGGATACTTTAATAAGTTAAATTTAAAGTTACAAATATAAAGCTATTATCATTTTTTTCTATTCAAAGAATTGGTGTTACAACAATGTTTTATAAGCTAAAAAATCTAAAAATATTTAAATGATCTATTTACAAATATTGCTTTTGAGTTACATTCGGAATTTCTTAGATTTTTTTTGCCAGGAAATCCATTGGCAAATAAGCTGCAACAAAATCAAAGTTTTTGATCCTCCGACATATATAAAACTAGCTTTTGTATAAAAAAAGTGCCGACTTTCCGATAGTCCTAGGTACGAATCATTTTCGGTCAGTAAGTCCTGATACATGTTTCTGTAAACTGTCTTTTTACATTTAGATTGAAGTAAATCTGCATCACTCGAAACGGATTTAAAGACTTTCACCGAGTTCGAGTAATAGAAGCAAGACTGCGTCGCGACATTCGTATGTTAAGTTCAAAAAGAACAGTACACTTTTATACAGAAATATAGGAATATCTTCAAAGAACCTAAGATCATAGTAAACACAGAAGTACGATCTCATTCGCTCTCAGTTCAGTATATTATATTTTTCCCAAATACGTATTTGGACTTTTTTTAACATGTTTTTCTTATATACTGCATGTAAATCTATAAATAAAGTACAAAATATCGACGAAAATATTTAGATGATTGGTTTTTTTAAGCACGATGTTGAAAAAAATCGAAGACAGTCTTTAAAATTGATATAAATTTAATATTATTGTAATGATTATACTTTTATTTGAAGTTTTGTCATAGTTTTTTATGTAAAAGTTTTATATTCTAGGACTTATATCAGAATATTTATAAACGTAGGTGAGAACTAGAAGGAAAAGAAAATGTTTTAAATTCTAAATATACCGGGTGGCCATAATTAAACTGACAGTGCTCACAGTGTTCTGTAGCGCGATCTATTTGCGAGAATGACGCCACATTTTGTAGGAAGATTAAACAAATACGGGAGACGAAGGATTCCGCGAAAAAACAAATTAGTTCCAAAAGTCACCGCTAGGGGAATATTTGGCGCTGTGTCATAGAAAATAGAGTGTTAACAAATGCAAATTAATACGAAATAAAATTACCTTTTATTAAGCACATTTTCTGATTTAGTTCAAGTGTAATATGACAACACTTTTAAAAAAGCGTAAAATCTACATAAACACCGATAAAGTCTCGTGATCTGCAATATCACGTACGCTGAGCAGCAGAAGTTCTTTATTCAAAATTTTACGTTAGATCCATTGGCACAATTAAGAAATTAATTTCCGTATTGATTTGCATTTGTTAACACTCTATTTTCTATTACACAGCGCCAAATATTCTCCTAGCGGGGACTTTTGGAACTTTTTTTTTTTTTCGGAAACCTTCGTCCCCCGTCTTGTTTAATCTTTCTACAAAATGTGGCGTCATTCTCGCAAATAGATCGCGCTACAGAACACTGTGAGCAATGTCAATTTAATTATGGCCACCCGGTACTTGTTCTAAATATTTCCCATAAAGGTAATTAAAATATAATTATATTAGACGCAAATATTTACTTGCAAGTTGAGCCAGCAATTAGAACTGGGATTTTTAACTGAATAATCTTCAAAAATATAGCTCTCTTAAACTATATTTTTAGATTGGTTTGGATTTAGAGCTATGGACTAATATTATGCTACTTAAGAAATTATGGTGCAGAGTTCTACAGCTTAAATCTGATTCCAAACATCTACTAACACCTCATTAATAGTGGGATTCGAGCCTAAGAATTCTGGTAGAAATGAAAACAGTTCAATCTATTAAGTTCACCTTTGAATGGATAGAAAGTAATCAAGAAATTTTAAATAATAGTTGAAAACTAATTATTACTTAAACCAATTATTTGAGGACGTACGAAAATTAACTCACAGCTTCTTTAAACTCAGCAGAAAGATCCTATCATTAATACTGAAAAATAATAAATCAGAATCAATTACATTTTGAAATTTTAAATTTCAATCAAAATTGAAACTTGAAAAGCGGAAGGAATTAAGAACTACCAAGAAATTCCAGAAGATGTTTCTATTTTCAATGTGACGTCAGTTAAAATTATTCATTGTTGAATTTATAGGATGCAAAAGACTCATAAAATCTGCAAAAGCTCTTAAAACTTCTTAATCCCAATTTAGAAAGCATTATAATGAAACAGATTTAGATTAATCTCCTCTGACAGCACTGGTCGTCACGTTCTAAATTTATTCGAAGAAAATTGTGAAAGATTTGAATTAATAGAATACCAGGCCTTTGATTTCCAAAGTTTTGTAAATATTAATATAATCCTTACGTTGGTAACAAAAGATATTGCTGTAAAATATATTCCAGAAGAATTAGTTTATCCAGTAAATGTGTGCAGAAAGGGGGTTTCTAGGATTAAAAATATTTCCTGATAGAAAAGGCAAATAAGTCATCAAGTTCCTATCTTTCAATATTTTGTGTTATTGATTAAAACTTGCTATTTAAAAAATAGAAATATACATTTTACAGCATTATTTAAAAATGTTAATTTAAAAAGTTAGAACTCTTCACTTTGCTTAAAAATTCAATTTTTAGACTATACAGCTCCAAAATAATTCAACTGGATGCAAAATATTTTGTTATAAATATTCAAGAATTTTGTTTTATTATGCAAAGATACTGTGATAAATTTAAAAAAATGCTTAATCTACAAGTATAAAAATAGTTATTAATATTTTGGGAAAGTTTAAAGTAAAACACGATTTTCAAATTCAAGATTCTTATTTCATAATGGCTCATTTATTGTGATATTTTACAAAGCATGTACTTAATTAACTACCATATTTTTTTTACTTCATAACTCAAAATTCCTTCACCATAATATGTCTTGTTTCGTTTAATGTCCAAAGTTTTATCCTCAGAATTTAAGAAGCAAAATAACTGTGAACTATGTAATTATTATAAAAAATTTTACGATTTATTTTATTCTAGCTACATATCATCTAAACTTCATACACATATAAGATGCCCATTAGTTTTCAACAATTAAAGTAAAAAATTGATATCCATACAAACAAGTAATCTGAGAGCAAGCTTTTATACGAGGGGTGCAAAGAAATTTTTAGTACTGAACTTCGAACTTTGAAGGGCAATATGATATTTTTGACAAAAGTAAAATCACTCAATTTCAAATCACTCACGTTGTATTTCTTGGGAGTAGAATGTACACCTGTTTGCCTCAATCAATTAAAATCAGCTCTTTGAGTGTTGATTCTGAATCATATCAGCTGTGAGTTGAAGAAAGTAATCCAGTTTTTTCTTGTGGAGTAAAGTGATTCGCTTGAGATTCTTTACCATAAAACCTTTCCTGAAACCCTTGATTTCTGAAATTTTGGGTTTCCAATACAGCCCACAGATCACCAGACAACATATCTTGGACTAATTTAGAAGTTAGGGATTACCCTCGTATAAATCTTTTGCGTTTTTTCTATTTCCCCTTTTTGAAGTCGTATATAGTTTTATAGGTATATATAGATTTTCGGAAAACAATGAGTTCCTATATTCAATAGAAAAAAAAAAGTCAACTCAGATATTTTGTCGAAAGCAATGTCACCCCTTGACTCGTATAAGTGCTCAGAAAAGTAAAGCGACTGCGCCTAAAAATATAGATTGATATTAGCATAAAAATTTGCAAATTTTTAAAAAATATACTAAATAAAATCAAAATACTTTCATGGTCAAGCTATTTTCCAAATATCCTCACTTTTAAGGAATTTGTCAACAAAGTTTGCTTGATGTAGAAAAGAATTATGATACATACATAAAATTTCAGACCTCTTCAAATCCTTACATAATGTTGAAAGACCTCATCCTGATATCTCTTGATGTCACAGATCCGCTGCTAACGGCATTTAGGAGTTCACGAATATCAATTTTTATAACCCCTTACATCACAGTTCCACTGCCGATAAGATAACATTCCATAATATTCGAGGAATAATTTCGTGTTCCTGAATTTCTCGATATGTAAACACGTTTAGAATCAACTGCAAAACTAAGCTATGACTCGTCATTAAAAAACCATGGGAACATCGGTGCTTACTTTTGTCCAGATTTTTTCTTTAAGACATTTAAAACAGTACCTTTTTAATGTAAAAGCAGTGAACACATCCCTTGGTTTTCTAGTAATCATTTTTCCACTAAGCCTTCTTATACCATTTTCTGTCATATCATAATGCCAGTTTAATCTGCAGACTCTTAACTTACCTGGCAAGCAACAGACTTCCTGTTAAGACTGTCATTTTTGCTAGATGTCAATTTTCAGAAGCAGTTGTCATTCGTTTATGACCTTCTCCAGCTCTTCTTGCAATGGTTCCATAGTTCTGAATTTTTTCCATAGCGTTGAGACTGTCTGTCTTCAGACATTTAACTGCTTCCGTAATTTAATCTCCCGCTTCTGACCGGCCTATGTGTAACCACTTTACAGATTATTCTAAATAATAATCGAAGATATAACAAGCCAATTTGAGTCTTTACACATTGAAACCAGGAGCTGTGTTACAGAAAATCATTCATCACTTCTTTCTAAATGCTCGATTGCTTGAGTGCATATCAGAAACCGTTTGAACACTTTTGACTGAATGATGCTAAATTAAACTTGTTTTTCATTCATTTTTTCCACACATGGATCGCATTTATTGGATATTTTATATTCAGTATTATTATTTTTGAATATGTAAAGATAATTTGAGTATATATTATATTATATATATATATATATATATATATATATATATATAGATGCAAATCCATTTCCTCTTATCACAACTGTGAGATATTTCTCAGGTTTTCAACTCCTATGTGGTCTGCAATAAAAATTAATTTTATTTCATTCTTCTTGCTTCATAAATAGTTATACTAATTTCAGTTTTTAATAAATGGGAAATTCAAAAATCCAAATAAATTAAATTTATTGGATTATAATACTTTTAACAATTATTCATTCTATGATAAAGAAAAACTTAAATAAATGTTTAAGCTTACATAAAGAAAGTAATAATTATTAAATATATTTTTAAATATAAGATAAATTTATTGTGATGTTTAAATATTTATTCTATTTTAATTTCGCCAAACAATGATATGGCTCCCATATTTTCAATTAAATCGTTGTTATAAATATGTATGCATTAATTAGCTTTCTTCGTTTCTAAATCATTTAATATTCGAATTTCTATCGGAATTTGAGGAAAAATATTTACAGTGCTTCATATACAAATGCACCGAAGGCAACTAATCCTTTGTCGTTTAAAATCCTTTATAAAATGTAGAACACAATAAAAATGGCTAAACATGATTCCAGAATTATATGAATTAAATGTGTTGAAAACATTTAAATAGGAGTTTATCATATGCTCGGAAGCGTTAAATTAAATTTTATTTCAAATGAGAAATCTAAAAAAGAATACAACTGCTTTAATGAAAACTGAAAACAAAATATAATTTTAAAATAAATGCCATTTTTTAGTAATTAAATGGGGTGGGATATAATACCAATTGTTTTGTTTCTAAAATGAAGATGGTTTCAAATACTAGTTTCAAAATATTCAATAAAGAGACAAATTGGGGAAGAAGAAAACGTGTGTGTGAAGATCATGTGTAAAGCATCTAATGTCTTGGGCACAATGCCTTTAAGTATGTACTTGGAATTCAAAGTACTCCTCACAAAAAAGGAGAAAACGATTACATTCTAGTTTTGAAATACTGCATTTAAGATTCTGTTACACAGCTACTTCAGGGAAAAACTTGTAAAGGAAAACTGAATACTTTCGAGAAAGAAACTGAATAAGAAACAGAAATTAGAAGGCAAAAAACAAAACAGTGAAATAAAATATATTCATATGTGCGCTTTTCACTTAACAACTTCCCTTTAAAATGATCGATTTTTCTTTTTTACTGTCTGTCTTCAGACATTCTGCAAATTACACACTTTTTTCGTTTTTTGATAAACATTGACGAATGAGGATTATTTATATTCAGTATAAAAATAAATATATAATATATAATATATATATATATATATATATATATATATAGATATATCACAACTGTGATAGGTTTTCAACTCCTAGGCAAAAAAATTAATTTTATTTCATTCTTCTTCATAAATAGTTATACTAATTTCAGTTTTTAATAAATGGGATTCAAAAATCCAAAAAAAAAAAATAAAAAAAAAATAAAAAAAAAAAATAAATAAAAAAATAAAAAATCATAAAAAAAAAAAAGTAAAAAAAAAAAAAAAAAAAAAATAAAAAAATAAAAAAAAAAAAAAAAAAAAAAAAAATAAAAAAAAAAAAAAAAAAAAAAAAAAAAAAAAAAAAAAAAAAAAATAAAAAATGGGTTAAAAAATAAAATAAAAAAAAAAAAAAAAATGATTAAAAAAAAAAAAAAAAATCAAAAAAAAAAAATTTAAAAATAAATACCAATGGAAAAAAATAAAAAATAAAAAACAAATAAAAAAAAAAAAAAAAAAAAAAAAAAAGAAAAAATAAAAAAAAAAAAAAAAACAAAAAAATATCTCCTAGATACAAAAAAACTTGTAAAGGAAAACTGAAATTTCGAAAAAAAAAAAAAAAAAAAAAAAAAAATACAAAAAAAACAGTAAAATAGAAAAAAAAATATTCATATGTGCGTTAACAAAAACTTCCCTTTTGAAAAATAGACGCAAGACATTTTGGGAGTAGGAAAATTCCTGAAAATATTACCTTAAAAGCTTTTATTCGAATGAAAAAAGAAAAATATGGACCATTGGTAGCAGAATACGTTTTCTCTGTGCAGAATGACAAATGATTCAGTTAGATCTTTGTATTTGAAATAAAAAATAAATTCCGAAAAGGGAAAAATAGCATAAATATTTCATGACAGCATTTTGCCTGTTTTGAATCTTACCTTTTAAGAACATTAAATGCAAGAGGAAAAATAAAATTGAAAAAGTAGCTATTATTTTAGCATCTGCTGAGAGAGTTATTTATTCGACACGCAAAAACTGCCCTGAACTCTCTATGGACAATCCTCAAATCGTCAGTGATAAACGTGAAGCTCTTCACAATTATTTTCAAACTTTCCTCAAATAATTGCTCTTACAGTTTTTACCCAAATCTCTTCGGATCATTTCTGTTTTTTATTTTGAAATTAAACAATATACCAAGCTTATTCAAAAGATTTACGTGGGTGAAACAATTTTAACCCTTTAAACCCCGAGTTATTTTTAGAAAAAGTGTAGTATAATTTTATGCTCAGTTTAAATAAACACAACTAATAGAAAAAGACAAAATATTATATTTATTATTAACAATTATTTTTATCATTATATTAAATAAAAGAATCGAAAGGTCCCATGTGGATTAATGGAATATTTTAAAATTGAATGTGGTTTTATATGAAAAGGCACTTGTAAGTCCCATTGGGTAATTAAATCATGTCGTTAACAACAAATTTTCATTTGAATAACATTTCTTCACTCCAAAAAAACAATATAAATAGAAAAATGTAATACATATATCAATTTTTAATGTTTTTTTTACATTACTAAACTTAAATATTTTAATAACAAAATATTTCATAAACATTTTACTCCGAAGTTTAAAAAATACTAAGAGGTATTTTGTTTTGTTTTATGTTGGTATTTGATAAAAAAAAAACATATTTAGCCATTTCTCTCTTTTGTCTGCAACGCATGTTTTATTTTTGTTACAAATGATTAATCACGCTTTATCCTGTGACTGGTAATTATTTCGTTTGAGCTCCATTAGCAAAACTAACTAGTCGTCACTGAATCCCCCATAATGATATTACATGACCTATCAACACATTACAATGGTTACTTGTAGTAGTGATAATATCATGCATCAGCTTTATCTAGATTGTCATTAGCAAACGTAAAACGTTTTAATGTTTAGTGTTTAGGAAAATTATTTTTCAAACAGTTAGTTAATAATAATAATTTAGTAATGCTAAAAATTTAATACGAATGGTATAAATACGAATAGTATATATTTTCATGGGAAAATAAAGTTGAATACTTTCGGTTATGTAGCACTGAATTTTGTTTCTATATTTCCTATTATTTCACATAGATTTATTAATTATGAAAGCAACTAAGATTTTTTTCTTTGTTACTCAACATAAATGGTTCCTCCTTTATCTTCTTTAACATTCAACAATCTGATTACTACAGTATTATAAAATGTTTAATAATCTTGAGATGTAGTTCCTGTAAAATTCAGTAGTATAAAATTTAACCACCATAAGACAGATATTAATCGAATTATAATTTAATACTAATGCCTATTAAAAGCAGATGAAAATTATTCCACTACTTTCATAGATTCAATATGCAGAAACAAACTTAAAATCTTGTATATAAAAAATCCTGTTTTTATGCCATTTAAAACAAGTCTTAAAAGTAATATAAAAACTGTTCTGTATGAAATTTCTTTGGGAAAAAATTAACGATCTCTGCTGTCCTAAACAGATGTAGAAATAATGGATATCAAATTGTTATTTGTGTTTTATGATAAAATAATCTGAATGAACTAAATAGTATTAATTCACAGCAACATTTTATTATAATTCACTAGAATAGATTTTATTAAATCATATTGTATCAATAGCTAAAATTGTGCAACTAATCTTTCTTAGAACAATAAACAATTTTAAGCTTCACAACAAAACGTGTATATACTAACAGATGAGATATTTCTTTTATATATGATTATTTTACACTTTTAATAAGCGAATTATATATTATGGTCCAGATATTAAAGTTTTAAATATTGTAATTCAATGATGTTTAGCAAGCAATTTGACTCCGGAAAAGTACTTTTAAAATTAAGTAATTTCTCTCCTAAAAGTTTCATGGAATATTCATCTCAAATAGTAACCGTGAAAAAAAATTTGAAATTGATATTAAGTACATTGTAAATTGTAACATAGAATTATACTTGTAAAAATGGTCCATGACACATTTTTATTATTAAATATATTATTCCAGGTATAGAGTTATGAATAAAATTATGAGTGTGATGATAAAACCCAAAACGTTTATCTTTTACCCTTAATTTGGCTAAATCTGCTACAACCAACAATCAAATAAATAAAATCTTTATAATAAATATATATTCTTATCGATAATATACAATATATTAAATATATTATATATTATTATTATTATTGTCATTATTATTTATATAATATGTTTTTAATCGATATTTGAAAAAACATCTTGTCAAATTAAGGATTAAGCTTTCAGGTAGAAATACTAATTTTTCCTAGAATTTGATTTCAAGCTTACGCAACAGTTTATGTTCAATTCAAAAATTCTTTAAATGCATATCAACCGTCATAATTCCGAATAAAGTGAATTAATAGTACAATAATAAAAATATAAAGCATTAACATTGTTCTGTATTCCAGACAGATCAATACGCAAAACGGTATTACGAATTTTACAGTTAAAACATGTCAGTAGATATTATATTCTATTTCTTTATCATATTTTATTATGAGTTTCAAAGGCAAAGTTTAGGCAATAACTCGAACCGTACGTTTTAAAAAGGATGTACCAAGCTTTCCGTTCTAGGATTTTTATATTTCCATTTAAGGGGACATAATAACTTTTTATCTGAAAAATCGTCATCAAACCAGCCTATATTTTATTCAAAATTAAATTTGTTTTTCTGTTTATAATAATTTTTTCTTAGATATTAATAAGAGACTAACATTATAAAACTTATTAATTTTTGTTATATGGCACAAATCATTTTTAAAAATATTTAAAATGTGTACACCAAATGAAAAATTTGAAAACCAAATAAGTTTTGAAACTCATAGATTAGAAATTAATTTTTTTATCAAATGGAAGTTAATTATTATTTTTATTCAGTGAATCTC
>CM063502.1:126696396-126713896 GCA_032207245.1 Pardosa pseudoannulata | reverse complement strand
TTGATCAAGTGACATAAGACAAAAACATCAAAGCAATCAACATAAGCACGATTATATTTTGTTTCCAATGAAAAAAAACATTTAGAGTAGAGAAAGTTAAAGGAATACTTACTTATGTCATGTTCCGGGTTTAAAATACACCAAAGTGGTAATATTTAAATACTGTTACTCATCTGTAATAGATACATGTATAAAAAAGTAGAAAATATATATTATGTTTGACTTTCTTTTTAGTTTAAATGTTTTCCTTTTTAATAAAAACCTACAACAGGATTTAACAAATTAACATATTACATGATCTAGTAAACAGATTAAATAGCTAAAATTTTCAAATTATTATCATTATTAAAATTAAGATCATATGAGAAGATAAGAATAAAACCATCTAAAAAAAGTCTTTAAAATAGATGCTTTTAAATATTTTAACTAAATTCATCATTTTTAAACATGAGAGTTATCTTTTGTATTACAACATGAAGGAATTACACGGCTAATAACGTATTTAAACACTGTAAAATAAAATGCTACTGTTCACTGATACGAGATGAATTGTAAATGTATGTGTTAATAAATTCTTTACCTGCATTTAATATTTTTTCCTTAGTAAGGACTTATTAGCTTAATTTTTATGCCAAATGATAAAACCTGAGATACATTTCTATTCAAAAGCGCACTTCTGAGTAAAGAAAATTAATTAGAAAATAAATGTACTTTTTTGTTAAAGTATAATTTAAATCTCAAAGGCACTAAATGGAAGCTTGCAAAAAAAAATTGCAAAAAAGCATATTTTGATGTATGCCTTCGGTTTCTCTTTTGCCAATTTTCTTTTCAAAGGAGAAATAGAATTAAATTCTAGAAGATACTTTCTTTTTAAAGAATAATTTTACAAAAGCTTTTATTCAATTAAAAGGGAGCAACACTTTGAACTTTAGAAAGAGAACAGTTGTTCTTCGCGGCGTGACAAATGATACAGCAAGAACTTTTTCGTTTAAAATGAAAGGGAGACCTAGAGGATAAATATGTGGTACTCTTTTTTTCAAGAATGCATGTATTCAGCAAAATTTCTACAAAGACATCTACATTTAGCAAGTCGTGCAGACTGCTTTTCTTACATTTCTTTCTACATCAAGGAAACTCAATTTTTCAAATACACAATGAAGAAATATTTTTAACAGAAAATAAGTTTCTCAATCAAATAATAACTTAATGGGTAAGTATCAGAATAAGTATCAAAATGTATATAGGTAGGAATGGTGTGTCATATACTTATTGCAGAGATCCACTGAGTCTAAATAATTTTAGAATTTTATATAACCATGTTCTAAAATAAAATATGAATTAAAATAATTAATTGAGAGTCATAAATTTAGGATCGTATATTGATTTATGTAAAATGAAATGAGGATAAAAATGTGGTGCTTATACGTAAGGATGTATGGATCAAGCCAAATCTCTACAGAGAAGGCATTTATCAAGTCATGCAAGCTGGTTTTCTTACATTTCTTTCTACATCGAGGAAGCTCAATTTGTCAAATACACAATGAAGAAATACATTTAAAAAAATAAATTTCTCAATCAAATAATAACTTAATGGGTAAGTACCAGAATGGATGTAGATATTAATGGTGTATCATATGTTTGTTCCAGAGACCCGTTAAGTCTAAATACCTTTAAAATTTTATATAATAATGTCCTAAAATAAAACAGGAATTAAAATTATTTATTGAAAGCCAAAATATAGTACGGTATATTTATTTTTGTAAAATGAAATGGGGATAAAAATGTAGTGATTTTTCTCAAAGATTCTCAAAATTTCTATAGAGAAGGCATCTACATTTAGCAAGTCGTGTAGAAATACATTTAACAAAAAATAAATTTCTCAATCAAATAATAACTTAATGGGTAAGTACCAGAATAGATGTAGATATTAATGGTGTGTAATATTTTTGTTGCAGAGACCCGTTAATTCTAAATACCTTTAAAAGTACTGATTTATAAGTACTTGAAAGTACTGATTTATTTCTACACAATGAAGAAACTTTTTTATGAAAAAAAATTCGTATTGAAATAACAATTTACTAGGTAAGTATCAGCCTACATATAATTATGAATGGTATGTTATATGTATGTTGTATAGGTACAGTGGGTCTAAATATCTTTAAAATTTTATATAACTATGTTCTAAAATAAAATATTTAGTATATCATTTTCATTGCATGTGTTCAAATCAGTATTAATACTGCTTAAGTACCGAAAAGTTACAACATAGCCTTTAAGTACCAAATCTATGGATTCTAATACCCCGTTCTGAAATATTAGTTATTAGTAGTAAATTCAACCTTCGTATTGGAAAAATTCAACCGCTACTCTCCCAACTAAACACCCCGTAAAAAGTTAATCAGTTATTAAAACCAAAATATTAGAACTCGTTAAAAGCATTTTACATTTTAGTAGCATGTATTTTGCTGTTATTATTTCTATAATAAACATATATTTCTTTAATAATAATTCTATAATTCTTATAATACTAATATTACTTATAGATGCATTTAACTAAGAATAAAATGTTATTGTTTCCTTTAAAATATTTTGATACAAAGACAAATATCTTGTTTGCATATCACATCACCTAAAAGGTTTACTTTCCTTAAAAATATAGGTTGCAATTTCACACTCGAAAGTTATGTTCGTGAATGAAATATATTATATTCCTGCTATTTAGCTTTTTATTCTTTTTTAGTTTTGTCCCCAGTTCCGTTGAAACAAGTGATAATTTTATGATAAATTATACAAAATACTTGCTAGTTTAATGTGGTGTAACAAATGCTTCCGTATAATTCAACCGCTCTTCTCTAATCTCGCTTAAGTCAAGTATACAATATAGCTGTTATTAATTTTCAAATTTAATGAAAAGAGCACAAATAAAAAGTTTGAAGCCATGTAGCGTTTATTTCTAAACATTACGTATTCCTGTTCTACTTTAAATTATGATGAATATTTCATTTGAAAAAGCATTTAAAGTTATTCCATTGCATAAATAGAATGTGATTTTATTAAGCATGCTCCTCTGTTATTTTATATAAACAAAATTTTGTTGAAAGACTTTCTTCGGTTTAATTGCTAGCAAGTCAACTGACTGACTCATGATAGAAAGAAGATCCAAGTTATCTGATCTGCAAATCCCCATTTAGTAAAGACATATCTAATTTCACGCTGCATTCGCCTTATTACTTAAACAGCAGTTTTGTAATCACATTAGAGCTCCTTCTTGAAGGAAAGTCTTGTAAGTAGAATAAAGGTTTAGATCTTCTAAGGCTGCTATACACTTTTTATAATTTTGCACTATATTTGGACACAAAGCTTTATCCTGCCTGATATTAGATAGTGTTTTTGTTTGGATAGCTAATCAATTGTTTACTTTATTAACACTAAATATAACGGTATTTACTGCTTAACCTAGTATTGTTTGGTATTTTTTTTGGAAAAGGTAGACCATCGCATGTAGAATTTTCTTGGAATCATTTGTCATTTTCAATAAAAGTATGTAACAATTTTATTAAAAATCCCCGAAATTTTTAAGTATCTAATATTATTTACAGTTTTGTCATTTGGATCGATCGACATTTTATGCTTTGGGGACTCTCATACATAATTGTACTTTTGCAGCATTTAAAACATTTACAATATTGTTTCTACATATGACAGCAAATAAATCTCTTTTACAAAGTTTTCTTGCTTTATACAAGACATTCTACGATGTTTCATTTGATCATAAAAATTACATTAAAATTCAGGGTATGAAACTCTCTCTCTCTCTCTCTATATATATATATATATATAAATATATGTGTGTGAGTGAGTATACATATATATATATATATATATATATATATATATAACTTTATGTTTATATTTATATGTATATACATGTATATAATACAGCAAATAAAAATAAATAAAAAGTTTAAATCCTTTCTTTTATTTTCTCCTTCCCTTTGACTCGTTTTGTGTTGCTTTTTTTTCTCCTAGAGGCCGCCACTTGTATGATGACTAGTGAGTACTTCCATTGAGGTTTGCTGCACATGTTCATGGGATCGTAGTTATTTAATCCGTTGGTTTTAGTCCCCTTGTTTAGTCTGCTCTCACATTTAGAATGCTTCTTGCTCGAAACAGTTGTCTGCGATTTTTTTCTCTCTAATTATGCCTTACTTACAATGGATTTGCATTGTATACTATATTCTGGCACAAAGATTTTATCTATTAGTGCACGCTTAAAATTAATTGTTGCTCAAATCCTTACATTTCAGATTTCTTTTAATTGCGATAGCCCCTAATAACTTAAATATAAAATATTCAACAACAACTATTCAACAAGGATACTTCGGGAATCAATCTCTTGACATACAAATAGAACATTAATTAGCTGCATTCAGAAAACACTATTTAATTTAAAGAAGCTTATGTGATCTATTTTTCATACCATTTGAGTTTATTAGACTCAAATATTGTCCAGTAAGGCATTCGCCATGAGAGATTACTGTTGTAATGAACACCACTTTCACCTGGATTCTTTATGATTTACTAAGTTGTTGATGCGATTTTTTTAGTACTGTGGAGAAGTTCGGACAGTGGAGTCTCTTAAACATTTTAAAATACCCTAAATCAAATCAAGATTGAAGCAACCTAGTAGTCATAGAATATTTTGCACGGTGTCCTCCGAAAACAGATTTTAACGAGTTACACTCGTCAAGTCTAGAGAACCTCATAAAATCAATAACTCGTAATTGTATGTCTACTCGTAATTTTATGTCAAGGGATTAATAGGTTACATTTTATTGCAAATGACCACGAACACTCATAGTAATGATTTATTATGTCTTTGATTTTATATAAAGTATGCAAAGAATGTTTGAATACTTGCAATACTTGCACGGTGTCCTCCGAAAACAGATTTTAACGAGTTACACTCGTCAAGTCTAGAGAGCCACATAAAATCAATGACTCTTAATTGTATGTCAACTCGTAATTGTATGTCAGACTATTAATAAGTTATTTTTAATGCAAATGACCACAGACACCCCTGGTAACAATTTATTATGTCCTTGATTTTATGTAAAGTACGCAAATAATGTTTTAGGCTATGAAGTTTTTATTTTATCACTAAATATTATGCATATATATATTTTCTATTTTAAAATATGCTTAAAGACCCATTTATATATGTAATAAAAGTTTTTGTGTTAGATAAAATGAAAGTAAATTTATTAGATCTATTTATTTGTTACTTTACGTAAACAAAATTTTGTTGAAACTCTATCCTCGCTTTAATAGCTAGCGAGTCAAATGACTGTCTATTGCGAGAAAGAAAATTCCGGTTAACTGATCTCCAAATCCCCTTTCAGTGAAAGCATATCTAATTTCATGCTGCAATCACCTTATTACTCCGAAAATACAAAATTGGATAAGCAAGACCAACATTTATTACATGTGTTTTCTTCTGCGTATTGGAGCTTTGATATATTTTTAGCATTCCAGTATCTTCTTTCAAAGCACATTATCATTTTCCTTCTATCATTACATATTATTAATGAAATAAGAAAATTAAAATCGCATTAGCTTTCTTCATTTCGATAGGAATCAGATTAATATTTTTTCGTGAAATACTTTTTTGTGATTGTGTTACATATAATCGCTTATGATTGCATAGAAAAAACTACTTTTATTAATTTTGAAACTGATTTGCCTACATAAAGAAGAGGGAGATTTTTTTCTAGATAATTTCAGTTTATTCCTCAGAAATGAAAATATTTCGCTAAATAATTACCCTTTAATTCTTATAAAAAAAGATAAAACAAATTATGTAGAAGATTTTTATAGAATTTTGAATTATCACTCTAGGTTATTTCCCTTATTTTTTAATGCTACTCCAAAAATTCCAATTCTTAAAACATTTTTATTAAATTGTTTCCAGATAAATATTGATTAGACGATTACAATAGTACTTAGCTTTCATGAAATTATCTTATCTGTTATTATCTTTAATACAAATAAATTTTTTGCCCTACTTGCTAAACAAGGAATTTTTAATATTATCTATTTATTAAATACGATAGACGATTGAAAAGGTTATAAATCCTGCAGTAAATGCGTACATTTTATTTCATACAACTAATAAAACGAATTTCCAGTAGGTGAGTTTTCAGTACAGACTCCTTATAGGTTTAGGCATTTGTCACTTCGTGGGATAAGTTTTAATACTCCCTCTTGATAAAACTTCTATTCATTGAATGTAAGGTCATATTGTCTCGAACTGCTTCTCCTCGTCTGAAGCAAATCGTCAGCCTTTTACGTGCTTCTTCGAGTATAGAAAGAAATGTAAGTCGCTTGGAGAGATATTTGGTTTATAGGGAGTGGGGGTGAACAATGAACCAATGGGTAGGGTGCTTCTCTTCGGTACTATAGTTCGTGGATTCAAATACCACTCCGTGCATGGATGTTCTTAGCTCTCCCAATGTATTAGTCTTCATGCAGCAATAAAGAAGTGCTCCAATCGACCCAGATATCTACATAGGTTATTTTCTCGACATAGTCTACTTATCGGTTTAGACCCTTATCGGTTCATTGGAAATTGAATATTTCCTCTTGGTAAAAATCCTTGAGTGTACAGTCCCGTTGCGAATCTATCTCCTTGTCTAAAGCGAATCTTAAATCTTCTATTTATTTCTTGAGATATGGAAAGAGATGAAAGTCGCTTCGAGATATGGTCGTTCTGTAGGGGGAAGAGACGAATGGTTGCCAAATGGGCAGGTTGCTCTCTTGAGTACTAGAATTCGCGGAATTGAATCTTACTCCTGCCATGACTTTTCGTAGCCGTTCAAAACAGCTTTTAGCAGTACGTTTGGTTTGTTCAGTCTTCGTGTAGCAAAAAAAAAAAAAAAAAAAAGTAACCAAACCCAAAAGTAAATGAGGTTATCTTTCGACTTAGACTTCGCATCGGTTTAAACATTTGCCTCTCCGTGGGATGAGTTTGAATATTCTCCCTTCTGGTAAAAATCCTAATCTTCCCTGTTCAGCTACGCTGTCACGAATTGTTCCATCTCCTTGTCTAAAGCAAACCTTCATTCTGTTAAATCCTCCTTAAAAGAAGGAAACAGTAAGTCCCTTAGAGTTTGATCCAGGATGTAATAGGTTTATTCGATGGTATTCCAGCAGACATCAGTGAACATTTCTCTGTAGGTCGCAAATTGTTGATACCCATCTGCGACATGTCGACGTAATATTACAGTCTCACCTCTCTCACCTGACATTAAGTGTTACCGTGGTTATATCTTTTGTCTACGAATAACTGGGCAAATTTCTTCGCTAGAAAAGTTTTCCAAACTAATCGCCATTTGTGTAAACCTTAGAATTAACGGTGTAAGTGAAGTGGCTGAAACATTTGCTGACGGTATGCATTAGAATTACAGCACTATACTCTCTATAAACGAAAATCGAGGAATATCTCGCATAGCTCAAAACAGATAGAAGTATGGTGAATTTTGTACTTTAGAACTGTTGTATCTTCTAGTTCTGCACCTCCGTTTATATTGCAACCAGCATAATATATAACGAAAACTTTCAGCGTAACGTATACCACGTATTCGGCGTATTTCAACGTAACGTGAACTACAGGTCTCTAACTAGGTGCAGTACTTGAGCTCTAATCCGGGTTGAACTAATATATCTTATACATTTTAGATACAATTTAACTAATTGCTCAATCAACATTAGTATAGATTTTTGATGTCATTAAAATATCACCTTTTAACAATTGTGCAACTGTCCACTTTATTAAAGAATTGAAGGATCGTACCTTATATTCAAATTAAACAAGCCTAAATATATTTCAGCAGAAAAATATGTATAATGTAACTTGCAAGGAAATTCTATGGTATTTATATCAGATTTTTATCCATAGGTCTGTTATTCGGATGCTCATTTATTGTTATTAGATGATTATCCCATTTCATTTTCTGACACTATGGGCCTTTTATAATGTCTAATCCACCATATATTTTATAGAACTCATAGTCAAATCTTTTTTTCCAAACACTATCCTCTTTGGCACATTCAAATAAGTCATTCAAAATTTCCCAGTCATCACTTTTAGTCATGGTATGTGTTTTATAAATATGCGTAGGTATTAATATCACGAAACTTTTTTACGGCAGTATTTTATTTCTCTTTTTAATGAAATTTAATTTTACTTATTCCTCTATACTATATCCTTGGTTTTCTGAATGAAAGTACAAAATGTACTTTCATGCAATTCTTTTCTGTAATTCTTTTCAGAAGCCAAACACATAAAATTATCTACTTTTACAAATTTAGGTTTTCCAACTTCATATGGTATGTTATGCTAAGGCCAATTAACTGGTCCTAGCTTGCTATTCTCGAAGAAAACGATATAAAAAAATTGCAAATAGACTGGGTTTTTCTCAATTCAGTAGTATTATCTTTATCGTTAAATCAAATTTTTTAAATATTTTTTACTGTTCTTAAAGTGGTAACTAAAAATGTTATTTGATTTTCATTTATATATTTGAAATTTTACGATATACAATAATTTTATTTAAAATGAGATCATTACTCATATAGCAGTAATGAATCTAAAAAGAGCATCTTATTTAATTCTTTCGTTGTCATCAATCATTAATTTAATTTTCCGTTTAGTCATAATATTCTGCATATTTTGTTACCAGTCTCCTCTTACGTAGTGACCTACACGTAGTGTGGAAAAATTGTATTTCATTGTATACATAAGTAAAAACTAAAAATCAGTATATTGATTATCATTCTGCATCTTTATAATATGACAGAATTTATTATTCAAACCAAGAAAATATTTTCATAGTCAGCCAACAACAAAACAACTTATTAAGATTTTTGTAGCATATTATATATATATAGATATTAATTGTGAAGTTCAATCTTAAATAACACAGGAATATCTTAAAATTACATCTAATGCTCACAGAAGAAAAAAAACTGATAAGTCAAAATAGATTTTACTGGTATATTTAATTAAACAGATTTTACTGGTATATTTAATTAATGATTCGTGGAAAGATATCTCTGTTTCAATTTTCAAATTAGCAAACAGATATATTTTTCATATATAAAATATAATTACCTTCTGTTTAAAGTATATTTTTAAATATAATTGCTATATTAATATCGCACTCTGTTATCTCTTATTTGATTTTTATATTTTCAAAAACCTAATGGACTGAATATTAATAAAAATCTCTTTTTTTTTAGTTTTTCTGTTTTTTTTTTAATTTTTAATATTAATCTATTTATTTTTGGTGATACATAAATTTTTTGAGCTAGTTTGGATTTTGTTTGAAATATGTTTAACGCTGAATGCGATAGGAATTTTTAACAAAATTTATAACAGAATACTATTATCTAATTATAGTAACACTCGAAATTACGCTTTACTTAATTTAACAAGAAAGTAATTTATTATAAATACATTTCAATGTAAAAATCAAAAACTGTGAAAAAGATTTTATTTAAGTTTCTGATGCTAATAACTTTCAAATAATTTTAATATCTGCATATCAACTTTTTTTTTAACGATGTGGGTTAGTTATTATTAAATAAGTGGTCCGCTTGCCTCTGAAATTTCCAGAAAATATTTTGTTCCAGTTGAATGCATCTGTCTTATAAATATGTGACTTTATGGTTTATAATCTCTTAGAAGAAACCATTTTTACGTTAAATATGAATGTCATTTAATTTACCGAAAAAACTGAATCTTACAGATCTCTACATCCAGTAGTTATTTATAAAATTAACCTTTTTTTTAATACTTATGATAAAATAAAACTCATTACTTACGCTGTTTTAAAAGGCTTTTCCAAATAAGAAAGGAAATCAAATTCGTTTAAAGTAAAACTGTAACATTTTGCGAATTTAAAAAGTTAATTTAAACATACTTTAACATTCAGCCACGTGTGAAAAAAAAGGAAAAAATTCCTAGTTTACTTAAGGCATTTTACGCTTTGCTCTAAGAATAGCGGATTGAAGTTTGTTTCCAGGAATAAAAATTACTTCGTAATAGAGAAGAACAACTTTCTTTGCTAAAAATTTAATTGGAATTTTAAAGCATCAGTGAGCACTGTTGAAATCGTCAGTCACTGACAAGAATTTCAGTCTCCTAAATTAGTGTATAAAAACCATATTAAATCCATTTAAGATTATAAAATAATAGGAATATTAATTATTTTTATATAGTAATGATGATTCAAATAGGAAAGTAAGATATTAAATGTTATTTTTGTCAGCTGAATTGTAATTGATTTACTTTCTCAAATTAACATTAAATTCTCATATATCTTTAAAAGATTCTTAAATTGTATAAAGGAGTTTAAATGCATTTATCTTTACTAAACACAAAAATTAAATTATTAAAGTCTGATTTCACTTAATTATACCAGAAAAAACAGATCATATTTTGAAATGCATAAGTGCAATATAATAAACATTAGAGGAGCACCTTTGAGAAAGCAGTGCCATGGTCAATTTACTCGTGGAATTAAGTGCATTAGATCCATAACATCGGAGTTTGAAAGCAGTTAGCTTTGTAATGGAACTCTTCACATAGCAGAATAATTTCTAAGGAGTCAAAATGTTGAAGGGGGCTCCTTTTACAGCAACTAACATTCGAACATGCTGCTCAATTTTCAGAAGGATTTTGATATCATCTCTAAAGTTATTCCATTATAATGGAGAAAGCACACTGGTTCTATTACATTAATAGGAAGATCTGAGCAGATTGGGACTCTTTGCTGAAAATACAGATATAAAAATATATAACTTCATGGGTATTAACAATAGCATAAACTTGAAAATGTGTATTAAATCTCCGAAGCTATAAATATTGCTTAAAGAATTCAGGTAATGTATTTTTATGGCACATAACGAAAGTTCGTTATTCTAATGTTGACCACTTGAGTGTTCGTGATACTCGGTTTACGCAGTGTTTTATTCTAATAACTCGTATTCACTATTGGGGTGTGTTAAGCTCAAAACACAAATAAAATATAGGCCAAAAAATAAACATGTTATTATTTTATGTCCATTAATAATGATTGATCACAAAATAAGTTTAAAAATATCTACAGAATAACGAAAAATTTACAGTGAACGGAATTGATGCCACAAATTGAACAGAGGCCTGCATTAAATTTCTCAAAATGGCTTCTTTCGAACAAACATATAAAACATTCTTAAGCATTTTATTAGTAAAAATGATAATTTCTGCCCAGACAAAATGCAAATAAACCTTAAAATGCACATTTTCTATATTAGATTGACATATCTTTGTATACTGTCTCCTATTTGTTCATTTGTTTGTATGTTCAGTTATCTTTATATTATAAAAGTTGTTTTCAAAGGTATCCAAACTTAGAGCTAATTGAAATAATAGATCAAATTTCAGAGTGAAGTCGGTTGAACAGTGAAAATAAAAATTTTAAGTATTAGATTTTAATCAATTCCCTGTCTTGAAAATTTTTGTCGTACTGTTCCAAACAATCCAAATTTAAACCGTATCCAGATGTGCTTTAACCATGGCTAAACTAGTAGAGAGCATGATTCGAGTCCCACTGTTTACATAAATAATTGGAAACGGATTTGAAGCATTAGTCCGAGTGTGAAAAAGCCTCGAATAGCAAATTATTGACTGTACGGAATCTTTGAAAAGTTACTAAAAATAACTGTGTACTACTTATTTTTATTCAAATTTGAGAGTGCAAATCCTTTTTATCCTCTCATTTCTTCTGTTTTGGCATAAAAAAATAATCCCTCTGCCTGTATGTCCCTAACTGTACATCTTTTACAGTTTCGCATATTAATTTCCACATTAATTCGTTACTACTATAATTTAAACTTGCTAATTTTTATACTGTAACAACTAGACCCAGCTGCTCTGTAACAACTTGTCGATTATGGCACCAGTTTATACATTGATATATATGAGAAGTATCAAACAGTTATACAGAACTTAAAAATACTTAAACTCTTCCATCAAATACCGGATATCACGTGTTACAGCAATTTACAGATATATCTAAGTCTTTACAAAAACACTATTTAGATGAAAAATTACGTTAATACGAGGTTTCTTATTGATAATCTGCTGAGTTTCCAATGAACTGAGGAGAAATCTTGTAAATTGTTCGGCTTAGTCGTTCTTAAATTGTAATTACTCAATTTTGACTGTTTATTCTGTAAAAAGTAGTTTAATCTCTCCTATATGTGAAAACAATTTAGAATTTAAAAACATAAAGAGAGAGCATTATTAATAAAACCACCTTTTTAATATAAAGATGTTTCCTGTAATAATTTATGAATTTGCATCATTGTACCTAAGTACCTGTAACACTTTAAATGCCTTATAGTTGTATTAATATATAATATAAAATAGAGAGACAAACGCTTCGTGTAATCACTCATATAAAAAAGGTTCAATAGAATCATACTTTAAACACATACTGTGAAAACACAAAAAAATAGTTTTGGATATATATTTTGGTAGTGTATTAGAATTAAAGTAAAATCTTTTGAGACGACCTCTGAAATTATGGAAGTCATAAAAATAATTGAACCAAACTTTGGTAGGATCAAAGACTTAAAGTCTTTAGTTATTAAGTGAGGTCACATCAAAAAGCAGTTTAAGTAGGCTTAAAAGATTTTACGATGTTTCACCAAATTTCCCCGAGTACAGCCTGAAAGGTTAAAACAATATATAGTATTTCTTATGTTTCTTACAGTTCTGAAAACCGCTTACAATGAAAACATTTATTATGTTCATGAAATACATGTTTTGTTCATGATAAAAGTATCTAAAATGATAACATGCGTATATAAGGTATTCAATATGAACACAAAAGGGAAATTTATATTTATGTATTTATACACAAAATTACAAATACTATAACAAGTTTTGACCTCAATCTCAATTTATGCGTCCGATTGAAATAAACGTTACAGATACTTCAAAATTAAAAGTATTGGCAAAATCTACTATCTTTTTCGGTTCATTCATTTAATCTCGGGTATCTTAAAGACAGTCTTCTCAGTTTTTTTCTATGAAGAACTTATATTTTTGGATAACAAAAACTTCAGAGCACAAAAAATGCAATGCCTAGAGATATTTTTTCCTCGGAGTGTTTTCATTCCATTTGTAGTTCACATTCCTAACACTAGGTCATTTATCATTCAGGGCATAAAGCTGTTGCTTTCTTAATAAGGCATTTTTCTGCTTTGCTACAAAAATAATTTTTTGGAGTTTCAAAAGCTATTTCACTGCTGTATTTTCTAGGATTTTCAAGAAAAGATTACTTTTCTTTTCCGCCTATGTTTCAGTACATGAGTAATCCTAATGTTCAAATGTAAAGAAATAAATACTTGGAGTAGCATAACAATGGATTATTCAAATATCTTTTTTATGGATCATATATTCAAAATATGTTTCAAAAATTGGCCGTTGAAAAAAAAGTTGGATATTTCACAACTATTATGCAAATTATTAGATTACATTTCTGTAATATAGCAGAATCTCCCTATAAGGAAATCTCTCTACAGTGAACAATTTTTATCCTGAACACACAACTAAAACTTTTAAAATATTATGCATATAAAGAAGTTATTGTCTCCATGAACGAATTTTTGTTCTAACATTTATCTTATCGATTTTTGTTATTAATGGGTAATCAATTCTCTGGCTCACAAGTGCTCACTTTGGAATCCATGTCTGCATAGGTTATTCCTCAATAACACATAAAAAAGAGTCGGGAGTTTCAACAGATGGATAAAAAGAATAGGGTGAAGGGAACAAGAAAATCACAAATAGTTATGCGCAATACTCATCTTATTCTTATTATTGTGAGAAAAGAAGCATTTGTACCAGGCCCAATGATGTCTCCAGACTGTTCTGAAGTCCCCTGGTTAACTTAGATAAGAAATTACTTATTTATGCAAACACTCCCATCAGGAGCACACATCCTTTACATGTGTACGGGTTTCATGCAGCAGAAACATCTATCCTGAGTGATCTTTTCTATATTCTACGCAGCAGTCACGAGCTTACATCTGTAGAAATTGCTTCATCCTGGATTGGTTTAAATTAACCTCTGGAATCAGGATAGGACGCCCTTAGGTCAGCAGCCGCTTGGTGGCTTCAGATTGCTGTAATGATGGCAGGTCGTTCAGTGCCCGTATGAGGCATTCAAGACTCTTGGACGAAAAACTAAATTCGATTTGTCCAAACACTCTTTATTCTTGCAGTACTGTTAGCTGTACAAAGCCAGGGCGACCTCTCGCGAATGTTTCAAAACAAGTAACATATTTACTAGTTTATAAATCAAAATACTACATTTGAATTGAAAACTGTATTTAAATACTTTTGAAATCAACCTATCTACTAAAATGTTTTTACCATTAACTTAATCTCTAACTCCTGTAAAACTAAATATTCCCTTTAGAGAACTTTTCAACAGGTGTCAAGGTATTTCTTTAACCCTTAATCTGGCAAAGTCTGGCCACTACATTGGACGTTATATTTATAACTACTATATAACATAATTGTTAGTGTTCGCCACAGCGGACATTAATTATCTCAAAAATGGAAAATGGTATTTTTTTTTGTTTATTTTACAGAGATCCTAATGTCTATACAGACATGGAAAAATAACAGAAATTAAAAAAATATTTGAAAAACATCTTGTCAAATTAAGGGTTAAGGGAATATTTTACTGTAGTGCTGTAAATAATATAATTATGTGAATAGTTCAGGTGTGTATGATTAGTCATTTAAAATTCGCAAAATGTAACTTTAGCAAAATCTGTAAACAGGAAAAAGTGTAATATCTAACGTTCTAAAGTCAGATTAACATCTGAATCTGAGGCACCATATTAAACTTGAGAATAAATTTATGTACATGACATAAAGGGTATTTACAACTGTTTTAACTCAAAGCATCATTAGTTGTATTCAGTAATAGAAATCGAATCGACAAAGACATAATTATCAAACATAGAATTTCAGCCAGAAGATCATATTTTGAAACGCATTTCATGGAATAATGTTTATTTTTCACGCTTAACATTTATAATAACAGTTATTTTGAGAGCATTTTAAATTTATTTGAATGTGTTTTAAGGTATTAGGAAACAAATCAACATTTTGGACAGACATGAATCATTATTATCAACCGGGCTATTGTTTGACAGGATTAGGCGGCAACTGTGAAAACATTATTAATGAAATTCTCCTTTAGAAAGATACAATTACTATAGTGTTATAAAATACAGTATATGAAATTTCATTACATGAAATACTTACAATATTGGAGAAATGAAAATAGTTTATTCTAGATTCTAAAGCAACTAGAATTTTGAATAAATTTTAAATAAAAGTTGTTATTCACAAGCTATTTTTATGCTGATCTAAAATATCAAATGGCTTCGTACTTAATCCATGAATCCAACCTTCCATATGAGAAAATTTACTAGGAGATTTCAAGCCTCCTAAGCAAAAATGTTAGCAAGCTTTCCTTGATTTTTGGGTAAAATGTGTATTTATTCTGTCAAACACTGTCTAATTTATGATAGATAAAAGATTTGGGGTAATAAACGATGAAGCCATAAACCTGAAGAAGCCAGACATTCTACCAAAAGTGATCTGTCTTATACTCTTAGAATAGCAACGAATTAATTATACCATGATATCCTCCGCAGATCCATACTGTGCTGATATAAGTTAGATCTGCAATGGGTTTATGCGAAATAGCATACATTCATATTTCTCGAAAAAAATATTAGGATTATTTTCAGAAAAAATGCATTATTCTGTATCAGATTTATCCCTAACTATTGAAATAATATCAGACCTTATCGTTGCAGCTTGCATCAAATAAAAGAGTATTTTTCATTTCAAACATTTAGATGATCTGAAGTAATTTTGTGACAATTAGACCAAATTTATTAAAATTCATACTATTTTGCTTTCATAGTTTATCAGCAGGCACATTTTTTGTTTGTAATTTATAAATTGTAATCACTATAACACTAAACATACCATATAACCGGTCAAATGACTCATAAGGTTTATGTAAAAAATATGATGGGAAATGAATTAAAAATTCTTATTCTTTGTGTTTGCAATACATAAAAATTGACAATATACAATTTTTTTAATTATAAAAAATTTATTTGTCTATTTAATTCCAAGTTTCATATTTCATACATTTATAATCAGAAAAAATAAAGTCCGGTCATTTGACCGGCTATGGTAGAAATAGGTATGTATTATGTGTTGGTATGTTTAGTGTTAAAAGTGATGCAGCCGTCTTCATAAATGTATTAGAATTCACACACATTATAAATAATATAGTCTTCCAAAAAAGACACTTTATTCAATTTTCATATACTTTTCCGTCATTACTTTTGTAAAGTGTATTACGAAATGTGATTAAATAAATTCTTGAGTAACTAGTATTGTTAAAGACTAAAACTTATCTCTTTTGAAAGAAATTCTCTAACGTATTTACATTTTTTAGCAGAATAAGTTTAACTAATCATTTATCAACAAATACACGATATTAAAGGCTTATGGAGGGGAGTTAGATGGAAAATTCAATTTTAAATTAGCTTTCTTGAAGGATAGGATTATTTCAAATTTGGTGTGCTAAGTGTACTAATGAAGTATCTTGAAATTATATTTTGATAAATGAAGTTAGAGGAAAAACATTTTCTCGGAGAATGTTTAAATACTTTAAGCAAAGAAAAATTTGCTTTTCCATAACTCAAAAATATTTCACTGACTTATTTTAAATTGCAAAAAGTCGTATGCTTTTGAATTTTGAAGATCATTAATCAAGTATTCGTATTTCAAAAATCTGGTTTCAACTTTAAAGGGTTTGTTAAGCATAATAACATTCTTTACTAAAGTTACTTACGAGTGACAGCCATAATGTTAGCATATCATTTCTTGTAAAAATTCTCATTTGCATGTAGAAATTAAATCTGACACATGATTAACTACTATATTTAAGTAAAATTATGATAAGTGAAAAAATGAGAGACTTTCATGATTCTATTATCATTAATATCATACAAATTTTAGAAAAAAATTATAATTTTAAGCAATCTTTTCTACATGCATAAAATACTTAATGTTTTTATACAATTTTGAATCACTTTAAGGGATATAATAAATGGTTGTTTTCAATGGATAAATTCTGAACAATTCATATATATCCACTGAATAACAAAACAAACTGGTATAGGTATGCGTATACAAAAAAAGAGATAAGGAACCAATCAAAATAAGGCGCTACATTCGGCAACGACCCTATAAGACAACAAGTGTCTGGCACAATTGTAAGATCGGTTAATACTGCTACAATGGCAGTTAATCAAGATTTGAAGTGAGTTTGAACGTGGTGTT
>CM063502.1:126663896-126691396 GCA_032207245.1 Pardosa pseudoannulata | reverse complement strand
CGTAGCCATTAGGTCATCTCTGGGCAATAAACTTGATTACTTAGCTTTAAACTATTTTTAACTCTAAAGAATTACAATGTTTAATTATATTTGTAAGCAATAGTGACAATTAACCAATTAGACTTATAATCAATTCCTAGAATGGGATGATTTATCAATGTTTCCTCACTAAATACATTTTTTTTATTTTATATAGTAATATAATACGGCTGACGACATGATGTAAGGTGTTGTCGTGTCCACTGATGTTTTGCAACAGATTTCTTGTGCGGCCTTCATAAAACTTGCATTAATTATCCTGCTTTAAAGCATCCCACCATGATAAAATGTCTATTATTGCTCAAAATTACAAAAACATTTAGAGTTTATTTTTATAAAATATACTTTAGCTTTACAACACATGTTTTATTTTGTTTCTATATTAGTTAGAAGGGAATTTTGGAATTATCTTATAAAATCCCTTAAATAGAGAAAAACGAGATATAAAGATTCTCAAACTGCTAGAAATGTATCAAAACTGTATAAAAAAGTGAATAACTTTTAGAAATATATGTTTTAGAAATATATGAATTTTTGATGCTGTCAAAAATGTTTATGTTGAGAAACCGTACTAGAAAATATGAATGTGTTTGTCACATTCAAAAGGACGAAATAAAATGGACTAAACAAATCGTTTTACCGACGAAAATATATGAATGTTATGGAATAGCTATCCAGACTAATATAACTAACTTAAATAATATACCCTGACCAGTAGTTATTCCGTTACGCTGTGGAGTCCAGATTGGCCTGAGAGTTGTTACAAGTCCAAACGTGCTACTGTATCTGAAAAAGAATTTCTAAGAAAAGTGGAAGTAGTTTCCATGCACTAAACTATCAAACCTATGCATAAGATACCGTGTAGTAAAAATTACTTTAAAATGTTTCAACAGTGCAAAGCAAAGTGTAAATAAAAAATTTCAATGCCATTTTATAGCATAACGTGAGATATATACACTAAAGAGCAAGCTTTGATATGAGAAGATATTTGGCTGTCATACAATTTAGTAATAAATGTATATTAAATGTCCTTAATAATATCGGTATTTACCTGGAGATCAAACATTTACATATTTTTATGTAAGGAGGCTAAACGAATTAGCGACGCAAAATACATATCACCATAAAGCATAAAGTAGGGAGCCGTAAAAAATAGACTATAAAAATGAAAATGTAAAATAAGATTTAAAAAGAGGTAAAATGCAAGAATGTAATATTTTGATAACTTTTAGTAAAAATATGAAAAATTTAGCAAACACAAAACAAAAAATTAACATATTTCTGAATTATATGTGAATATTTGAATATTTACAAAACAATATTTAAAAATGACATTCAGTACTATTAGATTGCTTTTAAAATTTTCTTTATAATTATATTCGTAAATTTTAGTTCATGCCTAGGAAAAAAAAACCTTGTAAGTGATGCAAAGAATATCATTTCTTTTAAATAAATTACATTTTTTATTATTTTAAAAATATTGCTTTTTGACTTTAAATTTCACGTTTCATTGATTTTCAAAAAATTATTTTAGTTTATATAAAATATTAGTAGCTAAATCCAAATGTTAATTAATTATTATCCAAAAATATAATTAAAAGTTTTAAAAGGAGTTTATGTTTTAAAATTCTCTTGAACCCTAAGATATATCCTAATATTTAATTGAAAAATTGTATAGGTGCTATGTTAGCTTTTCAGAACTTAATATTAATATCTTTCTGTCACATTTTTGTAATAAATTTATTTAAAAATGTTTATAATATTTTTCTTTGATTTAAAGTGGTATTTAAATATGCATTTGTTTATTAAAAATAACTAAACAAAAAAGCTTAACATTCTAACCAGATACATTACTCTTATGTGAAAGCAAATTTGGTTTGGTTTGGAGTGCTACGATCTACTTTTTGCAACACGTGGGCTAATGAGACCGGGACCTACAGTTTAAAGCCGACTCCCAACGGCTACGAACAGACATGCAACAGTGGTATTAGAACCCATAGACTCCTGTACCGAAGGCCAGCACACTAAATATTCGGCTATCGTTAGTCAAATACGTGAAAGCAAAAAATATTTTACGTTGAAAGCTTTTATACTGAATAATAAATCAATTATTCAGTGTCTATATCTTTTTTGTCTATGTAACGCAGTAAGTTTATATTATTATATAAAAACTATAATATTTTCACAAAAAGCGGAATTATAAGAATGTGAGCTTTTTCTGCCTCCTTTATTACTTCCTAATTTAATGTGACCTTTACTATTAAAAATGTTCCCCACTTTTACTCTATGACACATGTCATGTATACAAACATGTTTATAATTTTAAAAAATTGCATACATAGTCTCAAACTAATGTATAAAGATAAAAATATAAAATTGATAGATACAGTTTCTATAAACAAAAGCGAACATGTGTGGTTTACTTTAATACAAATTATCATTCTTGTGTAAATAAAAATATTCTATAATTAATCCAATATGAAGAATTGTTTGTGATATTCAGGAACACTGTATTCCCGGTATACAAAAAAAAACATAAAATGTAGCAAGATTTACTCAAATCATAGAATTGAAATACGAAGAATTTTCAGTCTAGAATTTCTCCTTATGTCAGACAAAAACGATTTTTTAGTTTTAAATGAAATGTGGTTGCTAACAAGGTCTTTTTTGGCGTGAATTCTCTTGAGTCTTGAGTCTTCTTCTTTTCATCTTTCAGGAAATAAGACGTTAAAAACTTCCCTTCAAAATAATTTTTCTTGCGTAAGATCAGAAATTGTTTAAAAGGGGTTTTTAGAATTTATGAAAGCATAAAGATTTTAAGTAAATCTGCTTCATGTAAAAATAGTATTGAAGACTCTAATGTTTTCAAAATACCAAAATGTGCATTATTTAAATGCACATTACGCCAAGATTTTCTGCTTATTTAAAAGTTTATAAAACAAATATTTAGAAATAAAAAGATAACAAAATATGAAACATTTTAATATGATATTTATTGTTTTAAGAATTACTGTTTGGTGAAGAGATTTGTTTTAAACAGAGTTTTAAAGAAAATAAACTGTCTTGATTGTTTTAAGTACATAAGATGTGTAAACTAAACTAAATGAATATTTAACATCGATAATGTCCTTGTTGGGCACACCGAAAATGCCACACCATTTACTGTCATCACGGCATCAACCGAGAAGAGAGATTCGAAGATTACCACTACCACCCTAGCTACAGTATATGCAAATTCATAATGAAACGGATGTAACCATCTTCGATAGCCTACAAAATATAGCATTACCCCAAAGGGGCTTACTGGTCATGTATAAAATTATGATGTACAAACGAAATCATGGCTACAACCATAATTATCGAACTACCTTATCACAGGAAGATTATGCAGTCCATTGTCATATCTGGAGCGGCAAGTACATAAACTAAATCTTCGTTCTGGTTTTCTAACCTTTAAGACCGAACATAAACAGGATCAATTTTCCGAGCCTCTTAGAACCCGGGGACTTATGATTAAGTCATGACTTTGGTTACTTTTATTCATTTTTTTGCAAATGCCGAACAATTAGCGTCTAAGTCATTAGTTTACGGCCTCTCCATTACTTTTTAACAAGGTCCTCATACTATGAAAGTACAATTTTTTAAATCTTCAAAAGTCATTGGATGTCTAGAGTCACACAAAACGCAGTCCGGTGAATCCAAAACTTCCATTCTGTTGAGATGGTATTGTAAACAGTCATGTCCAGTCAGACATCTAAAAAGGGTAACCGCAGTCTTTCTCGGAAAACTAAGAACAGCTCTCTCTTTTCCCCAAATCCTCCATTTCTTATTCTTCGTACGTTGAACCATATCTTGTTTAAGAGTTTTCTTAAGAGTCGTATTAACAAACAATTTAGTTGTATAAAATGAAAGAGGGTGAAAAAGTGGTGTATAAAGTGGCAGGCTTCCACGTGGTGCCCCCTGGATAACACAAAATCAGCTACAGCTTTGCTGTGCTCTCCTGAGTTCTTTTTGATGATGGACTTTGGTTATATATGATTTGGGAAACGACTGGGAAGAGTGCCTTCCACAATTCACTGAAGAGTTCGCTCTAATACCCCATGTGATGGATAGTTCCCCGTTTAACATTAATTAGGCAGATCTCGCTCTTACAGAACATTTGATACAAGTGGATGATACCATGGCTTGTTACAAGCTGATTCAGATAGAAATCTGTCTTGTTCCTTAAATTGAAAGGTAACGTAATATTCAGAATCATTTTTCCCTTTTTTTATGATTTCTTTCTATATGTTTTCTTAAAAATTCGACTCAATAAACTACTTTTTAAGGAAAGTTCTTAGACGAATTTTGCTTATCTAACCCTTTGTTTCACAGTGTTGCAGATTTGATATATTCGAAAATTTATACCACTTACATAGTGAGGGTTAAACGATGGTTTAATTGATTGTTGCTATCCTGCAACACAATATTTAACAGAATTTTCTAGGAGAATCATACTAAATGGCAATACTGCAATCAAATGTAGTCTCAAAGTTTTTTTCATCGTTCGATGGGATGCACATGATTATTACAGAGATATATTTGGTATTTGTCAAATTAAAAAAAAAGTGCAGATCCCAGAATTAGCTTTCTCGAAATGATTATTTATATAAAGATGACTTTTGCTCCAAATTAATAAAAAAAAATTAGTTAATAAGATAAAAATCCACTTTAAAGCAGTCTTAATAAAAAAAAATTTAAAACCTGTTTACAATATTTCATGGTATTGATTTAAGTATTTCTTAAGAAGTTCCTGGAACTTTTAATTTCAGCTTTTATTTTTATAACACTATAGTAGATTTAAGAGACTATTTCCTTGAATTTTCAGTCAATAGTTATAACTAATTTAAGCCCTAATATAATAGTGTCTAAAACTGTAGGTAAAATTATTTGTTGCAATATAGCAAGATTTTACTGTGTTCTTTATATAAGTAATATTTTCCCTTTCGATACCTAAAGCGTCATAAAGACTAAGAGAACGGATCATGAAATCCTATAAATGTGGAGTCCATGATCATCCTTCACTGAGGCTGGCACTTTTACTGCTTTACTGAGAGTGTCGTAAGAAATAATAAGGAAACTGCATGATTTTAACCGAAGAAGCATGCAGTAAATACGTTATTTCCGATATCAAGAAATAGGATTTTCCACAACTGATATCACGCAATGACGTGTAGCCTTAAAGGGAGATATATGGATGTTAATTTTATGGAGTTGAACAGCTATAATAAGCTTTCGTGTCGTTAAATTGTTTTATGGTTTTGTAGATTACCTATCGAACATATATTTATTTTCTATCTACTTTTCTGGTGTAATAATTAGGATTCTAAACGCTTAAAAGTTATAGTGTAGAGTTATTAAAGCTGAAAAAATTCTATTTAAAAAAATATAACGCAAGTGTTGCTTTATTTTTTTAACTTGAGATTATTTAATTCTGTTACTTTGGTACCATTGTATTTTGATCGCTTGTTCTCATTACGTAATTGTATATAAACTCGTTTACTACAGGATTACGAATGTTTGTAGACTTGTAAAATAGGAAAAGCTGGTATTAAAATATAATACTATGAAGAAAGATTTAAAGATGAAATCATCCAACAATAAAATGCTATGAAAAATAAGATAAACCAATAGAAAGTTAAAATGATTCAACAAAAAAGTAAATTCGTATAAAATTTATTTTTCGTATTAAATTCTGATAAAAGAATTATTTGGGTAAACGATTGCTGGTTGAGGTAAGAAAGTTTTCTTTTAATGAAGGTAGACTTTTTAAATATAACCTTTCAAATGTAAAAAAAACTACGCATCATTGTTCCATTACTTAACTTTCAAATCGTACAAAGTATCATTTTAATATTTAAAACTAACCAATCAATGTAATACTTTACAATAGTAATCATTATATTAGTACTCGTAGTAGATTCTGAAATGTTAAGAAAACATTGATTTGAATATTACCCTTCTCTACAGTTTACATTGGCTGGTATGTTTTCTTACCGAGAAGTACTTAGAACAAAATCAATTATCCCTCCAAACATAGACACCTGTGGGAACGAAATGATAACGATGGAATACAATTGACTATTTAATACTCTCCGTTTTCCAATTAAGTGAATGCCATCAACGGAAGGAAATATTGATTATGACAATACTTATATTTGCCCTTTAAAAAACATAATAGTAATCCTCTTATGCACTCGCACGTTGGAAATATAAAGGGAATTTTTTCCCCTTTTTTTGTGACTTATCTTTAGTAGTCAGTAATGAAAACATTTCAAATTTTTAAATAAAAATTACTATAAACTTTCCAAATTCACGAATTCTAGTGTAGTAATTTAATACAAGATAATTTAAGGCAATTATACTTGTAGTAATTGATATTTATATTCTAGAGTAGTAATTCATAACCTGTAAAAGTAGATTGATAAGGATTCTTTGGTCAATCGTTTGGTTATTTATTTCTCCACTATTTGTTATTTAGTTTTACGATCCTTTATTCTGTTCTAAAACAAACTCATATTTTGTTTATACCAATGCATCTCATACAAGTGTACTTTCATAAAGCCAGCTAAAAGTAAAATTATAAAAATATAAATGTTTTTATACCTTATCCACAGTTTTAATTTCAGTTTCGGGGAAATTCAGTGAAAATTTTCAAAAATATATCTCTATTAATATATCTTAACATTTTTTCTTGTTTAAAAACTTTCTTTTTTATAAATGGCTTCATATTTGTAATTTTGAACACAATGTTTAGAAAGTAAGCTTTCATTTTCATCATTTATAAAATAATAATTAATTAACCGAAATAAACAGACATTTCCTATGGCTTTGAGTTTAGTTTTGTTAGTAATAGAATGCCAAAAAGCAAATTACTTTGTAGTAAAAGCTACATTTTCACGCATGATTCATCGTAACCGAAATCAAATTCCGTCTAATGCGTATAGAAAGCTTCTGATGAATGGTAACTAGAGAACTGCGTTTAGTATGTTAATGATCTAGCAACAGGGTCATCAAAGTCGGAGTATTATTAATTATGCTTGTCATGGGGCTAACAGAAATGACATTTGTTAGCATGTTCGAATATCTCCTCCTTTGATGTCAAAATTCGTTTAACAAAGAGATCATGAGCTGGATTAAAGTGTTGGTTGAAGAGACACTATCCTTTTATTAAAACTAATCCAGACAAGTTCGTTTAACGACCGGGAAAAGAAATTCAGCTATGTATTTAACATATTGAATAGTTTCGAGTAAGTAGTAGGAGTTCTTGTATTAAAAATTTAACATATATATGTATTTATTGACTAATCTGAGCATAAATATCGGCTCGTGTCCATTCAATTTTTCTTTTACAATTTCTATTATAACATACTATTATGGTATGTCAGTAAATAATTGCTTTGAAATTTTCCAGAACACCGTAGTAGAAATGGGTATAAAGTCATACATAAGTGAAATATAAACTCCAGTTTCAAGATGTTTTTTTATGGTTTCTTATGGTTTTCCAATTACATTTTACAGATACCAGATAAATACTTATAATGTATATGTATATATATAAACTGGAATACTTTTGTTTAGAACATACAACGATATCCAACGATATACGCAAAAATACAATAGCAACAAGCAATGTCGAGAGAAAAGAATAACATAGAATGGCAGCAGTTTATTTCAACGCTTAATCAAATGTTCAAATAGAGTTACAAGTCTTCAGTCAACGTCTCAAACAAGGAAGAATAGCATTTATGACTGAGAATTATACTATCATACAATGATCCTACTCCTAAATATAGGCTTGTGTTCATTCAATTTTTCTTTTACAATTTCTATTATAACACAATCTTATGGGATGTCAGTAAATGATTGCTTTGAGATTTTCCAGAAAACCATAGTAGAAATGGTATAAATAATATCATACATAAGTGAAATATAAACTTCAGTCAAGATTTATTTTTTATGGTTTCTTATGGCTTTCCAATTACATTTTATAGATATTAGATAAATACTTATAACGTATATGTATGTTTATAAAATGGAATACTTTTGGTTTAGAACATACAACGGTATAAAGCGATATACGCAAAAATACAACAGCAACAAGAAATGTCAAAAGAAAAGAATGGCATAGAAGGTCAGCAGTTAACACTTAATCAAGTGTTCAAATAGAGTTATAAGTTTCAAACAAGGAAGAATAGCATTTATGACTGAGAATTATACTATCATACAATGATCCTACTCCTAAATATAGGCTTGTGTTCATTCAATTTTTCTTTTACAATTTCTATTATAACATACTATTATGGTATGTCAGTAAATAATTGCTTTGAAATTTTCCAGAACACCGTAGTAGAAATGGTATAAATAATATCATACATAAGTGAAATATAAACTTCAGTCAAGATTTATTTTTTATGGTTTCTTATGGTTTTCCATTTACATTTTACAGATATCAGATAAATACTTATAACGTATATGTATGTTTATAAACTGGAATACTTTTGTTTAGAACATACAACGGTACCCAACGATATATCCAAAAATACAACAGCAACAAGCAATGTCGAAAGAAAAGAATGGCATAGAAGGGCAGCAGTTAACACTTAATCAAATGTTCAAATAGAGTTATAAGTCTCCAGTCAACGTCTCAAACAAGGAAGAATAGCATTTATGACTGAGAATTATAATATCATACAATGATCCTACTCATGAATATAGGCTTGTGTCCATTCAATTTTTCTTTTACAATTTCTATTATAACATACTCTTATGGAATGTCAGTAAATGATTGCTTTGAGATTTTCCAGAAAACCATAGTAGAAATGGTATAAATAATATCATACATAAGTGAAATATAAACTCCAGTTTCAAGATTTATTTTTTATGGTTTCTTACGGTTTTCCATTTACATTTTACAGATATCAGATAAATACTTATAACGTATATGTATGTTTATAAATTGGAATACTTTTGGTTTAGAACATACAACGGTATAAAGCTATATACGCAAAAATACAACAGCAACAAGAAATGTCGAGATAAAAGAAAGGCATAGAATGGCAGCAGTTCATTTCAACTCTTAATCTAATGTTCAGCTAGAGTTATAAGTCCCCAGTCAACGTCTTAAACAAGGGAGAATAGCATTTATGACTGGGAATTATAATATAATACAATGATCCTTCTAATTCTAAATATGAAATATACTTTCAGTTATTCTTACGAACTAGCATATAGCCCGTCATATAACGGAATTAGTATAATTTTTAATTTCCCAGAATTGCAAAGTTCCCTATGAGGCAGGTAAAAAAATAGTTTGTTTTTTGGCTGAAAATTATCTGGTACACTCTCAATAATTTGCTCCTCTAATGTCTCTCGATACTATGAATGCAGTTTAGGACCTGTCTCACCAAAGTCGTTTAACAGCTAACCGCGATTAAGTCATGGTACCAACCAATGGTGGGACGCAATTCTCCGTTTAAACAGAGATTAAACAACTTTTGTAAGACCGACTCTTAGAATCACGTTGAATTCATTTAGTCAAACCATGTACTTATGTATAAAAAAAACAAACACACAAAAATATAACTTAATATATAACTTAAACGAAAATATATAACTTAAACGATGGATATTTATTAGTCCTGGAAATAGACTCCTAGACTTTTATGAAAATAATTTTTTGTTAATACGGGTGATGAAATTTTCATTGCAACAAAAAATAATCGGTGATTAAATTTATAATTATCACTTATGTACCTAATCTATTATTTAAGCCAAATAGAAAAGAAAATTATTTATGTAATATCTAAGTTCAGTTATAAAATGTACGAAAATAATGCAGACGATTTTTCAATAATTTAAAATAAGAAATGATTCAATGAGATGTTTAAAGGAAAGATGTCATAATGCTAGACAAAGAAAAATGTTATTTTTACCTATTTATTATGAAATAAATTTAATCGCCTGCTCTTAACCGGGGAAAGTAGGGCTCGAAATAATGGCATTAAACGCTCGAAAAGGGGGAAAGGGGGGGATTTCGAACGCTTTAAAGACTTGCTTCGAATTTTGCTAACCCTAACCTATCAAGAATCCAATATGAATGCAATATCCATTCCATTTCCAACCGCTTCATAAATTCGTGGACAGACAGACAGATAACTTTACACTATTATTGTATAGGGGATGTGTTTTTAAAGAGATTAATTAGATATCATATTTACGCTTGCTGCTTCCAACTTATTTTTCGCGATTCTCAATTAAAGTACTGAATTTAATTAGATATTTAGTCGTTTGTTTTGATTTAAGAGAAAAATTTGACTCTAGATATAGATTTCTGTAACAGATAAAATTTTAGCTGAAGGTAAAAAAATGTTTATACGAATTTATTCTATAAAACTATGAGAATTATTCATCTTTTTAAGCTACCAAATTGAATTTTTTCTTTACAACATATGTTAATATTACTCTAATTAAAACGCCACTTAAAACTCAAAACTTAAAGAGTATATTCAAGAATATATTCTGATACTTATTATAGATGAACAAAGCTAATATAATCGAACAAAAGAATACCAAATCTGACAGAAAAATTTAACATCCATTTATAATGCATGTACTAAGTATATTTTTGAAAATCTATTCAGATGTATTTTAAGAATGCAATTTATTTTAATAAAGAAATGAAATATTTTTCAGAAAATGTTTATGCCTTATACAAAATTAAGCAACATATCAGTTAAAGAAAAGTGAAAAGTAATAAAAATATTCAAAGCTGTCTCTTTAGAATTTTAGAACTAATTTCTTTAAAGTAATAAGCCTGTAAAAGGCAATTTATTTTAATTAGTAATTTTGAATACAAGCTCTATAGTTGAATTCTAGCGTAAAAAACTGCAGTTTTATTAATCATTTTTGAAAATGAATGAATTTACTGTAAAAAATTAATATTTAAAGAAAAAACCTTGTGTTTTTTTTTTTCAAGAAATAGTGATCTTAATTATTTCATGCTGAAAAGTATCTTTTCAGACACTTAGATGATATTATTTGAGCCAAAATTAAATTTTACGTAAAATACTCAAGATTTACATCGACGTTTGAATTACTCTCTTTAGAGCTTTTCCAATTAAATTATTCTGCATTAAATCAATGCTTTGAGCCCGAGGAATCTAATTAATTTTAGGTTGCATATTTTAGCTTTTAGTATTCTAAAGCAATGATGTAAAATGGCTTTATCGTTTAGTTTAAGGAAATCAATTTTCCAGAAACTAAAAAGGATTTTAAAAACTTCTAAAATGGAAAGCAAAATATATCATTTAAAATCTGCATAACTAATCTAAGCCAACTGAATTAGTTTGTATGACTTATTAAATACAGCTCACTCATTAGTTGCATGCAAACTTAAATAATTATTTATCCCATACAGTTATACAGGAGTTTCATAAAAATATTTTTTTCATTAAGCTTTTAGCAGAGTTTTAACTATGTTTCAGGAAGTAATTATAAAATTCTTTCATCGAAAAAGAAAAAGTTTAAGGACAATTAATTAGAAAATGCACTTTAACTACCATACTCTTTAGTCTCTCAAGTTGGCATTTAACATTTTATTATGGATACCAGTTGCATAAATCAAACTTCAATACTAGTACCACTTGAACTATTTATTCATTTTAATATAATTTTTAACGTAATTCCAGCTTTAGAAATATTTAGAGATATTATTTATTTTACAAAGTTTTAAGTCTCGAGTATTAGGCATAGAAGGACATATTTACTCGACATTTAATTCACTAGCTCTCTAGAAATTGAATTATTGTTACTATATTATAAAGTTATCTAGAAGCATTTAAAATTCTTTTAGAAATCTATTTAATTTATTTCCTTTTATTTAATTGCACATAAAATTTTTATGATTTAATTTAAAAAAGAAAGCTATTTATATTATTATAGTCACTATTCTCAAGTAAACATTTGAAATTTTACGGAAATTGAAAGAAATCGTACACTAAAGTTTTCAAGAATCCTTTTAGCATTTCAGTAATCTAAATTAAACAGATAAATCAAAAAGAATAAAATAAAATTTGTTTAAATAGTTGGAATAGTAATCCAGGAATAATTTTCTTGGCATTCTCTAAAACTTTTTAATGGGAGTCATATAACGGGCGAGTTATGGTAAATTATGCGTAAATACTGTCAGGTGTTTATACATTTTTTGTTTTACCATATTTATTCAAAGTATAATTTCGCAAGAAATGCAACGCAATTTTTCTAAAATATATGCTGTAAAGTTTGTTTCAAAATATCCAGTTAATGTTTTTATTGCTTGTTATAGGAATATAATTTACTTGTTTATATAGTACCTTTGTTTTAGGTGAAATCAATAAGAAATATAAGAAAATAAATGTTTTTCAAATTAAGGTATATGCCTGACTAGTAGTTGAATACTCTACAAAAGCAATGCTCTCTTAAGGGGAGGAGGTTCGAAGCTTGAGTAGGCCCAAAATCCATGGTGTTCGTTAATGTTGACTGAGGCACGTAAAATATGTTCGTGGTTACAATGTCCTCCGAATTCTCAAATAATATCTCTGATGGTGGCAGACCTAGCTTGGAGATCTTATGCTTGGTCCCTGCATTTAAATTACAATGACACACTTGAGTAGAGACGTTTTTCCCCTTAACCCTTTAACGGACAGTGGTTTCGTAGCAAAACCACCCATTAAACATCTTTTTTTTTATTTTACTTTTTGGATTACTTTACTTTATCTTTTTGTAATTATTTACGGCTCCAATCTCATACATCTGTGATATGTGGAAGCCAATGATGTAGAATCAAGAGCTTTTGCAATTAAAAAAAAGCTTTTTTGAGACATGGATGAGTTTTCGATTATATATATATATATATATATATATATATATATATATATATATATATATATATATATATATACATACATATATATATATATGTATATGTATATATATATATTTATATTTTACATATTTTATACATTTTATATATACATATTATGCATTTTATACATATTATATTTTTGATATTTTAAATATATAATAGATGATAGTTCTACGTTTAACTTATTTATTTCTTTTCCTATTGAAATATATGTACTTAAACTTTCTGTACTTGAGAAGTCATATTCAATTTACCTTACTTATGACCTCAAATAAAAGTATCTGTACAAACAACTCTTTTAAGTTGTTAAGCTATTTATTTATTATACCAGTTTAAGGATTATCATTTATTGTTCTTCCAGTATAGTTAAACTTTTAAAAAGGCATAATGTGCAAGCTGTACAAGGGTAGGGGTTAGTCAGTTAAACCACTTCTCAAACCCTAATTTGGTATCCTCTAAGGCAAACCCTTCTAAGGAATGTAAAAAAAAATTATATATTTTACATATACAAGGCTTATAGATAACATTTATAAACAAATTACATTAATTTCCCATGAATTTAATTTGGTGACATTTAAAGGGTTAATGGTGCTCGTCAATATAAAGGAGCACCCTTCGCCTTCGTCTGGCCCCTGCCTCGGATCGACCAAGTGGCGTTGGCAACAACACTAACATCAGGCTTCTTCCTATCTTCGAATCATGTTGAAAACATAAGTTTTTAATGAAATAAAACATTTTAATCAAACTTCAATATCAAACAATAAATGCAACAGTAATTTTAATAAAATTTTTACAAATTTTCAGAATATCAACAATGTTTGCTATTATGAATTTATATTTTAATAAAAGTTTTGGCCATATATATAAATTGAGAGCAATAAAATAGTTGTTTAAACAAATTATTTACATTTTCCACTTATCTAAAAGACCACTTTCGGTATCAAAAAATTTTACTTCTATTTTTCAGTTATTCTATAACTAGTTGTCGTAGAAACAAAAACAAAAGCTTTTTGAATGCATAAATACATGATTAATAAATTAGACGACTAGAAAAATTCGAAAATATTCAATAAAATGAAGTAATAAGTTAGGCATATACCTTAATGAAATTAAGTTATTTGAAATATCTCAAAGTCAAGTGAAAATTTATAAAAACATTTCTCAAATTTGACAGAGTAACAGAAAATTTAACCCTTAGAATAGCTTTGGTTCAACAGAAACTTATTGGCAACGCTTTGTCAATTACAACAGAATTTTTCTGAAAGATAACCCAAAATGTATGCAAGCATTTATACTTGTATATCCAGAATAACAAGACTGTAGGTAGTGCAGAGTGCACAAGGACAAATTCAGAATTACAATAGCAATACAAATAATACTTTCATCAATACTTTGGAAATACTTTCATTATAAAGTATGGGGCATTAAAGAGCGATCTCTCCGGAAGTCATCTTTTGAAAACCGATTTACTATAATATAGGAGAAAAATTATACAAACAATACTGCTGCATAATACTGAGGAATATCCAGAGTGTACATATGGAAACGGGTAGAAAGACAGTGAGAAGCCAGCAGTTTCAGACACAAAATGTCAGCCCCTCAAGTAGTACCTACATGACTGTCTCCGGCGAAAAGACTTAAGCCAAGAATGTTGAAGGTCACTGTTAATGTTAGTTTCCCCTTCGCTCGATCTTACTACTCCGATCGCACTCTCAGTGATATGCTATGTTACCCTAAATTGGTAACCTAATTATATATCTTCTTTTCTAAAATAGTTTTGAGCGTTGAGTCTATTCACTGATATTCTTAATAAGTTGTTATTATATCTTCATATAGGTTTAGCCATTTAAAAAATAACTTTCATTTTTAAACTAGTATTACTATTATATGTTACATCTGCTCAGTGTCTTGCTTCATGTTTCCACATACATTCTGCATATCATCCATTATTAGACTTTGTAGACTGGTTTATTTACATTTTAATCTGCAGCATGATAAACTTGTACATAAACTGTTCGTTCTTCTAAGAGAATCGCTTTATATGTAACAGCTCGTTCAAGCACCTCCACCGCATAACGAAAATATTTTCAATCCTTCATTTCTATATGATTCTGAATCGTATTTCGGCCACGTCCCATTTTACAAGTATATAGTATAGAATGTGTCATCCTATATATAGACTTTTTTTAACTATATAATGTCCAAGAGCCTATTAAAATGATCATCTAGGAGAATTGAAGCATTTATTTATAAATCCTAAAAATATAACCTGAGATTCCCTCAAAAAGCCTTCATGAATACTGCCTTCTAATACAAAATCCGCAACATTTATTATTTCCTGAGAATTTCAAAATTTATGTTCTTGATATAAAAGAATTTAGAAAAATATTTAATCTCTTAGTGAGATTTATTTTAATTATTAAGAAAAATGCATCGTTTATCATCTGTTTCACATAATTTCGCATTTACCATCCATTATTTACTCATTGTAATTACGTAAGGGAAAAACCCAGTAGCTTTAAAAAATAAACAAATGCTTAAGTGACAATGACGTCCTGTAGATAAATAGAAGCATATTTCTTCTGGAAATTACTCCATCATCTTAAAAAGTGCTGATTAGAAACGCTAAACTGAAACTTAATATTCATAACTAAGGAAGCGTTTTTATAAAAAGATATGAATATTATGATAAAGAAGTAAATTTTAAAAGAAAAAATATTTAAATCTGACAAAAGATTTTTAATGAGCCCAACAAGACAAAATCTAAGATAAAATACATTTTTATTTGCTTTTATTTACTTCATAACTTTCCTTGGCGAAAAAGAGCAAAAAGAGTTTGAGAAGTGAAGTCTTAAGTAGAAAAAACTAAACTTACATTTATAGGCTTTTACGGCCGTCTTCTACTTTATAGATAAAAGCCTATAAGCACTCAAAGAAGCATAATATTTATGTCTTTTAGGAAATTAAGAATATAAGCTTAAATTTGATTCAAAAGCTTGTAGTTGTAGTCTAAATGTCATTTTTTTTAAAAACGTCACATTTGTGGGTATAAGCAAATATTTATTTAAAGAGTTATATATGTATATATATACATATATATATATATATATATATATATATATATATATATATATATATATATATATATATATATATATATATATATATATATATATATATATATATATATATATATATTATATATATATATATATATATATATATATATATATATATATATATATATATATATATATATATATATGTATATATATATATATATATATATATATATATATATATATATATATATATGTATATATATATGTATATATATATATATATATATATATATATGTATATATATATAAGTATATATATATATATATATATATTTACTTAACATATATATATATATATATATATATATATATATATATATATATATATATATATATATATATATATATATATATATATATATATATATATATATATATATATATATATATATATATATATATATATATATATATATATATATATATATATATATAATATATATATATATATATATATATATATATATATATATATATATATATATATATATATATATATATATATATATATATATATATATATATATATGTATATATATATATATATATATATATATATATATATATATATATATATATATATATATATATATATATATATATATATATATATATATATATATAATCTAAATAAATTTCATTTACAAAACTATTGAAATGTCTTATAAAATAAGTATCCGCTTACATTTGAGATACAAATGTTCTACGTTGAAATCACAAATTGTACAAAGCTTTGCTCAAAGAAAAGGTAAAATCAGTTAAATATCAGCATTTAGAAACAAAAGAGTGTTGCATAATCATCTTTATATCATTCTGATTAAAGAAATGTTGTAGTAGAACGACACTACACATATTTCTCTAATTCAGAAAAATTAATGCAAGGAAAAATAAATATAAAATTATGTTTGCGATATTAGACGTTTTGCAGCAAAAATATGTATTCACAAGTATTACTAAGCTTGAGGTAGTGTAATGGATAAATAAAATAATCTAAAGCCTTATAACGTAAATTTAGAAATCCATACATCATTATCATTGTTTACTGAATGCCTTTCTAAATAATCATCAAGCACGGACAAATATTTTTAATACTCATTTAATGACAATTATTTGCTTGGGATTTAAACGTAATGGAACACTATCTATATAATAAAAAAGAATGTCTGTGTGTATACCCCATGAATTCTATTACAGTTTTGCTATGACCTCGATGAAATTTTACTCGTTTGACAAAAGGAAGGTCATTGTCGACTTTAAATTTTCTTATGACTTAACCGAGCGGACATATTAACTAAAACCATACGGGTGTTAATTTCTTCAAGCTTAAGGGTTATTGTTTCTAAAAACGTTCGGTTAAAGATACGGGTGTGAAGATGTTTCCCGAGAAATTCACATGTTTTCAAATTCCCATTTGTTGATTCTAGAAGGAGTTAAGGTATAGAAAAGCGGATATAGTTGTACAGCTCGTTTGCTTCTCCATTACTCAGTATAATTAAAGAAAATAACCATTTTTACGATTTTTTTAAAAGGCGTAAAAGGCAATTTTTCTTAAAAGGTACGTTTTTTTACGAAGGAGTTATTCTAATGTACACTTTCGTAATTCTTCTGTTTGTTACATTTTTACATTGTTAAAAAAAAGTCCTTTCTTTGACTGCGTTATTGAAAATATATTTTCATAATTTGTTCTTTTACCAGTTTTAAAAAATATTAAAATTTTTACTTTGAATTTAGTAACATCATGAATTTCCATTCTAACAATACAATTTTTCCGAACGTGTTTATGCAATAAGTGGCTTTATTCAAAGCTTCACAAATATTTTGAAAAATTATGGATTTTACAAATGTTTTTCTGTTAAACATTCAAAATCACCGTAAAATTTTACCGGACCATCATTTTGTAATCTATTAGGAGAAATATATCTTAGAACTTAATAAAGGGAGAACAGCGGTTTTTCCATCAAAAAAGGGAAAATTAAATATATTTCACTTTCTATTTACGAATTACATGTTAGATATTTATTACGTCTGTCATGCACAAAAGTTCTCAAGCCAGATATTTTGTTTGCTCACTTTCCGGACAGACAAACCCAAAACATTATGTACACTCAAGATTTGTTTTAAAATGTTTTTTTGTATGTAAAATTTTGATAATTTTAATACACCTTCGCAAAATTTTGCACCATTCACTTACAATCAGATTAATCAACTTTAATTTAAATAAAATATCAAGCTCCCATCTTTACCTGGTCAATGCGTGGTATATCAGCTAGTGTCAAATATTTTTTGAACGAGCATAAATATTAGAATTAATACCAGGAAACAAAAACTGCTTTAGATTAAACTGTAATAATGACAATTAATAAAACTCATATATGTAAGAAGATATTTTATAAATAATTTCTATAATTACCAAAATGAGAATTTTTAATATGTTTTCACAGTTTATCGTGCTTCACCTCAACTCTATTGCGCATATGAAATGTACTTTCGTTTTTTATATCAATCGTTAATTAATTCGGATTTATCAATTTAAAAAGAAAAAGTCGTAAATTCAGTCTTTCCCCCAATGCATCTTCCTAAATAAATTTTCTTTAATATTGATACGGTATTCAATTTAAAATAATAGAAGTTCGTGTTATTAACGCAAAAAGGTAGTTTATTGCATGCTTTCAATTAAGTTGCAGTGTGTGACAGTGTCAGTTTAAATATTGTAATAAATGTTTCACGAAATCCCCTACCTTCTTTAACTTGAAGCTTGTATAAACTTCAAGTTAAAAGAAGTTATTGTGAAACTTTAGAGCGGATCACGTACTATAACGGGTTAATGTAACAACATGGTTTGTTTGTAGGTACAAAAATAACGGTAAATACAGGAAAACAAAGCCGAATGTTCTTGTCTACTACATAGATTCTGGAAAAATTTAGACAAATAAAAACTAGTTTTTATATCAGTCGATGCGGAACCACAGAACAGGAAGGTTGATTAAAAATATCAATTTAGATTTAAAATTAACTTTTTATTTATCCTTGCGAAAATTATATCATATATATGTATATTCATGTAATATATATATATATATATATATATACATATATATATATATATATATATATATATATATATTTGTCTTTATATATATATATATATATATTTTTATATATTTCAATATAAAATACGAAAAGTTGGTTAAAAAATTAAATAATTTTCGATCTATTGTTTAACTGAATAACTAAATTTACGTTCTAAAATCCAGCTCCCAGTACAATTCCGCTGCGAAATGTACCCGCACACAGTGTGTTAATATATCTTGGGTGACACCAATCATAAAACTATTTTGTCGTGGATTAACTGATTTCATTTCGTTCAATAACCATTGTTATGAACATTTTTTTGTTATACCCATACTTAAGTGATGTTGACTCAGCAATAAAATGCTCTGTTTTCACGCTAAGGGATCAGATTCCAGGTCGAATGCAATTAACTCATATTGCAGATGTGTGTAGCATTGGTTTCAGCTGTCAAATGTATTTCCCTTAATTTAAATAGGAGTAAATATCCACTCAACATAGGACAAGATACATTTGAAAATTTCCACATATTTTCACAATCTTCTTAATCAATTTCTTAATCTTCTTAAGCAGTTTTATAGCCGTATGAAAAACTAAAAAATAAGTCATTCTATCTGAATACCTTATACTTAAATAGCGGCAGTAATCAAATTCTTCTCACATCACCGTTTGAGAACGGAAAAATTTAATCTTTTTATACCTAGGTAATTTACCTTCTATATTTTTTATCCCCCAGTAATTTGGATCTTCTTTTAAAGGCATAGCTACCAGACATGGAACATTAAATCTCCTAACTACTATAACCACTGAGCCAAATTTTCGGCAGCGTTTTATCAGCATCTGAGCAAACCTAATTAATTCTTTGCTTCTATTTTCATAAAAAGTGCCTCACGTTTTCTTGAAGCTTAACCTGATATGCAGCTTCAATAGTCGATAAAAGTTTTATTAATGCCTTTAAGCCGTACATAATTTTTAAGTATTTGCGCATTAAAAAACAAACTTTAGTGGATAACTTCTATTTTGATCAACAGTAACAGCTCATATTTTTTTATTAAACCAAGATAATTTTTTATAATCGTGTCAAATAATATAATTTTGTAGAATATAGAAAATATTTATTTTCTTATCTCAAGAATAATTCAAAGAGCTGTTTAATAAAATATATTAACACAAAGATGTGAGATTTGTTTTAGAATAAAATCAACAGAACGCTATTAATCCCATAAAGTGAAAACTTCATGTTTTTTAATATATTATTGAAATAAAAGTTACCCTTGTGACAAAAACATTTTAATGAATTTTCAGAAATTTGATCTTGAAACATTTTAATAGATTCTAAGTTAAAGTTAGGTTCTTAACTCAATTCAAATATGTTCTTTGATTCGTTACAAATCACACCTTGTGTTAATTTTATTGTTCTCTTTATCCATTTTTTTTAAATCTGGATGGCTTCGGCCGAGAAAGAGTTTCAACACTCTTACCCATTCTTTTTGTTCTGGGATAGTTCATTATACACAGCCAAACAAGTTTCATATGAGTAGTTATTACTAAAATAAATGTAATATAAATGTCTATAGTCATTCGTAATTGATCCAAACCATTCAAACGTCATATAATTGTTGAATATGGGATAATTTAATAGATGTGATAAATGAATCTGTGTAACAACAAGTATAAATTATCATAACTTGAGTATCAAAACATAGAAATCATATGAATTTAAACGATTTAACTGCAAGCCTTTCATTTAGCATTACTCTTTGACTTCAGTCAAGTTTTCTGGAAAAAAATACAGCATGTCTGTATACCCCGGGTGTTTCTTCTATGGTCTCATTGCCTTTATCAAAATTGCATCACGTATCTCTAGTATATTTTGTGTAATATTTTGAACTTATGTAAAACTTAAAACCTAACACTTAATCCACCGACCTAATGAACACCTAATACTTTCAGAATAACTAAAATGACATATTGTTAAAGAAAAAATTCTATAGTCTTGAGTACATGTCTACCAGTCCTTCCATTGATCATCTTCCAAACTGAATGTATTAAAAAAGTCGTTTAAGAGATATGTATAATTTAATAAAATAATTGGTATTTAATACATCTCACTAAACTTTGTTTAAAAATTAAATCTTTATGTATATATTAGAAGCAGCTTAACAATTTTTCATTTTAAAGTGAAGGAAACAGTACTAACACGGGGACACCATGTTGGATAGGCACGTGTGGTATAAATGTATAATTCGCGCAACTAATAAACTCACTGTAATAAACAGAACAATACAATTAAAATGTAATTATATATTGAATACAGACACTTAGAAAAGACACCAGAAAATTGGAGTATTTTCACATTTTTAATGTAAACGCTGAATTCCCTTATATTAAAGATTTTAGTATCAGTATTTCATTTTCTGATCTTTAGGAGAATATATTGTTTAACTAATATTAACTGTATTTGCCCTTTATAAAGTTGTGTGGCATAGCATAAGAAATTTTTCTTTTGATATGAATGTATTCTTCTAACTTTAAGAGATTTATGCCTATAAAAATTTACTTTTAAGGATGCAAAGTACTTTTTAAAAAGTTTAAATCCCCAAAACGATCATTTTTCAGTTACTAAAAAGATTAGAGCACCTCTTGCATTTTAATCTAATGCGCATAAAATTTGACAAGAAATAAAATTTCTCTCGGAAGACAGTTTCATAAACCAATGAAATCTTGACACCTAGTAATAAGTTTAGAAGTTTAAAATGATGGTAAACTACAGTGCATAGATTAATGAAAAAGGAAAAATATAAAATGAGTTTTATGCACGCGATGATCATATATATAAGTTTTTCTTTCTTAAAGCTGAATAATTAAGAAATGTGCGTGAACAACTTATGCTTGTCAGGATTTCTAATCTTATTGCTTGAGTATAGTGTTAAAGATGGTAGTTTTCTATAAATACGTTAAAATAAACATTTCTGAATAACATATATATATATATATACACAAAAAAACCAAAATATTTTAGAAAATATTTCCTACATGCATAAATTTAAATTTTATCTTATTCATTCTTATTCATTTTTTTTATTTACTAAAATTAAAATTTTACACTACCTGATTAAACACTTTTTATGTTCCCACTGGAGTATTGTAGTCACATTAAAAAAATAGCAGAATAATATATTTCAAAATGCTATTTGATGAAATAAAAATCTATACTTTGAAATAAAGAATTATAAAGATGTTTTAAACTATTGTATTTTATAGTAATATAACATGATTTCATAAGTTTAATATGTTAAATTTAGATAAAAATAAACATGTAATTATAGCTCACACTACTGTATATCCTTTTATAAATTTATACAAATTAAAAATTTAAGAGGACATAATACCTTTGGTGCTAAAAGCTCTTCCTTATATTAGTTTAATTTCGGTTCAATATGATATACAAATATATATTCTATTAAAAAGAATAAAATTCCTAGTTCATTAATAAGAGCCTAAATTATCAAAATTTCTTTAGTTTTAAATTAAAAATTTGTTTTGTTTAGTTTTATAAAGCAGTACATTTTTTAAAAGCACCATGCGAAAATATATATAAATCCACCCTCCTGCAAAATAAATTTTAAATCTGGAAGTTAGAAACTAATTTTTTAATCAAACAAAAGCTTTCTTCAATGAGCCTCAATTATATTGATACGAGAGTATATCTTATTTTATAGCATGATATAAGAATTGTTTTTAGAGATATTCAATTTCTCAATGGTTCTTAATTTTCTGATCCATTTAAAATGTCAGATGCCTTTAAAGTTTACTGAATAGAAAAGATGTTTATCTTCAATTTCTATAAAATATATATATTTTTTATATCTATTCTGCTGGTAAGTTAGTTTAATTCTTTACAGTATTGATTTTATAATAATATTAAAACATATACTAATTGAAGTGACTAAATTAGATATTTGTTTTAGAGCATTATTATTGAACTTGAGAAAGATTAATTTTTAATGGGGTAGAACATTTTATATAATTATTAATCGAAAATCATCTGTTACAATGAGCATTTTAAATTTGAAATATGCTATGTATTCTTAAAAAATGAAAATATTTAATTTTTATGTAATTTTTTATTTCGAATTACTTTATCCTAATAACTCCCATAGGGAAATCATAATAAGATGTACTTACATATGTATGGATGTATAAAATTTTTCTGTGTACGTACTTGTTTCTTTAGGTATGAATGCATGAATGCATAAATTTTCTTTTTAGATTAACTTTTTCTAAAATATTTCTATCAAACAAATACTTATGTAAAATGTTGTGAAAAACAACCTATTCTCAAAAATGTGTAGTCAGAAAGTTATTGAAGCATATTTTACGGAAGAAGTTCAGAAATTCTATTCTTTAAAATGTAATTTCCAATATTCCTATATTTTGTAACGAAATAAAAAAATTAAATATCGTGATAAGATGTAAACAAAGTTTAAAATTTGACTTTTCATGGAAAATTATTTACCCACAAAGAGTCTGTTCCTCTTTTCTTTGTATATATATCAGAATTATACTCCTTCTGGCGTATTCTACATAAAGAAATGCTAGAGTTCATTTGAAACAAAATCCCATCATCTCCCAAGAACATATTTTTAGATTTAAAATATTCTACCGCAGAAAACCTCTATTTCTTTTAGTAACTCTAATGTAACTTGTGTACATTTTATCGAAAAAAACTCGCTTTTCTGCGTTTTGGAAGTCGTAAATCAGGATTCCTATCGGTATCTTATAAGCATTAGTAACATTTTCTTGATACTTTTCAAATAAAATAACGAAATGGATGTAATGCAGATGATAACACATGAAGCAGTATCCAAGGGTAAATAAGTTTCACTCGACGATTTTAGAAAACAAAACATAAGATATCCGAAGTCTAGATTTAAAATTTCCGAAATTTACTTCGAAGCTAGCAATTTCTATTTTTCACTTTTGGTTTTGTTTCTATACTCAGCTTATTTTATCAAACCTGAATGAATAGCAGTTTTTGAGGATTTCGTGCAGGATAAGAATATTTAATATCTGCTACTAACTTTGACTTTTTTTCACATTCCTTAACTGTAGATAACAACATCAAATATTCAAGTATGCAGTTTCTGGGAATGACTCCTGCTGTAGTTAATTTGTTGTTCTATTCTGTGCAATGAATCTGTCGTAATATGAAGTTGTACTTTTGTTATACCTAAAAGTTAGCGAAGTTGTAGAAGTAATAATTTCTATTAGTTTTCTATTGAAAAAAAGAAAGCTTCTCTAAATACATGTTAAGGATGTAGGTAGATATGGTTTTGATCAACTGAAATAAATGTGACGTATCAGAGGTTAAATGCGACTTAATTATAATATTTTCCAGACTCACTCTTAGTTTCTATTGTGGTATGAGACTGAAAACTGTATGGGAATAAGAATTATGAAGATAATTAACTAGAAACCAGCGTAGAAATAGGAAGCATAAATAGAACAGTTTAGAAGAGCAAAGATATAAAAGGAGATATTAAGAAAAGGAGAAACTGTAGCTGAGATACAGTAGATAGTTCGAAGGGTTCCGGTAAGAAAATATATAATGTCGACTAAGATTTTTAAACTTCATAAACTCATGTATTCTTGAAGCTCTATAATTTCTGTATAAAAATTACCTGCTTCTCACTTATTTTACTTATTTCTCATAACAAAGTTTGTTTCATAAAGTCAAAACCTTTTAATTAGTTTTCCTTCTTCAAAGTCAATACGAAATGCTTATAATTTTATTTGTATTTATTAACACTTGAGTTAATCTTATGATATAAATATACATGATATCTGAATTTATGATATTGTAATAAAATGAGTTGTAGATAAAATCTAAGATAGGATACTAGTTATATAAATTCACTTAATCATTCACTAGCAAATAAATTTTTATTCTACATCGTGAGCAGATTAATATTACATGAATTATAAACAATAATTTGAAAAAGAAATGGGCAAAATTATATCATTATATTGTTTTTCAGTCATTGAAATAATAATTATTAAAAATTAAGTTAATTCTGATCTAAAAATTGAATATACATGCTAACGGTACATATTCTAGTAGACATCCACTGAACATCCCGGATGTCATCTGGAATCACCTGAACATTGTGGATAATGTATTATTAGAGCAGTAAATTATTCAAAGTAATCCTAATTACTAGATTATGATCTACAGTAGTATACCTTTTCATATTTTAAAATCTCTTTGATTAAAACAAGATTGTTTCAATTTAAATGAATTTTTATTCAAATCAAATTTTTCATAACAATATCATTAAACCATTGTACCATTAAATGTAAAATTTAAGATATTTTTATGATATACCATATGATCTTTATACTTTTTGATAATTAAATAATTAACTCACGAGCAACTGCAAACAATATATTAATGAACTCAACAAGAAATAGTGAAGAAATTTAACATAATAGAGTTTTTCTTAATTAATCATCTTTAATCATTATTTCTACAGGTTGTAAAATATATTTTAAGCATATTTAAGCTTCTTACTACAGATCTGGCCACATTTATCTCCGTAACATAATCAGCACACTAACTACAAATTATCTGAATCATTAATTATAAAGATTAATTATTCTTTCAAAATGGCAATAAAACTTTTCTACAGCATTCAAAGAATAACAACATGCCTCTACCTTTCAAAAGATTTATAATTTCATTACAGTGAATAATTTAAAATGAAATTAATGCTTTTATTGAATTCGAAATTTATTTCAAGAGAAACAAATGAGATCGCAAAAATCCTTTATTGGAAACTTTTTATCTAATCTTATGTTCCATTTATCAGTGCCTTTTTTAAAGCAAATTGCTTATTGGAAACCTAAACTTTTGAGCACGCTAATTTAAAATTCAATGTTTTCTTGCAGTTTATCACTTTAAAATCCTTTTCATAATGATTGATGTTTTTAACTCATTCTTTTCTCTCTAGATAAAAGTATTTGTTAACTTTCATTGCTTAACCTTCAAGTTTATTCAGACGACCAAAGATTAATCTTGATATTCTGAATTCTTATCTATTAGTAGCAGAGAAGCTACTAAATTGCTTTTTGGGAGAATTTTTTAAAGGATTTAATTTTTTAGGTGTTCTTTCTATTGAAATCAAAATATTAGCTTCCTTAATGCAAATATATTTAAGGTTCTTTCACATCAGATAAAACTATATTTTACTCTTTATCTTTATTTTCATTCTTTTTTTTAACTGACATCACATTTTTATCAAAATACTCTGGCACAATTAAAAATGCCTTTGGCATTATTGCCTTAATTATAATAAAAAAGACACTATAAATAAAAGAGATAAATATCGGTTTTCAGGGGTTTATTTTTTAACAACAAATAAACTGAAGATTTCAAGCTATAGGGAAGGGAAAAAACAGTATCCGTAAATGATCAATCAAAATTATCTACTTACTTTAAATATCTTAGAAATCATCAATTATTTTAGATAAAGAAAAAGGTTTTTGATGAATGAAACATTTTTTAAGTGTGGACGTTAATACCATAATAAAACGAATAGGTGCTCATGTAATGTTAAAAGTGAGGCATTAATATAATGATACATAGAGCAAATGTTGGTGCAACTATGCAAACGAAGAAAAGAAATCTCTTCATGTAAAGAGTGAGCCCTAAAGATATAAGTCAGAGAAAGTATCATCATCATAATCATCATAATCATCATCTTTTGATTATAAATCTCCTCTCTTCTCTGAGCACGTTTCATAAATGTATTCCGTAGATAGTCACATAAGCTATAGCTAGAGATAACATGGCAACTAATTGCAAGATTCTTAAGGACACATTAAGAATTAAAAATTACAACCATATTAGTAACCAAATATATTTTGAACTTTTATATCTGAAACAAGTCAACTGAGAGAAATATTTATTATATTATGAGTTGAACAGTGTTTTACGTGATGCTTTATTTTGTGGGAAAGTGGTCTAATATAAAGCTAGGCTTTATATTAGACAACTCCTTTTTGCTGCCGAGGTGGTAACATTATAATTCCAGGAAAATCTCAACTGCGTTATTCATATTTTTAATAATGAAAAAGGCAGATATATTTCTACTTGTTTTCAAAAAAGGAAATTAAACTAATAGCTGCTCCTGTAATGATAAAAGTGGGTATTTACGTAATAATACAAAATGTAAATGTTGATGCAACTATGCAAAGGAAGAAAAGAAGTACCGTTATGTGAAGAGTAAACCCTAAATATATTAGTCAGCGAAAGTATCCTCATC
>CM063502.1:126616396-126661396 GCA_032207245.1 Pardosa pseudoannulata | reverse complement strand
GCTATGTTACAATGTAATTTAGGGAGATAACATGAATTTGTTGTTGGGACTAAACTGAACAAAGTCTAGATAGAGCTGTAATGCATTATTATTTCAGTTTAACTTTCATAAGGAGACATAACAGAATTATTTTTAACATTTCTTTTTATTACACCGAACCTTTGGATTGTGTCTGCAGAACATTCTTCTAATCTTCCACCCATCTGATAAATATTTGTCTTCCCACACCGAGACAGACCTCTTTTTCCTAGGTCAATTCGTTAATTCAGTATTTTTGTGGTTTACTGAGGAGCCTGATGGTTGTCAAATATGCTATGCTTCGGATCAAGGGCTAAATAAATCAATGTTGTAAGATGCAATGAAAAGAAAATAAAACAAAATATGCATGGTAAGATTTTATTTATGAAAAAGGAAAGCAATTGTATTATTGGAATGAGGTTCTTTTCCATATCGTGATACATAATTATATCTGTAAAAACAATTTAGTTGCATTTAATTAACGCTTGTAACAAAGTATTTAATTTTAAATTTTTAGGGTTAAATTTTTTTCGTTATACATACGCACACATGTATAATTTTGTAAATTTTCATACGGCGAAAGTACTGTAGAAAAATTCTGGCTCTTAAGAAATGCGAGCTATTAGTTTAGAAATAAAAAAGGGACATATCATTATTCCCATTAAAAGCAACTTAGTTCGTCGAATAAGTGCAAGTTCTAGAAGGGCCATTATAGTAATTAAATACTTTTATTGCATTTATATGAAAGCCAAAGACTCAGGTTCAAAGTTATAAAAGACTAAATTTTTTTATGTATAAAGTAATTTTACGGGGAAAGTTAAGATTTTAAAAGACAGGTATTAAGGCGGTTTAAAGAGATGCAATTTTCCCTTTACATCTCTTCAATTATTTATACGTTGAATATGCGCGTTTAATTTTTCTCCCAATAGGATGAAGAAAGATAATGTAAAAACTTTTTCATAGAGAGAACAAATTATGAAAATAATGTTCTTGCAATGTTTTTTTTTTATCTCAAACAATGCATATGAGTATTCTGAAATTCGAACAGGGACTCGAAATAGAAACAGATTCTAAAAATGAAATGTCTTTCAATTAAAATAAAACTGAAAGACATTTCAATTCGAAGAAATTTAGAATGTCAAGTATAAATGGTCCAAAAATGTAAAAATTCTTAATCATTTACTGAAAAGATAAGATTGGAATAAATCTCCCAAGAAAGTTTTAAACGTCGATCTATAAAAATAAGTTTTTAAATTAGACGTGTGATGTAAAATATTGACTATATTTTCTTAGAAGTATTGGAAAAGCATTAAACCTTTCAAAAAACTTATTACAATTGTACTTTTAAAGATTTTTTAGCTTTAAAGATTTTTTTCAATTGCTCTCTGCCTACCTTTGTATGTTTTAAAAGAGTAAATCTCCCTTTCAAGATCGAGATACTATGCTGCTTGTAATGGAGAAATATGTTCATTCACTACTACATATGCTTAGGTTGCGACTGTACATCAAGTGACATTAAGGAGGAAGAAAATGCTATGTTATATGTTAGTATCAAAATGACCGGTAACATGTGGTTTCGTTTCGTTTGGAGCGCTACAGTCTACTGTTTTGTACACTAGGGCTAATGAGACCGGGACCTACAGTTGTAAAGCCGATTCCGAACGGCTACAAACATCCATGCCAGCAGCGGGATTCGAACCCACGAATTCCGGTTCTGAAGAGCAGCGTTCTACCGTTCGGCCCGGTAACATGTGGAGTATATATATATATATATATATATATATATATATATATATATATTATATATATATATATATATATATATATATATATATATATATATATATATATATATATATATATATATATTATATACATATATATATATATATATATATATATATATATATATATATATATATATATACATATATATATATATATATATATATATATATATATATATATATATATATATATATATATATATATATATATATATATATATATATATATATATATATATATATATACATATATATATACATATATATATATATATATATATATATATATATATATATATATATATATATATATATATATATATATATATATATATATATATATATATATATATATACATATATATATATATATATATATATATATATATATATATATATATATATATATATATATACAAAGCTATATATATAACCAGTGAAAACTTTCGAACTGATTACACTGGAAATTAACCCCTATAATATATATTATCAAGACATGCTGAAAAATAAGAAAAAATTCTAGTCTATATGCAGTCGATTAGAACTCTAGAAATTTAAATTCATTGGAGATAAAATGAACAGGTCAATTGACTATCTTAACAAGGTAACTTCTATGCATCTAATAATCAATAATATACATTTTTTACAAATAATTCGGACCCGTGATTATCCAGAAACTTTAGATTGTTCAGCATTTTTGGAAGTCAAGGAGGAACTTTGATCATTTAAGTTACCTCGAATACCACACAGGCAGCAATTTAGTTATTGGAGAAGCAAAAATATTTCCTGGCACAGCTGAAAAATGTGGTCAGTGGACAGAAAATTAGCACTTACACTCAAGAGACATTTATGACCACACAAGAATGAACACATTTAACAATTTAGTTATTGGAGAAGCAAAAATATTTCCTGGCACAGCTGAAAAATGTGGTCAGTGGACAGAAAATTAGCACTTACACTCAAGAGCCAAAACATTATGACCACCCCTACATTTTGCAATGAACTAGCCTGTGTGACGTGGAAGGCACGTGATCAGGTGAAGGTGGTATTTAACTGCTGCTAGAGAGTCTAAAGAATCATTCTTTCACTTATTTCTGTGTGCCATGTGAAAGGCGATTTTGATAGAAGGCATATTGTTATGTCTCGAAGGGTCGGAACAAGTATTTCCGAAACTGCACGACTCGTGGGCTGTTCGCAATCTACAGTTGTTAGTACTTATGCAAAGTGGATGAATGACGGTGAAACGAGCAGTGGCAATTGGCTCTGTGAAATAACCTAGACACGTCATACGTATTATATATATATATATATATATATATATATATATATATATATATGTGTGTGTGTGTGTGTGTGTGTGTATATGTATATATATGTATATATATATATATATATATATATATATATATATATGTATATATATGTATATGTATATATATATATGTATATATATATATGTATATATATGTCAGGATTTAAAATATAGAGTAATTTAAGAGATTTTAATTAGGGATTATTTTAATGGGAGTAACGCGCCTCGCGTTACTAGTCACATAAATACGGCTCACGCGCAGTGATATTAGCAGAGAGCGATAAGCAATTACTATAGTCGGACCTTTTGGCTCTCGAAGTAGTGAATACTGCCTTTGTTTGCAGTTGAGCGCCAGAAAAGAGACCCCATGTTGAGTAACGTGTGAGATGGATTAATAAAGAGAAGAAAATAATGACTTGAGTGTGGACTGATTTATATATTGACCAGTGTGTTTACTCGGACCGTGTCATATATATATATATATATATATATATATATATATATATATATATATATATATATATATATATATATATATATATATATATATATATATATATATATATATATATATATATATATATATATATATATATATATATATATATATATATATATATATATATATATATATATATATATATATACATATATATATATATATATACATATATATATATATATATATATATATATATATATATATATATATATATATATATATATATATATATATATATATATATATATATATACATATATATATATATATACATATATATATATATATACATATATATATATATATATATATATATATATATATATATATATATATATATATATATATATATATATATATATAATACGTATATGACGTGCCTAGGTTATTTCACAGAGCCAATTATGTCTTGATAATGACTTTATTTATGACTACTGAACAGTTTCTCAGTCAACCATCAAACATGGCGGGAGTGGATAGCTTCCACACTCTGACAAAAAAAAGCTACATTTGTTCAAGGTTCATATAGCAAACCTTTCTGAATACGCTCTCTCTCAATTATTACGAGTCAAGCACTTTTATATGGAGCTATTAAGGATAAATGCACCTGCCATAAAGAGTCTGCTTTTAAACTCCTAAATAATTAATCTTACGTTTTCAAACTTGTATTATATATATATATATATATATATATATATATATATATATATATATATATATATATATATATATATATATATATATATATAAATTTTACTTTTCAATGATTATTTTTATATTATTAAATCAATTTAACATTTTATGTTTACGGAATTAAAATAAGACGAGCGTTGATTCTATAATGCTCTCAGAGAACATTTTTTCTAAAAGTATATTATTTTATTAATATGGCAGTGAATTTTATTAATATCTGCAATGAATTTTCAGAAATCTAAAATAAAATATCGTAAGATATTAATAAAAAGTAAGTTTTGTAGCTTCATCCTGCCCTGATACTCGATACAAAATATTAGTAATAATTTTTCAAACAAACAACATCTCATTTTTTCTGTCTTTTCATAAATAAATTGAACTTACATCCTATTTCTGTTTTCAGAGAATTTTGTTGAGTAAGGAGATTTAATTTTTGCTAAAATATTATCCAAATATTTCAATGGTCTAATAAAATTTTATATTTAAATTGGAAATCTCTATTTTATGATTTTAATACTAATGCTTTTCCTTAATCATAAACATGGTTTAAAAGTTAATATGTGTCTTCCTTTGAAAATAATTCTTTATTTCCCTCTACAATAATCAAATTTTCCTTTAAAAGAACAACAAAATAAAGGACAAGAAAGTAAGAAAGTGCTTACTATAATTCTTTTTTTAAATTGATTCTTTGATTCTGAAACGAAATTTTACGAGCTTTTCGCCGTTCATAAAAGGTGGCAAAATCATCTTTGCCATAAAAGGCGGGAATATTTTTCATCGACAGTAATTTAATGCTAAGACTACAGCTTTATTTTACTTTTCCAGAATATTTCATTCAAAATTGTTATACTACGTTTCAGCTACTACAGTTTTGTTTACTCGTCGACCATTTTTTAAAATGAGAATATAGGAGTTGAATATTAAAAAACTTCTGTGATTAAAAACTCATTTTTGCTAAAACATTTCCCGCATATTTGACTATAGACAAATGCTTGAAGATCATTAAATGATTTTATAAAATTTGAAATTTAAATTTGAAATTTCATTATTTCAATACTCATTTCCATTCATTTTAAAAATATTTTAAAGGTAAATGTGAATCTATCTTTAAAAACCCTTTTTTATTTCTTCATAAAATAATCATTTTTTAAATAATTTCTTTTATAATAACAATTTTTTTAAATAATTTCTTTTATAATAATAATTTTTTTAAATGTTTTTTAATAATTTTTCATAAAATAATCAATAAGAAAGTGGGGTAAGAAAAGTATTTATTATAATTAATTAGCATTTATTATAATTTCTGATATAAGTTCCTGTATATTTATCTATAATTAAAAGTTTGAAGATCATTAAAATTATTTTTAAATTTGAAATCTCTATTTTATTATTTTGATACTGATGATTTCGATTTATCTCAAATATGTTTTAAAGGTTTATGTGTATCGTTTTCTGGAAATCTCATTTTTTATTTCTCTGTAACATAATCAATTTTTCTTTGAAACAATAATCATATAAAGAATATGAAAGCGGAGTAAAACAGTATTTACTATAATTCTTTTTAAGCGATTCTTTATGTCTGAAAGATATATTACGAATTTTCCATCGTACTTATAATGTAGCAAAGTCCATTTGCTATAAACTGTAGGAACATTTTTCATAGACATTGTAGAGACATTATGTTTACATTACATTATTCTTTATATATAGATTGCAGAGTCAGAAAATATTTTAAACGAAATTAATGTAAGTTCCAGCTAAAATTACTATAGTTCGGTTTACACTTTGACTGATATTTAAAATGTGAATATAGAACACGACAAGTTAAAAATGGTTAGATTAAAATTTTGTCTCTTACCTAAATTATAAGTCTACATTTTTCTGCTGTTAATTTATTTTAGATCGCTAAATAATTAGATAAAATTTTACATTAAAATTTGGGATACCTATTTTATGAGTCTAATAATCCTAATTTCGATCTATCACAAATGTGAATTAAAATTATATGTGTTTTTCTCTGAGTGCAAATCTTTATTATATATTTTTAAATGCGTGTATATATATATGTAAAATAATCAATTTTTTCTTTGACAAATAATAATATAGAAAATATAAAAGCGGAGTAAAACCGTATTTACTATAATTCTTATTTTAAGAGATTCTTTCATTCTGAAAGGATATATTACGAGTTTTCCAACCTACTTATAATGTGGAAAATTTCAGTATGCTATATAGTATAGGAACATTTTTAATCAACGTTTATTTTATATATAGATTGCAGATTCAGTTTACCTTTCCCAAAATATATTTAATACAAAATAATTATAAGTTCCAGCTAAAACTACTATAGTTTGGTTTACACTTTGACTAATATTTAAAATGAGAATGTAGAACACGAAAAGTTAAAATTGCTTAGATTAAAATTTTATCCCTTACCTAAATTATGAGTCTACATTTTTCTGCTGTTAAATTATTTTAGATCACTAAATAATTAGATAAAATTTTACATTTAAGTTTTTGATACCTATTTTATGAGTCTAATAATCCTAGTTTCAATTTATCACAAATTTGATTTAAAATTGTATGTGTTTTTCTCTGAGTGCAAATCTTTATTATATATTTTTAAATGCGTGTATATATGTAAAATAATCAATTTTTTCTTTGAAATATAATAATATAGAAAATATGAAAGCGGAGTAAAACCGTATTTACTATAATTCTTATTTTAAGAGATTCTTTAATTCTGAAAGGATATATTATGAGTTTTCCATCGTACTTATAATGTGGAAATTTTCAGTTTGCTATAAAGTATAGGAACATTTTAATCAACGGTTATTTTATATATAGATTGCAGTTTTAGTTTACCTTTCCCAAAATATATTTAATACAAAATAATTATAAGTTCCAGCTAAAACTACTATAGTTTGGTTTACACTTTGACTAATATTTAAAATGAGAATGTAGAACACGAAAAGTTAAAATTGCTTAGATTAAAATTTTATCCCTTACCTAAATTATGAGTCTACATTTTTCTGCTGTTAAATTATTTTAGATCACTAAATAATTAGATAAAATTTTACATTTAAGTTTTTGATACCTATTTTATGAGTCTAATAATCCTAGTTTCAATTTATCACAAATTTGATTTAAAATTGTATGTGTTTTCCTCTGAGTGCAAATCTTTATTATATAATGTTTAAATGTATATATATATATATATATATATATATCAAATTTTTCCTTAAAAAATAACGATATAGAGAATATGAAGGCAGAGTAAAACAGTATTTACTATAATTCTTTTTTTAAGAGATTCGGAAAGTATATATTACGAGTTTTCCATCGTACTTATAATGTGGCAAATTTCAGGTTGCTATAAATTTGTATTAACATTTTTCATCGACATTTATTTTATATATAGATTGTTATAGATTGAGTTTATTTTTCCAAAAAATATTTTATACAAAATATGAGTCTATATTTTTCTTCTGTAAAATTCTTGTAGAGCGCTAAATAGTTAGATGAAATTTTACATTTAAATTTGGGATACCTATTTTATGAGTCTAATAAACCTAGTTTCGATTTATTACAAATGTGATTTAAAGGTTATCTGAGTTTTCCTCTGAGTGCAAATCTTTATTTCTCTAAAAAATAACCAATTTTTTAAAAAGATCTACGATATGCAGAATAAAGGATTCTAAATAAGAGAAGTATTTATTAGAATCCTTATATTTAATTTATTCTTTGGTTCTAGATTTCCAAAGATCATAAAAGATGGCAAAATCATATTTTAAATAAAAGATGGGAATAATTTTCAGCAGCAGTTATTTACTACAATTTCATCTTTCTTTTACGGACTCTAGTTTCAATTTTCTTTTACAGAATATTCATATCAAAATTATAATTTGTTCCAGTTAAAACTATTGAAATTTTTTATATATCGATCTCTTTTAAAATGAGAATATAGGATTTGAATATTAAAAAAATGCTTAGGTTAAAAATTACTTCATATCGCAATTAATTATCTTTATTATTTGTGATATAAGTGGTTGTATATCACTAATTTATTTAATAATATTTTACTTCTAAATTCTGAATTCCTACTTCAGATTCTATTAGTAATGGCTTCAGTATATTGCAAATATGTTTCTAAAATTTAATTTTTATCTTCTTTTCGATGTAATTCTTTATTTCTCTATAAATTAATGAATATTTTTCTTTAAAGAGACCGTAAAATAAAGAACAAATTTAGTCGAAATAAGAAAATTACTTATTACAATTCTTATTTTTAATTTTTTTCTTTGAATCTTGATATCTCCCTAAACGAAAGAAAAATAATCTTTATTAAAGTGTAGAAAAATTTTTGAGACACAGTTATTTACTATTGAGACTACACTTTAATTTTCTTTTTCATAACATTTCATTTAAAATAATAATCCATTCAATATCAAATTACTACAAATTTTACACACATTTGAAACGCGATTTTTTACGAGAATGTAGCACTCCAATGTTAAAAAAATTGCTTAAATCAAAAGCTACTCTCCTATCAAATATATTTTCATCTATGTCATCTGGAGTAGTTTACATATAGATTCCTAAATAGTTTGATGAACTTTTACATTTCGGTTTCGAATATTTACTTTACAATTTTAATATATTGATTTTATTAGCTTCAAGTCATCACAAATGTGCTAGTAAGTTCAATATATATATATATATATATATATATATATATATATATATATATATATATATATATATATATATATATATATATATATATATATATATATATATATATATATATATATATATATATATATATATATATATATATATATATATATATATATATATATATATATATATATATATATATATATATATATATATATATATATATATATATATATATATATATATATATATATATATATATATATATATATATATATATATATATATATATATATATATATATATATATATATATATATATATATATATATATATATATATATATATATATATATATATATATATATATATATATATATATATATATATATATATATATATATATATATATATATATATATATATATATATATATATATTTATAATTTTTTAATTCTTTATAAGAAATCAAATTTTTCAGTAAAACAGCTACAAAATACAGAAAAAGAGAATCAAAGAAAGAAAATACTTCTTATAATTTTTATTTTTAATTGATTCTAAATTATGCGCTTGACAAAGTATGGCAAAATCATATTTTCAATAAAAGATAGATATTGTTTTCATTCACTGTCATTTAAGATATTACAGACACACTTTTCTTTTCCAGTGTATTTCAAACAAAATTATAATAAGTTCCTACTAAATTTACTTCAATATCGACCCGTCTTCGAAATGAAAATATAGGTCTTGAATATTAAAAGACTGCTTAATTTAAAAGTTATTTTCTTATCATAAGTATGTATATTGTGTTATATGTGGTCAAATGCTGGTAAATCACTAAACACTTATTAATACTTTGCTTTTAAATTTGGATACTGTATTATAGGATTTGAATACTCATGTCATCAATTTATATCGAATAAATTTTAAAAGGTTATATGTATCGTCCTTTGAATGTAATTCTATCTCTACAAAAGAATCAATTTTTTCTTCAGAACAATTACAAGGAAAATATAGGTAAATGAAAATATAGGTCTTGAATATTAAAAGACTGCTTAATTTAAAAGTTATTTTCTTATCATAAGTATGTATATTGTGTTATATGTGGTCAAATGCTGGTAAATCACTAAACACTTATTAATACTTTGCTTTTAAATTTGGATACTGTATTATAGTATTTGAATACCCATGTCATCAATTTATAGCGAATATATTTTAAAAGGTTATATGTATCGTCCTTTGAATGTAATTCTATCTCTACAAAAGAATCAAATTTTTCTTCAGAATAATTACAAGGAAAAAACGGCAAGAGTGCTGAAGTATGAAAAGTAATTACTATTGTTCTTTTTAAAAATTATTCTTTCCTTCAGACAAGAAAATTTTACGAGCTTTCGGCTGCTCATAGAAGATGGAAAAATCATCTTTTCCATAAAATGTAAGAATATTTACCATCGACAGTGGTTTAATTCTTAGACTACAGATGCATTTTACTTTTCCCTGCAAAATATTTCATAAAAATCGTTATAAATTCTAGCTAAAACTACTAGAAATTTGCTTACATATTAAAAATGAAAATATAGAACTTAAACTTTTAAAAAACTGTTTATATCAAAAATTCTTTTTATAACTGTTCAAAATAACTGCTCCTATACTTATCTGTTATAAAATTCTTATAGATCACTAATCTGTTTGATAAAATTTTACACTTAAATTCGTAATACCTATTTAAATATTTTAGTTCAAATTTTATGATAGGGCTTGAATTATAAAACAACTGCTTGGATTAAAAGTTTTCAAACGTAAAATGTGTATCTTTATCAATATCTCTAATAAAATGTTTATAAACCTCTAAAACTTAAATTTGGGATTCTTCTATTAATATTTTAATAAACATAACTTCGATTTATCCCAGATGCGATACAAAGGTAAATATGTAACTTTCTCTTATATTATTTTTACCTCTATAAAAGTTCCCTTTAAAAGAATATTTAATAATTAGAATATTTTCCTTTAAAATATCTATAATATAACAAAAAGAAAACCAGGTCATAAAAAGAACTAAGTATAATGCTCGATTTATCCCAGATACAAAGCTACAAAAGTTGATACAAAGGTAAAAATGTAATTTTCTCTTAAATATAATTATTTATATCTTATATAATTTTCCTTTAAAAGAATATTTAAAAATTAAAAATATTTTCCTTTAAAATATCTATAATATAAAAAAAGAAAACCAGGTTACATAAAGAACAAAGTATAATGCTTTTATAATTATTGATACTGGAAAGAAACTTTGCGCTTCGTATAAAAAGCAAGCACCAAAATAAACTTTGCTGTAAAAAAAGGAAATATACTTTTCATCAACAGTAATTTAATGTTTAGACTACAGTTTGATGGTACTTTTTGGGGAGAATATTTTATACAAAATTATTATTCGCTCTAGCAAAACAACTATATTTCTTTACATATCGATCCATTTCTGAAATGAGAATACAGAATTTGAGTACTAAAATCAAATCAGATTAAAATTTCTTTTCTAACTAATAAATGTGTCACTATACTTTTCTAGTAACAAATACTTTTGAATAAATATTTAGAATACTTCATGCTAATACATTTTGTACCTTGTGTTCATATAAAAATAGAATAGGGACATAATATTATGATAGGCCTTCAATCTTAAAAAAACTACTTAGGTTACAAAATCTTTCCTTATCTAAAGTATGTGTCTGTTTATTCATTCTGTAATATCATTTAAAGAGTAATGTAAATCTTCCTTAGAGTAAAATTCTTTATTTCTCTATAAAATGAGAAAATGTTCCTTTTAAAAGTCTACAAAATAGAGAACAAGGAAGGCAAGGTGAAAAAATGCCTATTACAATGTTTTTAAGTGGTTCTTTGATTCTGAAACAAAGTTTTATGATCTTTTCGCTGTTTATAAAAGGTACTGAAATCAACTTTGCTCTAAAGTGTAGGATTATTTTTCATGGATAGTAATTTAATATAGAGACCACAGTTTCATATTACTTTTCAAAGAAAATATTTTATACAAAACTGATATTTGCTCTAACCAAAACTACTATATTTTTATACACGAATCCATTTTTTTAAACGAAAATACAGAACTAGAATATAAAAAAATGGTTAGAATAAAATTTCTTTTTTATCTGGCAAATGTGCATCTATCATTTCCTGTGATCAAGTACTTGTGGATATTTTTTAAACTATTTCACACTAATAAATATTGGAGATTATTTTTATATTTTAAAACAGAAGAGGGATTAGTATGCATTTTGTTATACAAAAAACATAAATACTGAATTTGAAAATTAATAATTGTTAACTGATTCTGATAAATGATTATAAAATGAAAAAACTGTGAAGTATACAAAGATATTTACGAATTATTTTCTATGTAGTAATTAATCAAGAAAAAATGTACAATCAAAACCAATTACAGCATTGGGTTGATATCAATTTCTGTATTGTATATACTACTTGCTACGCCAAAGTATCCTTGCATGGTGATGATAGCAGTAGAGTATAAACTTTAACTAAAAGTTGAACTGCATACATAACTTCTTTTTTAAGAAATAAAAATGTATCACTAGTTCTTAAAAATGAATTCTTTTTCATTCTTAAAAGGAAATTTTTACAAAAAAAATGTTTTTTGCAGCAGCATCAATAACTAAACATTTATACTTATTGTAAATAACAATGTGCATTACTGTCATTACTGAACTTTTCCTAAATGTACAATTATAATCTATGTGTTTTTAAAATATACGCAGTGTTGATTACACACCATATGAATGTGTGTATATATACACATATATATATATATATATATATATATATAAATATATATATATATATATATATATATATATATATATATATATATTTATTTATTTATTTATTTATTTATTTATTTATATATATATATATATATATATATATATATATATATATATACAGATATATATATACATATATATATATATATATCTGTACAGATATATATATATACAGATATATATATATATATATATGTATATATACATGTATATATATATATATATACACACATATATATATACATATATATGTGTGTGTGCATGTTTACAGCTATTTAAAAAACTACCTTACAGCTCATTATCTGTTATTTTTTGCATTTCATAGAAAAAGTTGAGAGTTCCTGATAACTTTTTAAATCTACCTTGTACCTATTAGATCAATAGTTGAGACTAATAATATGCATTCAAACGAGTGACTTACAGATATGTTATAAGTACTTAACTATATTTAATTCAGACCAATCAATCCTTCTCATTGACTATATAGAAACAGAAAAATTCCATCCGAAAGGGAACAAAATGGGACTTGAAATTAAAATGGTAGAAAGTTTTAGATTAGAACGTAAATCATATTCCAGCCTCCGCTTTGAATTGCAATTATCAAAGGCGAGGTGAATTATTGGCACTCAATTGAACCTTAAATTAGCGCTCAATTTTTCTTCAGGAACTAAACTTTTCCTCGACAGTAGAAGTATTTGTGAAGTTTTCTTCCGGATACAAAATCTAAATACACTGGAACTTTATGAAACTTCACCCACAACTGCTATTTTTCATTTAAAACTGTCAATACGATATTCTTCTCTATTACTCAGTAGGATATTCATTGAAGCCGAAAGAAAATTTCGTGAGAGTAATTTGAAAAATGGTTATGGGGTAGAAAAACTCCAGAGGTTTTGATGAACCGATCAAATTAATTCAGGAAAGTATAATTTAGGCTGAAAATAGGTTATGCGTATTCCATTCTGAATATATTGAAGATCAAGATCTCTAAGATTTTATGGGCAGCGGAAAGAGGAAATGGCTTATGGGAAGCTTATGGAAATAAGCTCTCAGCTGCAAGAAAGGATCAATATAATAAAGGTAGAGTGAAAACCGAATTTATTCTCAATATTGAAATGAAGCTACCTGGGATTTGTTTTAGAATCTATTATAATATTTTTGAATAAAGCATGTACGGACGCATTTTCTTAAGGTGTTTCAAACTAATATATTTAACGGTAGAAGTGATTTGTACAATAATTCTAAGATATATATTTCTTCACAATTCGTAAAATTAAAATAAACTGCAGTTTAAAACTCAAATGTATTGGATAAGCATTTTTACATAGTTAATTGAAATGCTAAAGTTTTGATCGTTTTCTTATCACTGTTAACCTTTATATCAGGAAACGTGCATTAATACTTTAAAATAGAATTTTTAAGAACAATTGTCCATTAGTCAACACTAATATTTGTATCAATATTTTTTGACAATTTTACCACAAGTGAATATTTTGTTCGTACGCCTTTTATCAAAACGGAAAAAATAAGGAGAAACAATTTTACCTAATCAATAAAATGGAAAATTTTTTATCTTTTCTAAATTCTGCTTTTTCAAAACTCTGAATCAGAAAGCATGTATAAGTGCTTTAAAATAGAATCTTATACGAACAGTTGTTTATTTGTAAACTCTAAAATTTGTATTAATATTTTATAGATTTTACCACTATTTAATATTTTGTTAGAATGCATTATATTAAAACTGAGATAATATGGATTAACAGAATTACATAATACATTGAAAGGCTAATTTTTTATTGTTTCTTACTACTTTAAAAAATCTGTATATCCTTAATATAGAATTTTTTAAGGACAATTATCCTTTTGTAAACCCTAAAACTAGTATTTTTTTTTATTATTTTATCTGAGATGAATTTTTTGTTAGTAACTATTTTAAAAAGACATATAATTTACTTTAAAAACTTAAATCTGTTGATGAACGGCTTCTTTCCGTATTCCAGACTTCTGACCAAAATAAAGATTTACAGAATATAATTTTATTTAAAATTTAATGTCTGTTTAAAATTGAACTTTTTTGCAGGTATCAAGTTGTAGAGTACATTAATATATAAATGAACTAATGTAACACGAAAGTTTATTTTATTTAATATGCTCAGTTAAAAAAAGGGCGCTCTATAACGGATGTATACAAAAGGCTTGGTATAATTTGTATTTTATTTCTCATCAAGTTCATCAGCAATGATTTGTCAACCTTTTGTAAAATCTCCTTAGTTCTTCAAATGTCGGTGCCACATTCAGCTAGTGTTTCAAAGTATAAATTTCTAATTTTTTATCCCCACAATTTTTTTTAGTTTTTCTGAAATACAATGAATACACACACATTCATTTTTATTTAAAAGCATATGAAACACTTCCGGAGTGACAGCTACCATACTGTCAACGACGGCCAATTTTTGAAAGTATGGGGTTAAAAATTGCTACATCACTGCTGTTGCATTCGTTTAAAAATAGCGATCAAAATACCATTTTATAAATTATCGTTATTTGATTCATATAATTCCTTTCTGGATAATTTTAGTGTGAAATTTGGAAAACCATTCCACTGTAAACAATATGAACATCCAGTGTTAAATGTTTGTTCCTCAGTCATGAAAGTTTATTCTCTCTGTATTTTCGGAGTTCAATTAATCATTTTTGCCGGGTATTTTTAATAAATGATGATGGATTTTCACAACGAATGTTGTTTATCGAAAAGTCTTCCGAGAAACATCAATTAATTCTAAAGTGGGATTAATTTTCACTCTGGGACACTTCCTCTACTCCAGTCATTTTTTCATGGAGATAACTGTAAAGGAATAGTCGAATGTACAAATTATTTTTTTTACTCTATAAATGTGTATTTTTAGTAAGCGTACAGTAATAATTTTTCCTACTTTCCACGAAGAAAAAAGAAAAATTGTTAAATTTTCTGTAAATATTTCTTATTTTAGTCCTAATCAAATAATAATAAAGTCAATGCACACTATCTGAAGTATTTTAATCACACATATTACATCGAACAGAGCAAACATGAGGAAATATTGCTAGTTTTGTATTTTATTAATGATTGCGTACATGGTGTGATCCTAAAGCTTTCCTCTTCTCCTATTCGATCATCGACCCAGAACCCAGAGTTACCATTAATTATTGATGTGGAACATTACGCAAAACGTCATTTGTAATGAAAGTTTAACTCATTCTCATTTCCTGTAAGCATATAAGAGATTATATAATTGTATTGCATAAGGTTCTTATTAATTCTGAATTATATCTTTCCAATAACTTCTTTATTCAATTAATTTGATCTTAAATTATTTTAGAAAGATAATCATAATTGCAGAAGTTATACCCACTTTTACCAATATCAATTTTCTGATAATTTAATCCCTACCACATTAATATTTCATCCGAACCATCTAAGAGCTAAGCCTAAAGCATCTTTCTACTCCGTATGTAAACTTAATGCTTTGTAATACGATCTTCGGTTGGAACAATTTATAAAGAAAGTATTCAAAAATCCCTTTTTTCTAATAAATGATCTTGTTAAAATTTATGTTTTTAAAAATTCTTCGTCTAAATTATGTCTTAGTACTACAAATTGAGCACTCATATTTTATTTTCTCGAAAATTTCATAAAGTATAACAAAAATTTATTGCGTAACAAGATATACTATATGAGAATATATAATTAAAATATTTTATTTTCTGTAAAAATTATTCCATACAATCTTCATTTTCATGAGAACAAGTGGAAGAAAAATAAAATATGAAATGTGAATGTCTCCAAATCTCTATGCGAATATTTCATTCCGAAAATACAGCATATTTCAAAAAACTTAATAGAAATTTAAACACCACTTTGTTTTTAATTTCGTATCGTTAATTCGGAAAATTTATTCGTATGAATTATATCTTTAGCACTACAAATTACTAAGTATTAATATTTCATTTTCTCTTAAATTAGATAATAAATAACTAATATTTGCTACGTAACTAGATATCTTCTATGAGAAAAAAATAATATCTTACATCCAGTAAAAATTATCCCATTCAATCTTTATTTGCAGGAGAACAATTGGAACAATAATAATATACGATATTTGAACATCTACAAAACAAATCTAGCAAAATCTAACAAATTTTATTTGTTAATACAAAATTAAAATTAACAATTAAAATGTTAATGTTATTAAACAAATAAACAATTACTTGATATGTTTCTTAATTTTATTTTGAATTGTAACAGATTAATGATAATCCCTCTTTCCACTCAAGCTAATTTCATAATATTGGAACGTCCTAAATAGTAGAAAACTGATGGTTTAAATTTTTTAATAAAATTATGTAAATCTTATTACATATTTAAATTAAAATCTAGTTAATCATTTAACGGAAATTTTAAATTACTTGAAATACGTTTTTTTCGTCCTATTTATTTTATCAGAGAGGGGAGGGGAAGTGAATCTGGCCCAATAAATAGTTCACAAAGATTATAATTGTTTACTAAATGTTTCCTTTATTAATTAGTATTCATAACTTCCTTTGAGATTATAATAGAAAACAACGCAATCTTTTATTGCTATTTGTCTTCGGTTAATTACTTTGTTCTTAATTAGAAGTTAATAGCATAGAATTGAGTAAAACGCATATTAAATCATTCCTCAATATTCATTAGATTTAATGAGCTGAAACACCATTTTTCTCATTTAATTCTATTTTATCATTAAATGGTATAGACATATCGTACATCAAAGACAATTAGAGGGTGTTCACAAAGGAAGGAATTGTTTAATAATGCACCTAGATTTTATTTCTTTTTTCAATGAAATAGTCTTCTTTTTTGCTCTAAATTTTAGTTGTTGCCCACATTTCACTCAATTCAATGAACGTTTCTCTTTAAGCCTAAATATATCTGAGACGATTAATAATTTTGTGTATATTTCAAATTAATGTTTAAACCTAAAATGTTAATGTGGGAACATAAAATGGTATATTATCATACATTACAAGGATATTTCTTTTATGAATCAAAAATTGATAATGCTTGTTTCCATTGCATGACTTTAAAAACAAAAAGTTACTAATTAATTGTCTTTAAACTTATCTTAGGTTTGAAATAAAGATTAACTTGATAAATGATAAGATATCACTAAGAATAAACGTACAATTTATTATGAATTTTTATGAAGCTGTCTAAGAAGTTTGGCAGAACACTGTTACATGTTTTGAACCAACATAAAATGTAAATATTATTTAAAAATTTAGAAAAAATATATTTTTCAATTATAGACGTTGCATTTAAATCATATTTGCCATCAGATCTCACCCACGTTTTCGAGCATGTGAACTTAAGCCCACATGTTCGAAACATGTTTCCCAAGAAAAAGTCATTGAGTTATCCATGACTTTAAGCTTTTTAAACATTTCTTACATTGTATGAAACTGTTGTTAGTAGAAAATTAATAATCTTGGTGTAACGTTCGTGTAATTTAAATGGCAGTATACCACGCAAAAATTTTCTTGTGAGAAAATTTGATCTTCCTAACAAAAGGCTAATCTAATTGGTTGTGATTTTTCCTAAGAATTCCATGATATTTAGAAACATTTTCATAAATTCATAACAAACTTTGTCTGTCTTTTGGGAAACTAATTATCGCTAAACAAACTCCAATATATTTAGATGGAATTAGAAAATGCATGGTATTGTTTAAAATTTAAAAAAAAACTTACATAGAAAGCCTTTTATTATACAAAATAGTTTGTTTTGAAATCTAATCTCTTAATGCAAAATGTTTTACTGTTTACTAAATTAACTTTTCATGAATAAAATATATTTTCATAAAAATTTAAAATATATGAAACTATCAATTTTTTTTACTGGATAGATAAATATTTCTCCTTTATTCTTTAAAGAAGGGAAAACACATTTTCTAAATTTATTTGAAATCATCATTATTCATTTTAAAGTTCAAGAAAATGTTTACTTTCTTAATTTTGAAGCCTCTGGAGAAAAAATTATCTTTATTTGTCTTAGGTTGTATTTCAAAAGTTTTACTTCAAAACAAATGTTCTGGCATTATGGTTTAAATAAAAAAATTTCCATTGCAGTATGTAAATATTTTCTTATTAAAGCACATTATTTTCACTCTTTATGTTAGAATCAAATAAATAACTTAGTCTATAGTTTTGTAAACAAAAGTTTTTTTAATTACTTGTTAAAAGGAAATTACCAAGATTTTAAAAAAGTTGTCTTTACAGACATTTTAATATTAACTAGACCATAATGGAAATCCTTAAAAAACTGTCTCTCTAATTTAGGTATTAAAAATTTTAAATGAATTTAATGTTTCAAAGGTAAATTTAGATACTTAATTACAACCAAAATGATCTGTAATCCTTCAATATTTACTCTAACTACATTCCTATAAAAAGAAAATTTTAAAACTAAGCAAAAAGTATCACACTTATTGATAATAGTTAGCACTATTTATTTTAGTAATTATTTTTTTCTTTGTATATAAAAGTAATAACAATATTTAATGAAAATTATTTGAGGACGTCTATTGAAATCTATAACACAAATAGATTTTATAAAGTGCTTAAACCTTTTATTCATTCACTTTGTTGGTCTTTTCTTTAATTTTTTTTTATCTCTAGCTACTTTTAATTTAAACGGAATTGAAAGATATAATTTTTATCAGTTTGCAATGACTATAATTTCTATATGTTGTGAAACACCATAGTAAAACTTTAAAACTTTTATTATTGAATTTATTTTAATTTTATGTATCCATACAGCATGCCTCCACAGCAAATAAAAGAACTGTGTACAGGACTATCTGAAAACTACTGTGACGTAAAAGCTTACTTCATCTATATTCCCCTATTTTATGACCTTTATATTATCCAGTATACAAACAGGGAGGTTAATACACTGTTTTCCGTTACTCTCACTAAAATAACTGAGTATTTCCTTTCAAATCCAGGAACAATCAGATACAGGTAATAATGCGTTTGTACGATTCAAGCTCATTACCGAGTAGAAGGCTAGGTCAAAAATCTATTAAGCTAATTTTCGTAGATTAGTTTTTCAAACTAATATGCTGAGGGGTACGCAAGCGACTCTAGCCATGGTTAACTGAGCATGCTGAGGCTGATATTTTTATGCTTGGAGGCTAATTAGAAAAGAACTAACTTCTTAAGCCAATTCCAATCGACTACAAACATTCATGCCTGTAACTTATCTCCAGACGCCGATATTATATACATATATATTTACACTTCACTCAGCCAACTAGTATTTTAAAGATAAAATACAAGACAAACTTAGAATGTCCCATTTTAAGTTTGCTTTCTTTCTAATGAAGTTGTTCTTGTATTTTGTTAAGTCAAAGAACACAATTTTTAAGACATCAAGATTTTATTCCAATAATTAACACATTCTTTAAAAATAACACTATAGAGGATCATTTTCCTTTTTCTAAGTTTAACTACTGAAAAGTTTTGTAATAACCAGTAAAGTAGCTTCAGACAAATATTATTAATAACTAACGAAGTCAGGGAAAATTTAAGCCAATTCCAATCGATTGTAAACTTTCATGCCTGTAACTTATCTCCAGACGCCGATATTCTATACATATATATTTAAACCTCATTTAGTCAACCAGTATTTTAAAGATAAAATACAAGACAAACAAACTTAGAATGTCCCATTTCGAGTTTGCTTTCTTTCTAATGAAGTTGTTCTTGTGTTTTGTTAAGTCAAACAATACAATTTTTAAGACATCAAGATTTTATTCCAATAATTAGAACATTCTTTCAAAATAATAATATAGATGATCACTTTCCTTTTTCTAAGTATAACTACTGAAAAGTTTTGTAATAACCACTGAAGTAGATTCACACAAATATTAATAATAACTAATGAAGTCAAAGAAAATTTAATTTTAAATTTCTGTTATGTTATCAGAGACTATCTAGCATATTGTGTAATTCCTATTCTCTAATTCAAATGAAAAAGTAAACTGCCTTTAGAATTTCGAAAAAGTTAGTTTAAAGTGATTTTATGATGATTTCGGATCTTGCTTTACACTTCCAATTTTTAATAAGCCGGTGCTTTGTTTCCTCTTGAGGCGAAATTAAATTTTTGTAATTAAAATATGCTTTTTCCCAATTTTCTCTGGCTTCGGGTCAAAGAAAGAGAACTCTTAAAAATGCCTGAACGACTGAAAAGATTTCTGTACAAAAAGGTTTCTTTTCTGAAATAAAGGATGAGAGCCTATCTTGGAGAAATATTTATTTTTCAAGGAAGCATTATACATTTCCGCGTAATGGGACCGTAACTTATCAAAACTTACACATATCTCTCTACCTTTTCAAATTATAAACATTCTCATATTTTGTTAGGGACTTTCAAATTATGCAGCGAGGAAGATTTAGCGCTTCCGTTGACACGTACAGCATATACTCCGAGATAACAAGCTTTCGTATTAAATTTTCTTCTAGAGGTGAAAAGTCTGAATGTTTCAGAAAAGAGATTTTTGAAGTTCTTCAAGTTATTTCTTCTCGAGACTTTAAAATAAGATATAGAAAATTTATTCATTTTAAAACAACTATGTTTCAAGCTTATATGTGTCTTTCTGAAAGAAACTGTTGATATATGCTTAACGGTAAAGCAGTGCACCTTATAAGCTTTGTACATAGTGATAAAATAAATCTAGTTACTTGACGTCCTATACAATGAATTTTCTTTTTCTCTTTGCTTCTTTCAAATTTTTTATAGTAAATTCTTGAAAATGTCATCCATTTTCTACATTTTTCCTTTAAAGGAATTCTAAATTAAGTTTCAAGACAAAGTTTGATATCTATGTTAAGTTACATTACTACAGTCGTAACACAATAAAAAAGAAGTGTTTTTACTTACTGGAATGTGGACTAAAATGGAAACGCAAAAAATAATACAGATTTGTAATTTAAATCTAAAAATGTTTTAAAATACTAAGAAAAAATCATATATTTTCTTTCTGGTGTAGTAACAGATAGCCAAACACCCACAGTCTGAGTAAAATATCTTGCTATGAAACAGTAAAAATATATTGTTATTATATTCATTCACTCTTAGACCTAGTTAAAATTATCATATAATATTTTCTTTTTTGTAAGCCTGTGAATCACATTCATCACTGAGAAGCTTGTAAGAAGTTGTTTTACAATTATTCCATGCGCTAAAGGAAGTTATTTAGTTTCTTAGCTAGCTTATATAACCCTTCCTTTTTGTAAGCTTGGGAATCACTGAGAAACTTGTAAAAAGTTATTTTACAACTATTCCATACGTTAAATGAAGTTATTTACTTTCTTAGCTAGCTTATATAACCCTTTATTTTTGTAAGCTTTAGAATCACATTCATCACAGAGAAGCTTGTAAGAAGATATTTTACAGTTATTCCCTGCCCTAAATGAAGTTATTTAGTTTCTTAGCTTATGGGTCGTGAAAGCTACAATTATTTTTTTGCTACACGGAGAATTAAAACTGCGTTTGAAGGTAATTCCGAAAGCCTGCAAGCATTTGCGCCAAACGTGGTATTCAAAATCATGAACCTCCTTATCAAAAAGGAAGTCCTATCTGTTTTACCAGCACACACCTGAAAAACCTTTTAATTCCCCGATGTCCAACCTTTCTTTTTCTATTGCCTTGGGGTACAAATAGGGAAATATCCCGATGTCAAAGATTACATTACAAAATGAAACTCAGCTATTCGATACTCCCCCTCCCCTCTGAAATGAAATACTATGTAATTCAATTCTAAATTTATTTTTAATAGTAACTTCACGATAAAATATAAATATATCCTTTTGATATTTAAAGAAATATATTTTGCAAATATTACCTTGTAATTTAAATAAAAAAATATTATTTGTAAATTAAATAGTGTAAATGCGTAAAGTGTTGACAGTAATTAAACAAACATTCATTTCCTTCTTAGTGAGAAGCGAAATCAATGCCTACCAATGAATTTATTGTAACTTTCTTAAAACTGAAATCGGTTACAGTTATTTTAATTTTTCTTAAACAATTCGTATACCCGGAAATGAACTTTTATGTGCCACGTACCTCCTCCAGGGTAAAATGAACCCCTGGAGGACTGTAAAAACTACTTTAAAGATATTTTTAGTGGTGGTGGTTTAGAGCTATTGCTCTAAATTAATACTTTCTCCAACATTAATCATCAATAGCTAATCAACGTCTCAAAATATGGCAACACTTACTGGACGAGATCGCGTGATAGAAGTAAAATGACATTCATACTGGAATGTATTCGAAAGAGCTTCGGTGTTTTATGTATATTAAGGAGTAGGATAAACATGAAACCAAGTCAAGAAATAAGGAAAAGAAACAAAAATATCTAAATAATAAATCTGAATAGCAGTACCTACGTATTTGCAAAATAACATAAATTTTTCAAATTAAATTCTGAATAAATATTTTTTGATACTAACATCAAAAAAACATATTTTAAAACAGAAACTGTATTGGTATTTTGAGAAATAATTTTTGCGTTTGCGAGGAGTGGAATCTTGAACTATAACAAGAACTCCCTGGTATTTTTTCTGTAGTTACTCTATTGATAGCGAACTTACATTTGTGTTACACGTAATGAAAACCAGTAAAACAAAAATACCCAATCGATCTGGCTTGAAATAGAACCCGTGACGACGAGAAACAACATTCCTAATAGAAAAGCAGCGCGTTAACCTACTTGGCTACGGTCAATCATTTGTAAGACTTTTTTGTATAAAAATACTCATTTCTCTTGATAAAAACAATCTTCTTGAATACAAGCAATCTTATAGATTTCCTTCAAATTCTTTTGAGCAAATATCGGTGCCTACTTCAAACAAAATATTAAATGACGCAAAAAAACTGTCATTTATTGATGGAAAATTAGAAATGTACTTCTATTATATCGTAACTCATGGAACGAGAACGGAAACTGAAACAATTTTCGGCCAAGCACTTTTATAAAAAGCATAGAAAGGTTATCCGTTCGTGTCTAACCATGTGTACTTATCCTAAAAAGATTTATGTCAACAATTTTGAAAAGGAAATGTTAAGAGAATGATCATTCGCTAAAAATGGGAATTGGTGAAAACAAAAAGGCAGATAGGATATTTTTCTTCTGAGTGACAAACGATCCACTTAAACTTCTGCTCTTGAAATGAAATGAAAACAGAAATAAAGGAAAGTATTAGCATGTCTTTTTAAAGTAAACATTAAGCTTGTTTTGAATTCTGTTCTCTTCCTGGTTTTGGGAGTTTAAGTGAAACTTGAAATAGAAACACAAAAATCACATTTCATTTCAACAGTTGACAACAAGGGGATATTTATTGTCTGCAATAAAAAAAATTCTGGCAAACAATGTTTTATGTACTCAGTAATTGGAAACAACATAGCTGATGAAAAATTCATGGAAGTCATGTTTTATTTTTAAATTCATGTCATGGCGCAAGCATTATATTTTAAAACATATTAGAAGTATATTTTAAAAGAACTTTTTTGACTTTTATTCTATAGTGAATCAAAATTTTATCCTCAAAGAAACCGTAACTAAGATGACTCCATTCAAATATATCAAAAGAAGGAAGCATTTTAAAAGAATTTTAGAACTTTTAATAATATACCTTTCCTATAAAAAGTCATCATATTTCAAGCAAGCTTTCGAATTTTAAAGTCACTCTTTAAATATGTTATGTTGTAATATGTTGTAAATTCTTCACAACTTTTAAATCTAAGATCTTTATAAATAATTACGTTCTTGTGTAATGTTTACAATGAAATAAAAATATAATATGTATGTACAATTTATATATATATATGTATGCTATTTTTATAACTTGTAATGTATTATATTTTTGTTTCCTTTTGCCTCCAATTTTTACTTTTTTTTACAGAATAGCCAAATGTTTTTAAATCAATATTCCTTTAAAAGCATATAATGTTGTAATATTTTTCACAAACTATATAATCACAGAATGCATTTTCGCTAATCAATCTTAAAACTGAAGAATATTTCTTTTATAATCAGTGCTTGAGATTTGAAAGTAAATAAATAATAAAGTCATCATATTTCAAGCAAGCTTTCGAATTTTAAAATCACTCTTTAAATATGTTGTACATTTTTCAGGACTTTTAAATCTAAGATCTTGATAAATAATTACGTTCTTGTGTAAAGTTTACAATGAAATAAAAATATAATATATATGTATAAAGTATATATATATATAAATATGTATGATATTTTTATAACTTGTAATGTATTATATTTTTGTTTCCTTGTACCTCCAATTTATATTTTTTTACAGAATAGCCAAATGCTTCTAAATCAATATCCCATATAAGCAGATAATGTTGTAATATTTTTCACAAACTATATAATCACTGAATGCATTTTAGCTAATCAATCTTAACCGCTTGCCTGATTATACCGAGTTATCTCGGGTTCGTATATATTGCAGTTGATTATTATCCCGAGAAAACTCGGGAAAAGCAGAATTTGTCAGTATGATTTAATTTATCACTGTTTTACTCGGCCTGGAGAAAATGAAAGGAAATATTCAGCTTTGATAGGCAGTTTACCAAGTTTTGTTGGTTTCGCGTTCTTTTTGACCGGACTGGTCAAGTGTTTTTTACGGATGAAAAAAAACTAATTTCAGAAAATTATCATGACCAGTTTTCTGCCACATCAGGAAAACCTAGTATTAGTCCTTTATTACTCAAGGCAGGCATTTTCCAGATGTTATTTCTGCTATGAAAAAAAAATCAAATCCAATGAGATAGTGTACTTTGTGTTCCTGTAAAAAAGATTTTAGAGGTAAGTCAATAAGAAAAGAGACTAGACACCAGTGTACAGAACGTCAGGTATCACTTTGTGTTGTCCCTTGTTTCAAAAACTATCATATAAAGACTAATATTTAACTTTTTCCCATTTGCCCGAGATAACTCGGGATAGTAAACTAATATTAAAATTAAATGCTTTTACACCTGTAAAAAATTAAAAATTTAACTTAAAACCTACATATTTTGTTTTGTTTCACTTCCTTGTATTTAATAATAAAATAAAAAAATGTAATGATTTTTTGCAATTTTTTTCCAAAAAAAAATTGTAAAGGAAGCTGTTAAAACTAAAGCCTATTTCTTTTATAATCAGTGCTTGGTGGTATTTGAAATAAATAAATAATAAACAGTACAAATGTACACAAAAATAATCATTAATTAGAATAATATAAAGATATTTCCTGAATTCCAAGTTTTCAAGAATTTCTTGCAAAAATTATCAGTTAAATGCTACCAAACAGCAAGTAAATAATACATTCCCTTCCAGTGAGAAATATAGGCGACCGAAATATCTATATTTGTGTCATCTCTCACAATTTTAGATATCGTATGGTATCGCTACGTGTCATCCATTCATATTCATTTTACAGTATACTCTCTCTGCTTTCAGAGATATATCGAATGAAAAACATAGAAAATTCTTCAGAACTACAAATCCAGGTTTATCTGTTGAGAAATTTGTTTATTTTCTTTAAAAGTATCTGAAAAAGTTTGCAGACGAAACTTTAGAATAGGAATGTTCCCATCCTGATAATAAAAGTATGCAATAACCTTCGCATTTTTCTTCCTAAAAATGTGTACTCTTTATCAGTAATGCTACAGTATCACATAAAGTTTGTTTCTAAATAAAAATGATTGACTCTTCCAGCGATTGAATCGCTCAATTTATTTCTTAGAATTTGAAATCTGTTTTAAAATGTGCGTTAAATCTTCTTTTGATATCCACTTTCAGTTCTACTGGTATCAAAATATTTTATGAGTTTAAAGCAATTTATCCAAAATAACTATTATTTTTCGTCTATAGATCAAATCTCAAATAACTTTTGAATTTCAATTTAGTATCTTAAGGAATATTAATCTTATCTAAACAGAATATTTTTTAAAAAGAATTATTGATATTATCTATTAAAATTACGTTACAGTTCCAAACCGTTCAATATTTATCATTGTCAATATGATAAAACTGTTTTTACTTTAGAACGTTTTTATTAATATTTAATATACCCATCATTTGTTAATATATCTCTATAAACTAAATTACCTTCAAGATTCCTTGTAAAGTTATATTAGTTTTTCTAGTTTTTAACTTTCAAGATTAAAACTCTAAAATACTAAATAATATGGCTAAATATTGAAGTTTTGTAATAAGATTCAATATGAATATTGATTAAACCACTTTATTTGAATCTATTATAATTCCCTTTTATCCTTTTCAATGATAGAATTCATATACTTGACCAGATGTAGCTGAGTGATTACAAAGTTTCTTTTTCGCCTGTCAAGTACATTCTTTTGCAAGAACTTTTGTCTTTAACAGAATTAATGAGAAGGATTTTAAGTAAATACTCTAGTTTCTCACATATGTAATGTGATTCGAGGGCCCATACATATGTGGGCTCTCTGTTCTCAAATGATCTACAGCATAGCAATTATTTTCTTCAAAAGCGTTACAGTGTATATCTGTCACCTGATACAGGAGACATCAGGGCATTGTTAATAATATGTGAATTTAGCGGTTGACATAAGCTGCTTTATCTTGAAGCGAAATGTATCCTTATATTAACCTCTTTAACTTAAAAAATAAATAAACAGCATTTAATTTTATTTATAAAATTTAAATTTTATTTTTAATTCTCAAGATTCTTGAGTACAGAAACGCCAATGATGGTAACAGGGTCCACACTCCTAGATGACTGATGAAAAGCAAACTAATACTGTATTTTTTTAGTGCAGTCTGCGTATTTGAATCTTGAATCCCACAGATAGCATAGATGTTTTCAGCTTTTCAGGTCATGAAAATTAAAAATTGCTTAAGTTAAAGTCACAGTTATGTATTTGTAATAGAAAGAACACTTATTTAATTTATCTGCAGTATAGATAAATTAAACAAGTGTTCTTTTTATTACAAATACATAATTTTATATTACAATAAATAAAAGATTCATGTTATGTAGTTTCCAAAATATGCTCCTTAGTACATGTAACAATAAGTTACATTCGGTTCAGCTTTTTTTACCTCTTCCCGTGAGCCATCGTCAAAGACATACAGAACAGGACCGGTTTGAACTAGAAGAAACTTCAGACTTCTCCCAACCAATAGAAGGGTCAGTTGGTTTGGCGGGATTCTGACCCCTCCGTTCTTGAGTGGACCCCTGTTTTTTCTCCGCGGGGCAGTCTGATTTTTTTAGAGGACAAGGTTGTTACCAGAGGAGAGAAGAGGGTGAACGCTGCTGGCATCCGCTGCTTGCGGGATAGACCTTTTTTGGAGTGGCACGATAAAAAGGAAAAGAGACGAAATGATTTTGCAGGGCCAACGCCGAGTCGAGAGGAGTCTTCCATATCTACATAAGTTATATTTCAGTTGTATTCCTTAAGCATTTAATTGTATAAAATTATTTAATCAAGACATATTTGTCCATGTGTTTTTTAATGAGTTTTAATATCTTCTTTCCCAAACACTAGGCCAACGCAACAGTATTTTTACATTTTCTCAATATAATTAATTACTGAGCCCACTTATAATGATTTTTGTTACAGATTTTTAGATTAGAAAAAATTAAATCAAAATTGTTCCGATTCATCTACAAATAATAGAACAGAACCTAAAATGTTTCAAAAAAAATTCTGCAAGGATTTTTTAAATAGAATTTTAAACTCTAGGATCTGTACAGTCATAAATGATTTGAGTTTAGAGACCAGAACATTCTATGATAATGATCTCGACTGTGGATCATCAAAGTCAAAGCATAATTAATTATATCTGTCGGGGAGTTAACATGAAATGTCATTTGTTCGTAGAGCCGAATTCCTCATCCTTACGTCAATATTCGTTAAATAATCAGTTGATTCTCGAGATTAAAGTGGAGTTTGAAGAGAATGCATTTTGTGAATGACAATGGAAATGTCTTTTCCCTTTGACAAAGTACGATAGTGTGATGGCCATAACTCAAGTAAATTTACATGTATAATGTAAATACACTTAAAAATTATCTCATTGCTAAAATACTATGAAGAATAAAGAAATCACTTGATGGTCACTAAAAAGTAGTTTACGTAATGGTAATCTAAGTTCTGTATGGAAGTCTAGATGATACTCAATTTAATGTTTTAGTGTAATAGATAGTATCTATGATTACTGCTATACAACTTCATTTATATATGAGGTTTAATGTAATATTACATAGACTGTACAAATTATAATATCCTTAAGCACTTGATATGATTACGTATTACGTGACTGTTTAGTGATATAAACAATGGAATAGAATTGATGTATTGATTTGGGAGTTATGATATCATGAAGTTAAATAAATATGATAGTTCATCTCGTGCTAAATGTTTCTATACATCATTTACGTTTGCTTCAGTATAATTAGAGAGATTTGTCGCATGATTGCAGTCTCATTTGCCAATTTATTTATAAGCAACGATTACACGACACAGGTTCATATGGAGGAGAAATTAGAACTCGTCACTTTCACGCTTATGACTATAAAAAGATAACTGCTAAGTTTTAGTAAAAATTTTAGGCATATAAAAATGTTGACAATAAAAAAAGTAATTCTATGTTAATTATTCACGCAATAATGTAAGCACATATGTTTGTGTATTTGTTTAATATTCATTAAAACATATTTGCTGTTGAAATATAACACCAAATTCAAAATGGTGATCATAAGAATGATAAACATTTATATATGTATCGTGGTAAGGGAAGAAATATCAGCACATTCTGTAATTATATATTATAAATCCATCCCATTACTGAAGTAATGCTTCTTAAGTTATGTGATTTAAAAAATTATCTTAAAATTATCCGGCTACATCTATAAGTATGTACAGAGCATAAACCAGAATGTTTTAAAATATAAATCCTGCAAGGATTTCTTAATAGAATTTCAAACTCTAGGATTCGATCACCCTAAATTAAGTGTGATGGCCAAAGCTTATTATGATAATGATATAGGCTGTGGATCATCAAAGTCAGGACATAATTAATTATATCTGTCGGGAAGTTAACATGAAATGTCATTTGTTAGCATAACCAACTCCCTCATCCTTACTTTAGTACTCGTTAAACAATCAGATTATTCTCAAAATTTAAGCAAAATTTGAAGAAAATGCATTTCGTCGTTGACGACAGAAATTTACCTTTTCCCTTGGCCAACATATGATAGTGACAGAAATTTATAGGCATAAATCCATATAATAGAAATCTATAGAAGAAATTTACAGGCATAATGCAAATGAATTTCAAAATAATTTTATTGCTAAAATACTTTAAAGAATAAAGAAATAACTCTGTAGTGACTAAAACGTAGGTTCATTTTGATAATATAAGTTTCATAAGATAATTCTAGAAGATACACTTATATTGTGTTTATATTGCGATACATTGTATCGAAAATTTTTGCTATAAAACTTCAAATATTTAGATTTTACTTAAGCATTACAAAATATGTGTAAACTGTTAAATTGTTAAAAACCTGATGCAATTATAGGGTTGTTTTATAATACAAAAAAACCAATTCAAAAGCTACACTGTTTTACGAATAATGATATCATAAGTTTTAAAAACTATGATTTCTCATCGTGTGCTAAATATTTCTGCATATCATTTATGTTTGCCTTCGAATAATTTGAGAAATGTATAGCATATTTGAACTCTCATTTGTCCATTTACTTTTAAACAACGTTAAAATGGAGAAGGAAATATTACTCACGACTCTCATACTCAAGCCTATTAAAAGCTAAATCTTAAACAAGTTTCAGGAACATGGTTTCACGACTAAGCAAGTAGTTTTAAGATTGTACTTTGCTCAGGATTATATGTACATATGTTTGCTTATTTTTTAATCATCAATAAAATATTAAATGTTGATTCATAAAACAAAATTCAAACACGTTATCAAAAACTTCATAGTTATTGTTTGCATAATTATCGTGATAAGGAGACAAAAAGAAATACACTGTGTAAGTGCATATTATATATACATCACATTAATCGAGCAATATATCAATTATATAAAAAATATCTGAAGGTTATTCAGATACATCTAAAGGTAGAAAGAGAGCATAAGCCAGAATGTTTAAGAATATAAATCCTGTAAGGATTTCTAAATAGAATTTCAAACTCTAGGATTTGAACTATCCTAAATGATGTTTGGAGAACAGAGCTTACTATGATAATGATCTTGGCTGTGGATCATCAGAGTCAGAACATAATTAATTATATCTGTCGGAGAGTTAACATGAAATGTCATTTGTTAGCAGAGTCAAATCCCTCATCCTTACGTCAATATTCGTTAAACAATCAGTTGATTCTCGAGATTAAAGCAGAGTTTGAAGAGAATCCCTTATGTGAAAGACGCTAAAAGTTTGTCTTTTCTATTTGTCAGCTTATGATTGTGAGTGATAACCATAGCTAGAGTAAATTTACAGGTATAATTCATATACATTTCAAAATCATTTCATTGCTGAAATACACATAAGTGGACTGATATTCACCAAAAAGTAGTTTTCATACTCATTCGGTTTCCGTAAGCAAATTCCAGAAAATTACAAACTTAATTTAATGTGTAACTGTAATAGAGTTTATAGAAGATTACTGTTACAAAATTTCATATATTTAGGCTTTACAAAGATTATATGAATTATTGATTCGTTAAGCCCTTGATAGGATTACGGGGCTATTTTATTATATAAACAGAGTAACTCAAATGCTGTATTGTTTTAGGAATCCTGGTATCAGGAAGTTAAATAACTATGATAGTTCATGCCGTGCTAAATGTTTCTATACATCATTTATGTTTGCCTCCGAATAATTAGAGAGATTTGTCGCATAATCGCAGTCTCATTTGCCAGTTTATTTGTAAACAACGCTCGACACGAGAAGGGTTACAATGGAAGAGGCTTATTTCTCATCACATTTAAGTTAATGGCTTAAAATCTAACTCTTAAAACGAATTTTTAGAAAATTACTAGTTAATAACTAAACAAGTAATTTTATGACAAATATGTATGCAGGAATTCCTGTATAAGGGTGTGTATTTCTTAATCTTCATTAAAATATTAGATGTTAAATTATAAAATAATATTCACAATGACTATCCAAAACAGGATAATATTTTCTTGGGATAAATAGAGACAATGGTTTATATAATTTAAGCGGAATTTTCATCTCAGATCATGTCTTTTGAATTCGTTTCAAGATTATAAGCTGCAATTTAATATAACCAATTTTTATTGTACATTTTTAATGTATAAATATATTCAATTCACAAGTTGTCACGTATCTTTAAATGAGAAATAAGCTTAATTCTAAAGTTTGAATCAATCATCCTCATCTTGCCAAGGAATGACCCAATCCGTAATTTAGTCTTCAGGCATAAGTTATGCCACATATATTCGTATCCTTTGAAAATCATCAGCTTTACGTAGTAGATCATGGTCTATTTTACCCTAGTGTAGTATAATACTAACCGTTACGTCCAAACTAGACCAATACTTGAGTTTCTTAGCTGTAACTATTAGTAAAAATCCATTTTATTAATCCCCTATATAATAATAGCCTAAGTTATCTGTCCATCTGTCCTCAAATTTATGAAGTGGTTGGACATGAAATGGGTAGGGCATCCATATTGGATTCTTGTTGAGTTAGGGTTAGCAAAATTGAAAGCAAGTCTTTAAAACTTACAAAATCTACCCCTCCCCCCCTTTAAGAGCGTTTAATGCCATTATTTCAAGCCCTATTTTCCTCGGTTAAGAGCAGGCGATTAAATTTATCACATAATAAATAGGTAAATATAACTTTTTTTCTAGCATTATGACGTCATTCCCTTAACCATCTCCTTTAATCATTTCGCATTTTAAATTATGTAAATATCGTCTGCATTGTTTTCATTCGTTTTATCACTGAACTTAGATATGAAGTAAATAATTTTCTTTTATATTTGGCTTAAATAGTAAACTAGGTACATATTGATAATTTTAAATTTAATCATCGATTATTTTTTGTTGCAATGAAAATTTTATCATCGGTATTAACAACAAATTATTTTCATGAAAATCCAGGAGTCTATTTCACGGACTAATAAATATCTAGCGTTTAAGTTATATATTTTTGAAAATTAAGAAGTTTGTTCATTTGTGTGTTTGTATTTTATACATAACCACACGGTTTAACTAAATGAATTCAACGTGATTCTAAACTGCATTCACAGTATCGGGAGACTTTAGAGGAGTATGAAGATAAACAAATTATTGAGCGTGTACCAGATAATTCTCAGCCAAAAAACAAACCATTTTTTACCTGCCTCATAGGGTACTTTACAATACTGGAAAATTAAAAGTTTTACTAATCCAGTTATGTGACGGTCTATATGCTAATAAGTTTTAGAATATAAAATATGTCTAGCATTTGCAACAGTTAGCTGAGTCCTTTTGCAATGCAAAGTTAGACTGATTATATTTTCAATTGCCGCAATTTAACCTAGTTGTTTTAGTTATTTCTAATTAAAATATACTTAAAATGTTATATCAATACATTTTTACATTTGATTTCCATAGAAAGTAAAATGTAATATTAAAATACGTCAATTTATACCAAACTTAAAAATGTTCCTTAAATTATTCATATGATTTCAGCTTCTTGGCAAAAAAAAAACAACTATCCAGATGAATATACCCCTTCTAAAAGTAGGGAATATCTACGCTTTAAAAATTTTGGATTATGAAACATACTAAAATATTTCAAATGTTAGAGAAGTTTTACACGCTTATCAGTGAACACAGCTTAAGTCATGACTACTTATTTAATTTAATGAGTCAATTCGTTTAAATTCTGAAAATACTCTAAAACCAGAAAATATTTTCACTTTTGCTAGTAATATTTTAGACAGAAAATCCCGAAATATCCAAAGCATTTTCCCTTGGGACTAAGAAATTACTAAAATGATATTTATCCTGTTTTCGAGCTTTTCGTCTTAAATATAAATCACAAACAGTTATCTACTACAGTAATAATTTAATGTTTAAAATTTGAACTTGTTCACTCATTAGATTTACTTTATACATCAGAGTGGTGTGGCTTAATATTTTTCGAATTTCCAAGAATTTAATTATAATATATGTTCGATTAGTGGTATTTGCATTCTAGCGTTAATGAAATACTCTTAAAATTAAATACCCTAACAGTAACTTTCATTTAGCTAATTATCCACTAAGTTTTCCTTCGTTTATTATATCTCTAGAATATAGCAGTCAACAGACACGCAAAATTAATTTCTTAAATCAAAGAATGCTACTATTTTATTCTGCTTTGTTCATAACTGTTTTGTAGACTAATATTTTAAGCCTACTTAAATACTATTTACTGTCTACGCATATGTTTTCCTTCCGTTACACATAATGTAATTTTACGGTATAGAACATTTTGAATTATCTTAATATTATTTCTGAATCCTGAACAAAGATGAAAATTAACATCTATTTAAGTTAGTAATCACTGACTTTTCAACTTTTAAACATTAATGCACAGAAATACTGTAGAGAGAATAATTTACGTCTTACGAATAATACAATAGATAATTGTTTAATATTGTATTCTCTCTATATATATATTTAATACATCGTATTCTGTGTATATTCAGTAACGAAGTGGAATTCAGTGAATATAGATATCTTTCCATGTAGCTGCTATGAGACGGTGGTTATCTTAACAGTTTACGAATCAGAAAGTTTCGTTCAAAAGTTTCGTTCGCTTTTCGTTTGTTTAAATGTCACTAAGATTAGAGCTGTAGACTTCATAGAATGACGAATGATTAGTAAACACACAACTATTTGTAATATTTAAGACAATAGATTATGTCTCAAACTCCCAGTACTAGCAAAGCCTCCTCCAGTTCCCAAGAAAAGCTTTTAAAGAGTTACAGATCATTTTCGTACTACTTAGATATTTGTTAAAATGCATACTTCATAATTCTATTTAAAGTTTGGGACAGTGAATGAAAAAAAAATGAAAACCTCGGGAGACCAAACTCTAACCAACGTTTTCTGGTAGATACCGGCGAGGATACTGAATTTTCCTACAATATTTTTCTGCGTATTATTAATACTTTGTATAATAAGACAGTACAATGTTTAACCGCAGACTTTCAGAGCCTTATCTAAGGGTTCCAATCCCGCTGTTTTCTGGAAGGCTGTTATCCATTTGGAATGGGCTACAAGCAGTACGTCTCGGTATAATTAACCTTCGTGAAGCAAAATTTCCCAATATCTTTTTACCTTAAAAAAATCGTATAATAAATTTGGAGGTTTAGTAACCAGGATAAAAATGAGAATATTTACTCAATCACAGACCTAGAATAAACGATGACTAAATGGGACAGATAAGAATGGCTGTATATTTGTTTTCTATAGATATGATGATGTTATGAGACTTTGGAGAATACTGTTCCTTCCTTAAGTGTAATCTCCAAGTCTCGGAGAGTAAAAGGAGGCCTTGGTTTCGTAGCAATGCGTCGTCCTAGCATTTCCCAAACATGCTTGATTGGATTGAGATCAGGAGAGCACGCTGGCCATTTTATACGCTATATTGTTTCAGCTTCAAGCATGTTCTCCACAAGACGAACTGTATGCAGCCTGTTATTATCAAGCTGGAAAACACAGGAATCTCCAATGTCTGAGCATAAGGTATGACATGACATCTCAGTATCTCGTCTGCATACCTTCCGGCCGTCAAAATACCATTCCGAATGACATGCAGTTCCGTACTTCCCCCTATGCTGATTCCACCTCATACCATCCAACCAGCTCGTCTGTATTGGGACCTTTCATGAACGAATGCGGGGTTATTTCGAGTGACCATTCCCTCCATACCAAATCGGTTGTCATACGCCAGACTAAATCGAAACTCGACTGTAAACAGCACTTGGCTCCAATCATGTTGTTCCGAATCTCTATGTTCAGCAGCCCATCTTCTTCGGGACTCACGGTGACGTGGGGACAACGGAATGCAGACCATTGGCCTACGTTCATAGAGACCTCCCTGATAATACCTGTTACGTAGTGTTCGGCTGGACAACCTTAGTCCTTTTGCCAAGAGCAACTGTCTTTGCAGCTGACTAGCATTGTCTGTTCTGATTCGACGAGCTGTTAACAGTATATGCCGATCATCAGTTGCTGTATTGGCGCGTGGTATACCTTGCACTGGTCGACGTCTAACATTCCCTGTTTGTTGGAATCGATTCCACAGTCTTGCAAAGACAATTATGGAGACTCCAACAACGACCACAACACTACGTTGTGTTTGCCCTGATTCAAATCTGCCTGTAATACGTTGTGCCATGGATTCTGCTAAATCACGTTGTTAAGACATTTTCAAATCACCTTTTCTCAAAAACAAAATAACTGAGCAATCGAATTTCACAGTTCAGGCAATGAAACAGAAGTTTCTGCAACATCCCGATTTCTGCCCTTATATTCTTTTTCTGGTTTTTGACGTAATGAACATTGATTTGCATATGACGTTTTCTTCTTCTGCTTCCTGCTAGGCTTTAAATTATGGATGATTTATTTTATGTTCGTCATCGGTGTAAATATTTGCTTAATTTCGTTAAAACCATGTGCTCCCCTAATTGTTTTGAGCAGTGTATAAAACTGTCATTTCCATTTACAATATTCTCTTAAACTTTTAAATGAGCTATGATTTTTAATGAAAAAATTAAGTTTAAAATCTTATTTCAAATAATTATTTTGATATAACGGGATTTATCAAAAATATAATACATATAAAATGGTTCATATCTTAAAAACGACTAAATATTTAAGTACAGTGCCAGCACCAGTGACAATCAAAAAGAAGAGAACTAGACAAGAAAACGCTTATTCAGTAAGGAATAGAAAATATTTTGGGGCCTTCTAAATACAAAATAAAAGGAAAAACATGGAAAAGGCGGTTAAATCCTATCAATCTTTTACTGGAAAAAACAGTATTTTCGAAACTGTCAACTCTTGTGAATCCTTGTGTTGTGCCATAAAATAAAGGTACGCAAAGTGAATGTGTGTCATCAACTCCAGAATCAAAGAAATGTATGTTTGATCTACAATATATTGTACCTAAATAGGGATAAGAATAAAATGTTTAATACATGTTAAAATACTGGAGTACAACATTTCGAATTGCCTTCTATTATTTTAACTAAATGAACCTTCATCATTGAAAATGTGCCATGAAGATGAATATTCCATTTACGTGTTTATAAAATCTATTGTAACTTTTTAGTTTACTATTTACATTTTATCAATCCCCCTTGAGTCATTATATATTCAAAATAATCTTGTAGTAAGAATAAATCCGTGATTTTTTTTTCACTAATTTGTTAGTGTTTCCATTTGAAGTAAAAGATGAATTTCAAAGTATCCAGGTTGGTTGGGAGTGCTACGGTCTACTTTTTGCAACACGAGGGCTAATGAGACCGGGACCTACAGCTTAAAGCCGATTCCGAACAGCTACGAACATCCATGCCACTGTGGGATTCGAACCCACGAACTCCGGTACCGAAGGCCAGCACCCTAACCAATCGGCCATCGTTCGGCTCAAAGTATCACGGAGTTTAAGTTTAATTTTTCAAAGTGCATAAACTTATTGCCGTAAAAAATTATATATTTGAAATAGGATATATATATATATATATATATATATATATATATATATATATATATATATATATATATATATATATATATATATATATATATATATATATATATATATATATATATATATATATATATATATATATATATATATATATATATACATATATCGTTTAACCTACAAATTTTGTTGTCATCTAGCAGACACCTGACGTGTTCAGATGAAAAATGAGTCATGGTGCAAATTTTAATGTTATAGTTTTTTTTTTTTAATTTTTTGAACATTAGTAATGTAATTACTTATTTAGCTCTCATTTTATATAATCGTTTTTGTGTTTGTGTGTAATTTATCATTACAATCAAAATGTTATAATTATAAAAGGATTATTAATTTAGTACACTATTCCATACATGTGAAATAAAAATGACGTAATTCAATCGTTTACCTTAGTAAATATCTGTAAAGCTTCAAATGTCATACATATTTTCAGTTATTTATTCTGAAATTTTTACATTTGTTGGAGAGAAAAAAGAAAATCGCAATCATATATATTATTAGTTCAGTTTCATATGTAAAATTGCATATTCTGGAAAAAGTATATCTAATATTTACCTTACATCTAAGAATACAGCTTTGGACCTTTTAATAATAACATGCAAATAGGAATTTTGAAAAGAACAACGGTTATTTACAGACATTTACGAATACGGCTAGACAATAGAAGTCACAACTAATGACTGCAGGGGACTAAACACGAGTATTTTCGTCATCACCTGCACCAACAAAAAACCATGTGTAACAAACATTAAGAAATTAGAAATGCAATGTCAAAGTAATAATTATTGAATGATGTATTATAAATTTCTGTGATTATCTTTCTAAACAATGAATATTCCCAATGGATCAATATTGACTCGGATGTCTTGTGTGTTACAATTTCTACTGTAAAATACTGCTGTTAAAAATTTACACATAGTTAAATATTTATTTTGACTATAGAAACAGAGTCAAGATATTTTTAAAAATAAATATTTAATATTTTAATACACTGAAAGTTTTTTAAAAACCATAAGTTTTAGTAAATAAAATCCATGAAATGATTCGAAAACTTCTTATCTAAAGAATTCTCACTCTTACATACAAAAAATTAGATAACAACATTTCCGTAAAATCATTTAGATAGAGATAAATGTCAAATATTAATTTAATGATACGTAACTATATTAAAGTTAATAATTTAAAGAATTAAAAAAACATCCTGTTATATATCTTAAAGGCATTATCAAACGTCAAACTGTACGCCAGGAAAGGAAACATGTTTAATTGACGTTTACCTTTCCAGATGAAAATTTTACGGATTCTTGGCTATAAAGAAAACTTTTCAACCGATTTGTTTAAAGTTAACGTGTGATAAGGCATTTAATTGGTTGAAAATTGACTCTATCACCATCCTGCCCAATCTTCACCAGGAAAAGAAACAACACGTACATTTTCGAAAGCAATAAAGTCTTTAATCCCATAAAACCTTTAAAAGCTTGAGAAAAATAGAAATAAAGAATTGTATACATATTTGAAACATTATATTTCTTTAGTTGTAGACTTTTTGCTATTCAAATAATGTTTTGTACATTACATAAACATAAAAGTAGGATTACGCATTAGAGGTATCATTTAAGTCCATTAAAGATACTATTGAACATCTGGTGTTCTGGAATAAAATAAATAATTGTAATAATTCAGAAGGTACTTAGAAACTCACTTTTACCCTAAATTCTCTAAAACATATAAATAATTTTTAGAGTAGCATTAAAATATTCGCTTACAAAATTGCAGTGCAACCCCATACACCACAGCGCCGAATCCCCTCAGAGAACTTAGAATGCTGCACCTCATTTTAGTGTATTTTTAAACGCGCTTCCGTTTATTTAAAGAATTAACTAAGTTTGGAGGGTAAACAGTACTTAAAAGTTTAATTCTTTTTTAATGCAGTTCTTCTGAGCAAATGAATACAAGCCGCGAGCACTTTAATCCTTTTAGGTATTCCAAGAAAAACAAGGAACTATGAAATGAAACTTTGCTCTAATGAATAAGAGAAAAATAAATAGACCCCAGGACATTCAGAAACTTTTAATGGGAGACTCTTTTTTTCAGTATACTAAAAAAATTCCAAAAAGTGTGTATAAAGAGGTACTTATTTAAAAAATAGTTGTTGCGTAACAATGTAATATATAACTAGAAAGAACTCACATTAAAAGACCTAATAGAAAGGAAAAATTAAACAAACTTAAAACTGTGAAATTTTTATCTCTTAATTACATTAATTAATCAGCATACCGCTATAATTTCAGGAAAATTTTTATATAATATATTTACAGGTATTCATATAAATTTCATATACATTTCTGGGTATTAAATTTCTAATACAAAAAAACAGCATACAGTTTCTGTTTTTCAATTTCTATTTTGTTCTGTTCGATGAAAAATCTTCAATAAATTCAGTAAATATTAGAAATTTTACTCATTTACTTGATAGTTTTCCCATACTTTCACAAATTTAAAATATAATATGGTACTTTGCATATTCAAAATATGCATTCAAAATATAAGTCCAAAAACTTCGTCCTTTCAAACCCAATCCCAACTGTATTTATAAAATAAACAACAGCATTCAAATTTAAATTATATTTATGTTATCAAAGTGTCTTTATTCATATTTAAATTAAAATAACATATACATGCAAATTTTATACCTCGCCATCAAATTCTTATAATAGTCATATCCATAGTTTATCAAATGATAACGCTATTAGTTTTTCAGAAACAAATACAAAAAAAAATGGAAAATAATACTTTTTAATGTTTTCTCAGTATGAAAGAATTTTTGCATACCTTTTTTTAAACTTAAAATACATGTTTTTTTTTCTTTAATCCTAGAATGACTATTTTGATCACTATATTAACATAGTGAAAGCAAAATAGCCTGATTTACTGTAATAATATTAATATTCGTCATAATAAATAAGAAAAAAAATTCTTGTAGTATTTATGCAATTCATATCTTAAAAAAAACTGGTAAAAAATGTACGAAAAAAGTTATATTTCCTCTTACGGTAGTTTACTTTGTCATAGTAATACTGTTATATAAACATAAAAAAGTAATAAATTTAAAAATTCTCCTTGCAACTACGATAGTCAACACATAAGATTACATATAATAATTTAGTTTCGGTTTCCTTTATGAAAGAAAATGAAAACTAGTTAAAATACCAAAAATGTGAAAACAAAACTTATTTTGGCAGTTTAGTTAATGGCATTTGAAAAGCTTGCTGTCATTCATATCCTTCTTCAGCCATCCGAATTGAAACAGAGGATATATATGGGTTATATTGTTACATTGGTCGGGGGAAATTACTTTACTCTAGCTTTTTAAAAGTAGAGTATTGCAATTTATTTACAATAAAGCAAATCATATTTATAGATGCTAAAGCGATTACTCTTGATTATAGTGGTCTGCTGACTTAGTGAAAAAAATTATACATAAAGTATCTCAGTTGTTACGACTCTCAAAGAGAGTTACTGTCAAAGAAAGTCAGTCTATGAGCAGTGGCTTAGCAAGGTCTTGTGATACTCAGTACAGAATTCAAACTTATATTTCCCATATCCACTTGAGATGATTTATTGACAAAGCAATTTTTTATTCAATTGATTACTAAAAAGTACGAAATGTCAGTTGTTTTGAAACAATTTTCATGAATAATAAAAGTAAAATACTTTTTTAAAAATAAACCAGGTTAATGTACAAAACACTAGATAAGCACAGTAACTTATTATTATACAATTTTTGCCGAATGATGGCAGAATAGTAGGGCTCTGTTCTTGGGTCCTGTTGGGTTTTCGTCTATTTGTGGGTTCAAATCCCGATTCTGGTATGGATGTTTGTAGACGCTCAGAATCGGCTTTAAGCAGTAGGCCCCAATCTCATCAGCCTTAGTGTAGCAAAACAGTAGACTACAGTGCTCCAAACTGAACTATAATACAATTTCATAAAAACTCAATCGTTTACAATTTTCATATTTTTGTGTCAAATACAGCAAACTGTATTTAGAATTTCTTTCTAACTTCTTGTTCTGCTTACTTTGACATTATATTACGGTTTTCTTATAATAGAGGCCTTACAGATAAATACCATGAAAGAATGTATAACCAGATTACTATACTAATGATCAAATAAATTTACTAAAAAAATATTTTATTTTCATGCTTTGCTACAAAGATTCATCAATCAGTGGCATCATGGCACAATAAAACATTATCATAGATTATCAAGGAAATTAAGCCCAAAACTAGCAAATTTACAGTTATATAGATTATACAGATATATGGGGCTCACTCAATGGATGATATTCATGGCAAAAGAAACGATATTGTGGGAATGAATGCTAAAAAATAAGTATCAACAGAGAAGCACCATTAAAAATTATCTAAAAACACTGTTAAACGTGTTTCAATGCCACACTCCAAAAAGAATTGGTTGGTTGGTTAATGTGGTGTCCATTTAGAAGTCATATGTCTTTACATGGAAAGGTGGTTGCCATTTCCCAGAGAGAATGGACTTCTGAGGCAAGGTTTCGAAATTTAAAAAGGGAACCAAGCAGAAGAATTCCAAGCTTGGCTTGCAATCTCCAAATATATCGTTTGGAACTTGGAGGACATTATAATCACAAGATTTTTCTTGATCTCGCATTTTTGGAGTGAATCATCATTTGTTTTGAGAAGTCCCCTATGATTGGCGAAGGGTTACATACTTTTTAAGGTTCTATTAAGGTTGGTACAGTGTTTAAATAGAAGACCTGACTCTCTTGGACAGCAATGGCTTCTCGCACGATTGGCTATGTGCCTCTTTTTCATGTGAGTATTTCACACTTGTCTATCAAACTTAGGATAATGACTATATATATTACTGAGTACATATTTTTTTCTTTGTCATAAAATGTCTTTTTGACTTTTCCAATGTCAGTCTCGTAATTACAGATGTAATTTAATATTGTCTCAATTGTTATGGTACCAATTGCCCCTGTTTTAAATTATCTTTGCTATACTATATTTTTCGTTGTCGAGTTTTATCTGTTTCACTTATAGACTTGTGTGGCATGCATAAATATACATCCATAATTCTTAAAATACTTTCACGGCCTAAATGATAGCCTCTATGTTTTAATTACTTGTGTAGATCAAACAGAACTTTGTCTCTATCTTTAAGGATCTCTATTTTTCTACTTTTTTTATTATCTGGGCTGCATTTTATTTTCGTTGTCCATTTTCAGCTGCTTTAATTATTGACTTGTGTGGCATGTACAAATATACATCTATAATATTTAAATTTTATATTTACAAATTAAAAGCTTTTAATATTAGTTCGTAATCAAACCATGGTAGATAATTAATACTGCAAATATGCACATTTATATGCTATGTTTATAATAGAAACATATTTTAAGATTATAAAGGAAAGTTATTTACATACAATAGGTAAAATTTAAGAATGGCTTAAATTGAAAATATCGCATTCAGATTGAAAACTAATATTTAATGCAATACAATTTTAAAGATCGCACAACATAAGAAAAGTAATAATCTTTATGAAAAAGAACTATTGTTCGTCGTTCATTTTTGAGTTTTAAATCAAAGTTTTTATAACTGCATCGTTTTAAATCTCAACAGTTTGTAACTTTCATTTTTTTTCCAATTACGGATTTGCTTTTCAAATTATACATTCAGAAGGATTTAGTACTGCTTCAGATATATAGCATAACTTCTCACATAACAAAGTTGCGCTTTAAGCTTGTATCTCAAAGTGTACATTTAAGAGTACAAAAAGTGCATTTATCCGCATAAATAAGCTAGAAAATTATTTTTAAATGTTGCACTGTGATTTAGGATTTGGAAATTACTACTTCTATTTTTTGTAAGATACGTGATCTTAAATAATAAATATTCTGTAAAATTTGCAACATTACAAAAGGTAAAAATTTATATGCTTAAAGGAAGCATATATTTTTATTTCCCTTGGTTATTATTGGTATGTATGAATATACTTCGATTATATTTAAAATTTATATTTACAAAATCAGATTTTAAAAATAGTTCATAAACCAACCATTCTACTTAATTAATATGGTCTGTTAATATGCACATTTATGCACTAAATTTATAATACTGAATATATATATATATATATATATATATATATATATATATATATATATATATATATATATATATATATATATATATATTATATATATATATATATATATATATATATATATATATACATATATGTAATATAAGCGAGACTCATTCAAAGTAACAACACAGTTTATTTCTCGTGAGATACATAAAATGCATACAACAGGCAAACACTTTTACAACCTCGTGCACAGCGACAATTGTGATCCTGCACATTCACTTTTAAAGTAGGAATTCCTCAGGTAAAAAGACTAAGAATAATCCCTAAGAACAATTGATCACTTGATAAAAAATACCCATGTTTCAAGAGAACGCGCTAACTATTAGTAAAGTAGTACATTCAGAGACTGAATTAAGTCTATAGCGTGTCTGGAGGGAAAAATCAGAATTACCGCTCAAACCCGCTAAACTTACCGCTAAACTTACTTTATGAACAAAAGTTATTAAATTAATATTAAAATACGTAAATAAGGTATTTTAATATTACATATATATATATATATATATATATATAGATAGATAAATAATATATATATATATATATATATATATATATATAGATAGATAGATAGATAGATATATAGATATATAGATTATAAAATTTTATTAAATAGATATAATTTGGGAGTAGATTAAATTGAAAATATCGTATTCAGATTGAAAACTAATGTTTAAGGAACGCACTTTAAGGATCACAAAAAGAAGTAATATGCTATACGAAAAAGAATTATTCGTCCTGGTTCTTTTTCAAGTTATAAATCAAAGTCTTCATATCTGTATCTTTTGAAATCGCAACCATTTGTAACTTTCGTTTTTTTTTCATTTTTTCCCTTTTCAAATTACGCATTCAGACGGATTTAGTACTGCTTCTGACACATGGCACAACTTCTCAGATAACAAGGTTGCACATTAAACTTGCAACTCAAGAAGAAAAGTGCATTTATTCACTGGAATAGGATGCAGAATTTTATTTCTTAAATGTTGTACTGTGATTTTGGATTTGGAGATTACTACTTCCATTTCTTTATCTTTTATTAAGATACGGAAACTAAAATAAGTAAAAATATGTCCGGAGATTTGCAACATTATACAA